>OV884015.1:84464945-84496377 GCA_930367205.1 Acanthosoma haemorrhoidale | reverse complement strand
TTTAGTCTATCCTGGAGAGTGGATCCACTAGGAATGGATAGAAACTCATTTGGAGGGAGGTGGCTGTTTTCAGTGTTGTGGAGTTTCAAGGCATCTCTCAGGGTCACAGTGCTGGAGGACTCCTTGATAATAACTTTATTCGATGAATGGCTGTTTTCTTTGTTGGATTGTTCCCGTCTGCATTTCACATCATCTTTCGGGAGCCTCGCCATTTTTAGTCTATCCTGGAGAGTGGATCCACTAGGAATGGATAGAAACTCATTTGGAGGGAGGTGGCTGTTTTCAGTGTTGTGGAGTTTCAAGGCATCTCTCAGGGTCACAGTGCTGGAGGACTCCTTGATAATAACTTTATTCGATGAATGGCTGTTTTCTTTGTTGGATTGTTCCCGTCTGCATTTCACATCATCTTTCGGGAGCCTCGCCATTTTTAGTCTATCCTGGAGAGTGGATCCACTAGGAATGGATAGAAACTCATTTGGAGGGAGGTGGCTGTTTTCAGTGTTGTGGAGTTTCAAGGCATCTCTCAGGGTCACAGTGCTGGAGGACTCCTTGATAATAACTTTATTCGATGAATGGCTGTTTTCTTTGTTGGATTGTTCCCGTCTGCATTTCACATCATCTTTCGGGAGCCTCGCCATTTTTAGTCTATCCTGGAGAGTGGATCCACTAGGAATGGATAGAAACTCATTTGGAGGGAGGTGGCTGTTTTCAGTGTTGTGGAGTTTCAAGGCATCTCTCAGGGTCACAGTGCTGGAGGACTCCTTGATAATAACTTTATTCGATGAATGGCTGTTTTCTTTGTTGGTTTGTTCCCGTCTGCATTTCACATCATCTTTCGGGAGCCTCGCCATTTTTAGTCTATCCTGGAGAGTGGATCCACTAGGAATGGATAGAAACTCATTTGGAGGGAGGTGGCTGTTTTCAGTGTTGTGGAGTTTCAAGGCATCTCTCAGGGTCACAGTGCTGGAGGACTCCTTGATAATAACATTATTCGATGAATGGCTGTTTTCTTTGTTGGATTGTTCCCGTCTGCATTTCACATCATCTTTCGGGAGCCTCGCCATTTTTAGTCTATCCTGGAGAGTGGATCCACTAGGAATGGATAGAAACTCATTTGGAGGGAGGTGGCTGTTTTCAGTGTTGTGGAGTTTCAAGGCATCTCTCAGGGTCACAGTGCTGGAGGACTCCTTGATAATAACTTTATTCGATGAATGGCTGTTTTCTTTGTTGGATTGTTCCCGTCTGCATTTCACATCATCTTTCGGGAGCCTCGCCATTTTTAGTCTATCCTGGAGAGTGGATCCACTAGGAATGGATAGAAACTCATTTGGAGGGAGGTGGCTGTTTTCAGTGTTGTGGAGTTTCAAGGCATCTCTCAGGGTCACAGTGCTGGAGGACTCCTTGATAATAACTTTATTCGATGAATGGCTGTTTTCTTTGTTGGATTGTTCCCGTCTGCATTTCACATCATCTTTCGGGAGCCTCGCCATTTTTAGTCTATCCTGGAGAGTGGATCCACTAGGAATGGATAGAAACTCATTTGGAGGGAGGTGGCTGTTTTCAGTGTTGTGGAGTTTCAAGGCATCTCTCAGGGTCACAGTGCTGGAGGACTCCTTGATAATAACTTTATTCGATGAATGGCTGTTTTCTTTGTTGGATTGTTCCCGTCTGCATTTCACATCATCTTTCGGGAGCCTCGCCTTTTTTAGTCTATCCTGGAGAGTGGATCCACTAGGAATGGATAGAAACTCATTTGGAGGGAGGTGGCTGTTTTCAGTGTTGTGGAGTTTCAAGGCATCTCTCAGGGTCACAGTGCTGGAGGACTCCTTGATAATAACTTTATTCGATGAATGGCTGTTTTCTTTGTTGGATTGTTCCCGTCTGCATTTCACATCATCTTTCGGGAGCCTCGCCATTTTTAGTCTATCCTGGAGAGTGGATCCACTAGGAATGGATAGAAACTCATTTGGAGGGAGGTGGCTGTTTTCAGTGTTGTGGAGTTTCAAGGCATCTCTCAGGGTCACAGTGCTGGAGGACTCCTTGATAATAACTTTATTCGATGAATGGCTGTTTTCTTTGTTGGATTGTTCCCGTCTGCATTTCACATCATCTTTCGGGAGCCTCGCCTTTTTTAGTCTATCCTGGAGAGTGGATCCACTAGGAATGGATAGAAACTCATTTGGAGGGAGGTGGCTGTTTTCAGTGTTGTGGAGTTTCAAGGCATCTCTCAGGGTCACAGTGCTGGAGGACTCCTTGATAATAACTTTATTCGATGAATGGCTGTTTTCTTTGTTGGATTGTTCCCGTCTGCATTTCACATCATCTTTCGGGAGCCTCGCCATTTTTAGTCTATCCTGGAGAGTGGATCCACTAGGAATGGATAGAAACTCATTTGGAGGGAGGTGGCTGTTTTCAGTGTTGTGGAGTTTCAAGGCATCTCTCAGGGTCACAGTGCTGGAGGACTCCTTGATAATAACTTTATTCGATGAATGGCTGTTTTCTTTGTTGGATTGTTCCCGTCTGCATTTCACATCATCTTTCGGGAGCCTCGCCATTTTTAGTCTATCCTGGAGAGTGGATCCACTAGGAATGGATAGAAACTCATTTGGAGGGAGGTGGCTGTTTTCAGTGTTGTGGAGTTTCAAGGCATCTCTCAGGGTCACAGTGCTGGAGGACTCCTTGATAATAACTTTATTCGATGAATGGCTGTTTTCTTTGTTGGATTGTTCCCGTCTGCATTTCACATCATCTTTCGGGAGCCTCGCCATTTTTAGTCTATCCTGGAGAGTGGATCCACTAGGAATGGATAGAAACTCATTTGGAGGGAGGTGGCTGTTTTCAGTGTTGTGGAGTTTCAAGGCATCTCTCAGGGTCACAGTGCTGGAGGACTCCTTGATAATAACTTTATTCGATGAATGGCTGTTTTCTTTGTTGGATTGTTCCCGTCTGCATTTCACATCATCTTTCGGGAGCCTCGCCATTTTTAGTCTATCCTGGAGAGTGGATCCACTAGGAATGGATAGAAACTCATTTGGAGGGAGGTGGCTGTTTTCAGTGTTGTGGAGTTTCAAGGCATCTCTCAGGGTCACAGTGCTGGAGGACTCCTTGATAATAACTTTATTCGATGAATGGCTGTTTTCTTTGTTGGATTGTTCCCGTCTGCATTTCACATCATCTTTCGGGAGCCTCGCCTTTTTTAGTCTATCCTGGAGAGTGGATCCACTAGGAATGGATAGAAACTCATTTGGAGGGAGGTGGCTGTTTTCAGTGTTGTGGAGTTTCAAGGCATCTCTCAGGGTCACAGTGCTGGAGGACTCCTTGATAATAACTTTATTCGATGAATGGCTGTTTTCTTTGTTGGATTGTTCCCGTCTGCATTTCACATCATCTTTCGGGAGCCTCGCCATTTTTAGTCTATCCTGGAGAGTGGATCCACTAGGAATGGATAGAAACTCATTTGGAGGGAGGTGGCTGTTTTCAGTGTTGTGGAGTTTCAAGGCATCTCTCAGGGTCACAGTGCTGGAGGACTCCTTGATAATAACTTTATTCGATGAATGGCTGTTTTCTTTGTTGGATTGTTCCCGTCTGCATTTCACATCATCTTTCGGGAGCCTCGCCATTTTTAGTCTATCCTGGAGAGTGGATCCACTAGGAATGGATAGAAACTCATTTGGAGGGAGGTGGCTGTTTTCAGTGTTGTGGAGTTTCAAGGCATCTCTCAGGGTCACAGTGCTGGAGGACTCCTTGATAATAACATTATTCGATGAATGGCTGTTTTCTTTGTTGGATTGTTCCCGTCTGCATTTCACATCATCTTTCGGGAGCCTCGCCATTTTTAGTCTATCCTGGAGAGTGGATCCACTAGGAATGGATAGAAACTCATTTGGAGGGAGGTGGCTGTTTTCAGTGTTGTGGAGTTTCAAGGCATCTCTCAGGGTCACAGTGCTGGAGGACTCCTTGATAATAACTTTATTCGATGAATGGCTGTTTTCTTTGTTGGATTGTTCCCGTCTGCATTTCACATCATCTTTCGGGAGCCTCGCCATTTTTAGTCTATCCTGGAGAGTGGATCCACTAGGAATGGATAGAAACTCATTTGGAGGTAGGTGGCTGTTTTCAGTGTTGTGGAGTTTCAAGGCATCTCTCAGGGTCACAGTGCTGGAGGACTCCTTGATAATAACTTTATTCGATGAATGGCTGTTTTCTTTGTTGGATTGTTCCCGTCTGCATTTCACATCATCTTTCGGGAGCCTCGCCATTTTTAGTCTATCCTGGAGAGTGGATCCACTAGGAATGGATAGAAACTCATTTGGAGGGAGGTGGCTGTTTTCAGTGTTGTGGAGTTTCAAGGCATCTCTCAGGGTCACAGTGCTGGAGGTCTCCTTGATAATAACATTATTCGATGAATGGCTGTTTTCTTTGTTGGATTGTTCCCGTCTGCATTTCACATCATCTTTCGGGAGCCTCGCCATTTTAAGTCTTTCCTGGAGAGTGGATCCACTAGGAATGGATAGAAACTCATTTGGAGGGAGGTGACTGTTTTCAATGTTGTGGAGTTTCAAGGCATCTCTCAGGGTCACAGTGCTGGAGGACTCCTTGATAATAACTTTATTCGATGAATGGCTGTTTTCTTTGTTGGATTGTTCCCGTCTGCATTTCACATCATCTTTCGGGAGCTTCGCCATTTTTAGTCTATCCTGGAGAGTGGATCCACTAGGAATGGATAGAAACTCATTTGGAGGGAGGTGACTGTTTTCAATGTTGTGGAGTTTCAAGGCATCACTCAGGGTCAGAGTGCTCGAGGTCTCCTTGATGATAATATTATTCGATGAATGGCTGTTTTCTTTGTTGGATTGTTCCCGTCTGCATTTCACATCATCTTTCGGGAGCCTCGCCATTTTTAGTCTATCCTGGAGAGTGGATCCACTAGGAATGGATAGAAACTCATTTGGAGGGAGGTGGCTGTTTTCAGTGTTGTGGAGTTTCATGGCATCTCTCAGGGTCACAGTGCTGGAGGACTCCTTGATAATAACTTTATTCGATGAATGGCTGTTTTCTTTGTTGGATTGTTCCCGTCTGCATTTCACATCATCTTTCGGGAGCCTCGCCTTTTTTAGTCTATCCTGGAGAGTGGATCCACTAGGAATGGATAGAAACTCATTTGGAGGGAGGTGGCTGTTTTCAGTGTTGTGGAGTTTCAAGGCATCTCTCAGGGTCACAGTGCTGGAGGACTCCTTGATAATAACTTTATTCGATGAATGGCTGTTTTCTTTGTTGGATTGTTCCCGTCTGCATTTCACATCATCTTTCGGGAGCCTCGCCATTTTTAGTCTATCCTGGAGAGTGGATCCACTAGGAATGGATAGAAACTCATTTGGAGGGAGGTGACTGTTTTCAGTGTTGTGGAGTTTCAAGGCATCACTCAGGGTCAGAGTGCTCGAGGTCTCCTTGATGATAATATTATTCGATGAATGGCTGTTTTCTTTGTTGGATTGTTCCCGTCTGCATTTCACATCATCTTTCGGGAGCCTTGCCATTTTAAGTCTATCCTGGAGAGTGGATCCACTAGGAATGGATAGAAACTCATTTGGAGGGAGGTGGCTGTTTTCAGTGTTGTGGAGTTTCAAGGCATCTCTCAGGGTCACAGTGCTGGAGGACTCCTTGATAATAACTTTATTCGATGAATGGCTGTTTTCTTTGTTGGATTGTTCCCGTCTGCATTTCACATCATCTTTTGGGAGCCTCGCCATTTTTAGTCTATCCTGGAGAGTGGATCCACTAGGAATGGATAGAAACTCATTTGGAGGGAGGTGGCTGTTTTCAGTGTTGTGGAGTTTCAAGGCATCTCTCAGGGTCACAGTGCTGGAGGACTCCTTGATAATAACTTTATTCGATGAATGGCTGTTTTCTTTGTTGGATTGTTCCCGTCTGCATTTCACATCATCTTTCGGGAGCCTCGCCATTTTTAGTCTATCCTGGAGAGTGGATCCACTAGGAATGGATAGAAACTCATTTGGAGGGAGGTGGCTGTTTTCAGTGTTGTGGAGTTTCAAGGCATCTCTCAGGGTCACAGTGCTGGAGGACTCCTTGATAATAACTTTATTCGATGAATGGCTGTTTTCTTTGTTGGATTGTTCCCGTCTGCATTTCACATCATCTTTCGGGAGCCTCGCCATTTTTAGTCTATCCTGGAGAGTGGATCCACTAGGAATGGATAGAAACTCATTTGGAGGGAGGTGGCTATTTTCAGTGTTGTGGAGTTTCAAGGCATCTCTCAGGGTCACAGTGCTGGAGGACTCCTTGATAATAACTTTATTCGATGAATGGCTGTTTCCTTTGTTGGATTGTTCCCGTCTGCATTTCACATCATCTTTCGGGAGCCTCGCCATTTTTAGTCTATCCTGGAGAGTGGATCCACTAGGAATGGATAGAAACTCATTTGGAGGTAGGTGGCTGTTTTCAGTGTTGTGGAGTTTCAAGGCATCTCTCAGGGTCACAGTGCTGGAGGACTCCTTGATAATAACTTTATTCGATGAATGGCTGTTTTCTTTGTTGGATTGTTCCCGTCTGCATTTCACATCATCTTTCGGGAGCCTCGCCATTTTTAGTCTATCCTGGAGAGTGGATCCACTAGGAATGGATAGAAACTCATTTGGAGGGAGGTGGCTGTTTTCAGTGTTGTGGAGTTTCAAGGCATCTCTCAGGGTCACAGTGCTGGAGGTCTCCTTGATAATAACTTTATTCGATGAATGGCTGTTTTCTTTGTTGGATTGTTCCCGTCTGCATTTCACATCATCTTTCGGGAGCCTCGCCATTTTAAGTCTTTCCTGGAGAGTGGATCCACTAGGAATGGATAGAAACTCATTTGGAGGGAGGTGACTGTTTTCAATGTTGTGGAGTTTCAAGGCATCTCTCAGGGTCACAGTGCTGGAGGACTCCTTGATAATAACTTTATTCGATGAATGGCTGTTTTCTTTGTTGGATTGTTCCCGTCTGCATTTCACATCATCTTTCGGGAGCTTCGCCATTTTTAGTCTATCCTGGAGAGTGGATCCACTAGGAATGGATAGAAACTCATTTGGAGGGAGGTGACTGTTTTCAATGTTGTGGAGTTTCAAGGCATCACTCAGGGTCAGAGTGCTCGAGGTCTCCTTGATGATAATATTATTCGATGAATGGCTGTTTTCTTTGTTGGATTGTTCCCGTCTGCATTTCACATCATCTTTCGGGAGCCTCGCCATTTTTAGTCTATCCTGGAGAGTGGATCCACTAGGAATGGATAGAAACTCATTTGGAGGGAGGTGGCTGTTTTCAGTGTTGTGGAGTTTCATGGCATCTCTCAGGGTCACAGTGCTGGAGGACTCCTTGATAATAACTTTATTCGATGAATGGCTGTTTTCTTTGTTGGATTGTTCCCGTCTGCATTTCACATCATCTTTCGGGAGCCTCGCCTTTTTTAGTCTATCCTGGAGAGTGGATCCACTAGGAATGGATAGAAACTCATTTGGAGGGAGGTGGCTGTTTTCAGTGTTGTGGAGTTTCAAGGCATCTCTCAGGGTCACAGTGCTGGAGGACTCCTTGATAATAACTTTATTCGATGAATGGCTGTTTTCTTTGTTGGATTGTTCCCGTCTGCATTTCACATCATCTTTCGGGAGCCTCGCCATTTTTAGTCTATCCTGGAGAGTGGATCCACTAGGAATGGATAGAAACTCATTTGGAGGGAGGTGACTGTTTTCAATGTTGTGGAGTTTCAGGGCATCACTCAGGGTCAGAGTGCTCGAGGTCTCCTTGATGATAATATTATTCGATGAATGGCTGTTTTCTTTGTTGGATTGTTCCCGTCTGCATTTCACATCATCTTTCGGGAGCCTTGCCATTTTAAGTCTATCCTGGAGAGTGGATCCACTAGGAATGGATAGAAACTCATTTGGGGGGAGGTGGCTGTTTTCAGTGTTGTGGAGTTTCAAGGCATCTCTCAGGGTCACAGTGCTGGAGGACTCCTTGATAATAACTTTATTCGATGAATGGCTGTTTTCTTTGTTGGATTGTTCCCGTCTGCATTTCACATCATCTTTCGGGAGCCTCGCCATTTTTAGTCTATCCTGGAGAGTGGATCCACTAGGAATGGATAGAAACTCATTTGGAGGGAGGTGGCTGTTTTCAGTGTTGTGGAGTTTCAAGGCATCTCTCAGGGTCACAGTGCTGGAGGACTCCTTGATAATAACTTTATTCGATGAATGGCTGTTTTCTTTGTTGGATTGTTCCCGTCTGCATTTCACATCATCTTTCGGGAGCCTCGCCATTTTTAGTCTATCCTGGAGAGTGGATCCACTAGGAATGGATAGAAACTCATTTGGGGGGAGGTGGCTGTTTTCAGTGTTGTGGAGTTTCAAGGCATCTCTCAGGGTCACAGTGCTGGAGGACTCCTTGATAATAACTTTATTCGATGAATGGCTGTTTTCTTTGTTGGATTGTTCCCGTCTGCATTTCACATCATCTTTCGGGAGCCTCGCCATTTTTAGTCTATCCTGGAGAGTGGATCCACTAGGAATGGATAGAAACTCATTTGGAGGGAGGTGGCTGTTTTCAGTGTTGTGGAGTTTCAAGGCATCTCTCATGGTCACAGTGCTGGAGGACTCCTTGATAATAACTTTATTCGATGAATGGCTGTTTTCTTTGTTGGATTGTTCCCGTCTGCATTTCACATCATCTTTCGGGAGCCTCGCCTTTTTTAGTCTATCCTGGAGAGTGGATCCACTAGGAATGGATAGAAACTCATTTGGAGGGAGGTGGCTGTTTTCAGTGTTGTGGAGTTTCAAGGCATCTCTCAGGGTCACAGTGCTGGAGGACTCCTTGATAATAACTTTATTCGATGAATGGCTGTTTTCTTTGTTGGATTGTTCCCGTCTGCATTTCACATCATCTTTCGGGAGCCTCGCCATTTTTAGTCTATCCTGGAGAGTGGATCCACTAGGAATGGATAGAAACTCATTTGGAGGGAGGTGGCTGTTTTCAGTGTTGTGGAGTTTCAAGGCATCTCTCAGGGTCACAGTGCTGGAGGACTCCTTGATAATAACTTTATTCGATGAATGGCTGTTTTCTTTGTTGGATTGTTCCCGTCTGCATTTCACATCATCTTTCGGGAGCCTCGCCATTTTTAGTCTATCCTGGAGAGTGGATCCACTAGGAATGGATAGAAACTCATTTGGAGGGAGGTGGCTGTTTTCAGTGTTGTGGAGTTTCAAGGCATCTCTCAGGGTCACAGTGCTGGAGGACTCCTTGATAATAACTTTATTCGATGAATGGCTGTTTTCTTTGTTGGATTGTTCCCGTCTGCATTTCACATCATCTTTCGGGAGCCTCGCCATTTTTAGTCTATCCTGGAGAGTGGATCCACTAGGAATGGATAGAAACTCATTTGGAGGGAGGTGGCTGTTTTCAGTGTTGTGGAGTTTCAAGGCATCTCTCAGGGTCACAGTGCTGGAGGACTCCTTGATAATAACTTTATTCGATGAATGGCTGTTTTCTTTGTTGGATTGTTCCCGTCTGCATTTCACATCATCTTTCGGGAGCCTCGCCATTTTTAGTCTATCCTGGAGAGTGGATCCACTAGGAATGGATAGAAACTCATTTGGAGGGAGGTGACTGTTTTCAGTGTTGTGGAGTTTCAAGGCATCTCTCAGGGTCACAGTGCTGGAGGACTCCTTGATAATAACTTTATTCGATGAATGGCTGTTTTCTTTGTTGGATTGTTCCCGTCTGCATTTCACATCATCTTTCGGGAGCCTCGCCATTTTTAGTCTATCCTGGAGAGTGGATCCACTAGGAATGGATAGAAACTCATTTGGAGGTAGGTGGCTGTTTTCAGTGTTGTGGAGTTTCAAGGCATCTCTCAGGGTCACAGTGCTGGAGGACTCCTTGATAATAACTTTATTCGATGAATGGCTGTTTTCTTTGTTGGATTGTTCCCGTCTGCATTTCACATCATCTTTCGGGAGCCTCGCCATTTTTAGTCTATCCTGGAGAGTGGATCCACTAGGAATGGATAGAAACTCATTTGGAGGGAGGTGGCTGTTTTCAGTGTTGTGGAGTTTCAAGGCATCTCTCAGGGTCACAGTGCTGGAGGTCTCCTTGATAATAACTTTATTCGATGAATGGCTGTTTTCTTTGTTGGATTGTTCCCGTCTGCATTTCACATCATCTTTCGGGAGCCTTGCCATTTTAAGTCTTTCCTGGAGAGTGGATCCACTAGGAATGGATAGAAACTCATTTGGAGGGAGGTGACTGTTTTCAATGTTGTGGAGTTTCAAGGCATCTCTCAGGGTCACAGTGCTGGAGGACTCCTTGATAATAACTTTATTCGATGAATGGCTGTTTTCTTTGTTGGATTGTTCCCGTCTGCATTTCACATCATCTTTCGGGAGCTTCGCCATTTTTAGTCTATCCTGGAGAGTGGATCCACTAGGAATGGATAGAAACTCATTTGGAGGGAGGTGACTGTTTTCAATGTTGTGGAGTTTCAAGGCATCACTCAGGGTCAGAGTGCTCGAGGTCTCCTTGATGATAATATTATTCGATGAATGGCTGTTTTCTTTGTTGGATTGTTCCCGTCTGCATTTCACATCATCTTTCGGGAGCCTCGCCATTTTTAGTCTATCCTGGAGAGTGGATCCACTAGGAATGGATAGAAACTCATTTGGAGGGAGGTGGCTGTTTTCAGTGTTGTGGAGTTTCATGGCATCTCTCAGGGTCACAGTGCTGGAGGACTCCTTGATAATAACTTTATTCGATGAATGGCTGTTTTCTTTGTTGGATTGTTCCCGTCTGCATTTCACATCATCTTTCGGGAGCCTCGCCTTTTTTAGTCTATCCTGGAGAGTGGATCCACTAGGAATGGATAGAAACTCATTTGGAGGGAGGTGGCTGTTTTCAGTGTTGTGGAGTTTCAAGGCATCTCTCAGGGTCACAGTGCTGGAGGACTCCTTGATAATAACTTTATTCGATGAATGGCTGTTTTCTTTGTTGGATTGTTCCCGTCTGCATTTCACATCATCTTTCGGGAGCCTCGCCATTTTTAGTCTATCCTGGAGAGTGGATCCACTAGGAATGGATAGAAACTCATTTGGAGGGAGGTGACTGTTTTCAATGTTGTGGAGTTTCAGGGCATCACTCAGGGTCAGAGTGCTCGAGGTCTCCTTGATGATAATATTATTCGATGAATGGCTGTTTTCTTTGTTGGATTGTTCCCGTCTGCATTTCACATCATCTTTCGGGAGCCTTGCCATTTTAAGTCTATCCTGGAGAGTGGATCCACTAGGAATGGATAGAAACTCATTTGGAGGGAGGTGGCTGTTTTCAGTGTTGTGGAGTTTCAAGGCATCTCTCAGGGTCACAGTGCTGGAGGACTCCTTGATAATAACTTTATTCGATGAATGGCTGTTTTCTTTGTTGGATTGTTCCCGTCTGCATTTCACATCATCTTTCGGGAGCCTCGCCATTTTTAGTCTATCCTGGAGAGTGGATCCACTAGGAATGGATAGAAACTCATTTGGAGGGAGGTGGCTGTTTTCAGTGTTGTGGAGTTTCAAGGCATCTCTCAGGGTCACAGTGCTGGAGGACTCCTTGATAATAACTTTATTCGATGAATGGCTGTTTTCTTTTTGGATTGTTCCCGTCTGCATTTCACATCATCTTTCGGGAGCCTCGCCATTTTTAGTCTATCCTGGAGAGTGGATCCACTAGGAATGGATAGAAACTCATTTGGAGGGAGGTGGCTGTTTTCAGTGTTGTGGAGTTTCAAGGCATCTCTCAGGGTCACAGTGCTGGAGGACTCCTTGATAATAACTTTATTCGATGAATGGCTGTTTTCTTTGTTGGATTGTTCCCGTCTGCATTTCACATCATCTTTCGGGAGCCTCGCCATTTTTAGTCTATCCTGGAGAGTGGATCCACTAGGAATGGATAGAAACTCATTTGGAGGGAGGTGGCTATTTTCAGTGTTGTGGAGTTTCAAGGCATCTCTCAGGGTCACAGTGCTGGAGGACTCCTTGATAATAACTTTATTCGATGAATGGCTGTTTTCTTTGTTGGATTGTTCCCGTCTGCATTTCACATCATCTTTCGGGAGCCTCGCCATTTTTAGTCTATCCTGGAGAGTGGATCCACTAGGAATGGATAGAAACTCATTTGGAGGTAGGTGGCTGTTTTCAGTGTTGTGGAGTTTCAAGGCATCTCTCAGGGTCACAGTGCTGGAGGACTCCTTGATAATAACTTTATTCGATGAATGGCTGTTTTCTTTGTTGGATTGTTCCCGTCTGCATTTCACATCATCTTTCGGGAGCCTCGCCATTTTTAGTCTATCCTGGAGAGTGGATCCACTAGGAATGGATAGAAACTCATTTGGAGGGAGGTGGCTGTTTTCAGTGTTGTGGAGTTTCAAGGCATCTCTCAGGGTCACAGTGCTGGAGGTCTCCTTGATAATAACTTTATTCGATGAATGGCTGTTTTCTTTGTTGGATTGTTCCCGTCTGCATTTCACATCATCTTTCGGGAGCCTCGCCATTTTAAGTCTTTCCTGGAGAGTGGATCCACTAGGAATGGATAGAAACTCATTTGGAGGGAGGTGACTGTTTTCAATGTTGTGGAGTTTCAAGGCATCTCTCAGGGTCACAGTGCTGGAGGACTCCTTGATAATAACTTTATTCGATGAATGGCTGTTTTCTTTGTTGGATTGTTCCCGTCTGCATTTCACATCATCTTTCGGGAGCTTCGCCATTTTTAGTCTATCCTGGAGAGTGGATCCACTAGGAATGGATAGAAACTCATTTGGAGGGAGGTGACTGTTTTCAATGTTGTGGAGTTTCAAGGCATCACTCAGGGTCAGAGTGCTCGAGGTCTCCTTGATGATAATATTATTCGATGAATGGCTGTTTTCTTTGTTGGATTGTTCCCGTCTGCATTTCACATCATCTTTCGGGAGCCTCGCCATTTTTAGTCTATCCTGGAGAGTGGATCCACTAGGAATGGATAGAAACTCATTTGGAGGGAGGTGGCTGTTTTCAGTGTTGTGGAGTTTCATGGCATCTCTCAGGGTCACAGTGCTGGAGGACTCCTTGATAATAACTTTATTCGATGAATGGCTGTTTTCTTTGTTGGATTGTTCCCGTCTGCATTTCACATCATCTTTCGGGAGCCTCGCCTTTTTTAGTCTATCCTGGAGAGTGGATCCACTAGGAATGGATAGAAACTCATTTGGAGGGAGGTGGCTGTTTTCAGTGTTGTGGAGTTTCAAGGCATCTCTCAGGGTCACAGTGCTGGAGGACTCCTTGATAATAACTTTATTCGATGAATGGCTGTTTTCTTTGTTGGATTGTTCCCGTCTGCATTTCACATCATCTTTCGGGAGCCTCGCCATTTTTAGTCTATCCTGGAGAGTGGATCCACTAGGAATGGATAGAAACTCATTTGGAGGGAGGTGACTGTTTTCAATGTTGTGGAGTTTCAGGGCATCACTCAGGGTCAGAGTGCTCGAGGTCTCCTTGATGATAATATTATTCGATGAATGGCTGTTTTCTTTGTTGGATTGTTCCCGTCTGCATTTCACATCATCTTTTGGGAGCCTTGCCATTTTAAGTCTATCCTGGAGAGTGGATCCACTAGGAATGGATAGAAACTCATTTGGAGGGAGGTGGCTGTTTTCAGTGTTGTGGAGTTTCAAGGCATCTCTCAGGGTCACAGTGCTGGAGGACTCCTTGATAATAACTTTATTCGATGAATGGCTGTTTTCTTTGTTGGATTGTTCCCGTCTGCATTTCACATCATCTTTCGGGAGCCTCGCCATTTTTAGTCTATCCTGGAGAGTGGATCCACTAGGAATGGATAGAAACTCATTTGGAGGGAGGTGGCTGTTTTCAGTGTTGTGGAGTTTCAAGGCATCTCTCAGGGTCACAGTGCTGGAGGACTCCTTGATAATAACTTTATTCGATGAATGGCTGTTTTCTTTGTTGGATTGTTCCCGTCTGCATTTCACATCATCTTTCGGGAGCCTCGCCATTTTTAGTCTATCCTGGAGAGTGGATCCACTAGGAATGGATAGAAACTCATTTGGGGGGAGGTGGCTGTTTTCAGTGTTGTGGAGTTTCAAGGCATCTCTCAGGGTCACAGTGCTGGAGGACTCCTTGATAATAACTTTATTCGATGAATGGCTGTTTTCTTTGTTGGATTGTTCCCGTCTGCATTTCACATCATCTTTCGGGAGCCTCGCCATTTTTAGTCTATCCTGGAGAGTGGATCCACTAGGAATGGATAGAAACTCATTTGGAGGGAGGTGGCTGTTTTCAGTGTTGTGGAGTTTCAAGGCATCTCTCAGGGTCACAGTGCTGGAGGACTCCTTGATAATAACTTTATTCGATGAATGGCTGTTTTCTTTGTTGGATTGTTCCCGTCTGCATTTCACATCATCTTTCGGGAGCCTCGCCATTTTTAGTCTATCCTGGAGAGTGGATCCACTAGGAATGGATAGAAACTCATTTGGAGGGAGGTGGCTGTTTTCAGTGTTGTGGAGTTTCAAGGCATCTCTCAGGGTCACAGTGCTGGAGGACTCCTTGATAATAACTTTATTCGATGAATGGCTGTTTTCTTTGTTGGATTGTTCCCGTCTGCATTTCACATCATCTTTCGGGAGCCTCGCCATTTTTAGTCTATCCTGGAGAGTGGATCCACTAGGAATGGATAGAAACTCATTTGGAGGGAGGTGGCTGTTTTCAGTGTTGTGGAGTTTCAAGGCATCTCTCAGGGTCACAGTGCTGGAGGACTCCTTGATAATAACTTTATTCGATGAATGGCTGTTTTCTTTGTTGGATTGTTCCCGTCTGCATTTCACATCATCTTTCGGGAGCTTCGCCATTTTTAGTCTATCCTGGAGAGTGGATCCACTAGGAATGGATAGAAACTCATTTGGAGGGAGGTGGCTGTTTTCAGTGTTGTGGAGTTTCAAGGCATCTCTCAGGGTCACATTGCTGGAGGACTCCTTGATAATAACTTTATTCGAAGAATGGCTGTTTTCTTTGTTGGATTGTTCCCGTCTGCATTTCACATCATCTTTCGGGAGCCTCGCCATTTTTAGTCTATCCTGGAGAGTGGATCCACTAGGAATGGATAGAAACTCATTTGGAGGGAGGTGGCTGTTTTCAGTGTTGTGGAGTTTCAAGGCATCTCTCAGGGTCACAGTGCTGGAGGACTCCTTGATAATAACTTTATTCGATGAATGGATGTTTTCTTTGTTGGATTGTTCCCGTCTGCATTTCACATTATCTTTCGGGAGCCTTGGCATTTTAAGTCTATCCTGGAGAGTGGATCCACTAGGAATGGATAGAAACTCATTTGGAGGGAGGTGACTGTTTTCAATGTTGTGGAGTTTCAAGGCATCACTCAGGGTCAGAGTGCTCGAGGTCTCCTTGATGATAATATTATTCGATGAATGGCTGTTTTCTTTGTTGGATTGTTCCCGTCTGCATTTCACATCATCTTTCGGGAGCCTCGCCATTTTTAGTCTATCCTGGAGAGTGGATCCACTAGGAATGGATAGAAACTCATTTGGAGGGAGGTGGCTGTTTTCAGTGTTGTGGAGTTTCAAGGCATCTCTCAGGGTCACAGTGCTGGAGGACTCCTTGATAATAACTTTATTCGATGAATGGCTGTTTTCTTTGTTGGATTGTTCCCGTCTGCATTTCACATCATCTTTCGGGAGCCTCGCCATTTTTAGTCTATCCTGGAGAGTGGATCCACTAGGAATGGATAGAAACTCATTTGGAGGGAGGTGGCTGTTTTCAGTGTTGTGGAGTTTCAAGGCATCTCTCAGGGTCACAGTGCTGGAGGACTCCTTGATAATAACTTTATTCGATGAATGGCTGTTTTCTTTGTTGGATTGTTCCCGTCTGCATTTCACATCATCTTTCGGGAGCCTCGCCATTTTTAGTCTATCCTGGAGAGTGGATCCACTAGGAATGGATAGAAACTCATTTGGAGGGAGGTGGCTGTTTTCAGTGTTGTGGAGTTTCAAGGCATCTCTCAGGGTCAAAGTGCTGGAGGACTCCTTGATAATAACTTTATTCGATGAATGGCTGTTTTCTTTGTTGGATTGTTCCCGTCTGCATTTCACATCATCTTTCGGGAGCCTCGCCATTTTTAGTCTATCCTGGAGAGTGGATCCACTAGGAATGGATAGAAACTCATTTGGAGGGAGGTGGCTGTTTTCAGTGTTGTGGAGTTTCAAGGCATCTCTCAGGGTCACAGTGCTGGAGGACTCCTTGATAATAACTTTATTCGATGAATGGCTGTTTTCTTTGTTGGATTGTTCCCGTCTGCATTTCACATCATCTTTCGGGAGCCTCGCCATTTTTAGTCTATCCTGGAGAGTGGATCCACTAGGAATGGATAGAAACTCATTTGGAGGGAGGTGGCTGTTTTCAGTGTTGTGGAGTTTCAAGGCATCTCTCAGGGTCACAGTGCTGGAGGACTCCTTGATAATAACTTTATTCGATGAATGGCTGTTTTCTTTGTTGGATTGTTCCCGTCTGCATTTCACATCATCTTTCGGGAGCCTCGCCATTTTTAGTCTATCCTGGAGAGTGGATCCACTAGGAATGGATAGAAACTCATTTGGAGGGAGGTGGCTGTTTTCAGTGTTGTGGAGTTTCAAGGCATCTCTCAGGGTCACAGTGCTGGAGGACTCCTTGATAATAACTTTATTCGATGAATGGCTGTTTTCTTTGTTGGATTGTTCCCGTCTGCATTTCACATCATCTTTCGGGAGCCTCGCCATTTTTAGTCTATCCTGGAGAGTGGATCCACTAGGAATGGATAGAAACTCATTTGGAGGGAGGTGGCTGTTTTCAGTGTTGTGGAGTTTCAAGGCATCTCTCAGGGTCACAGTGCTGGAGGACTCCTTGATAATAACTTTATTCGATGAATGGCTGTTTTCTTTGTTGGATTGTTCCCGTCTGCATTTCACATCATCTTTCGGGAGCCTCGCCTTTTTTAGTCTATCCTGGAGAGTGGATCCACTAGGAATGGATAGAAACTCATTTGGAGGGAGGTGGCTGTTTTCAGTGTTGTGGAGTTTCAAGGCATCTCTCAGGGTCACAGTGCTGGAGGACTCCTTGATAATAACTTTATTCGATGAATGGCTGTTTTCTTTGTTGGATTGTTCCCGTCTGCATTTCACATCATCTTTCGGGAGCCTCGCCATTTTTAGTCTATCCTGGAGAGTGGATCCACTAGGAATGGATAGAAACTCATTTGGAGGGAGGTGACTGTTTTCAATGTTGTGGAGTTTCAGGGCATCACTCAGGGTCAGAGTGCTTGAGGTCTCCTTGATGATAATATTATTCGATGAATGGCTGTTTTCTTTGTTGGATTGTTCCCGTCTGCATTTCACATCATCTTTCGGGAGCCTCGCCATTTTTAGTCTATCCTGGAGAGTGGATCCACTAGGAATGGATAGAAACTCATTTGGAGGGAGGTGGCTGTTTTCAGTGTTGTGGAGTTTCAAGGCATCTCTCAGGGTCACAGTGCTGGAGGACTCCTTGATAATAACTTTATTCGATGAATGGCTGTTTTCTTTGTTGGATTGTTCCCGTCTGCATTTCACATCATCTTTCGGGAGCCTCGCCATTTTTAGTCTATCCTGGAGAGTGGATCCACTAGGAATGGATAGAAACTCATTTGGAGGGAGGTGGCTGTTTTCAGTGTTGTGGAGTTTCAAGGCATCTCTCAGGGTCACAGTGCTGGAGGACTCCTTGATAATAACTTTATTCGATGAATGGCTGTTTTCTTTGTTGGATTGTTCCCGTCTGCATTTCACATCATCTTTCGGGAGCCTCGCCATTTTTAGTCTATCCTGGAGAGTGGATCCACTAGGAATGGATAGAAACTCATTTGGAGGGAGGTGGCTGTTTTCAGTGTTGTGGAGTTTCAAGGCATCTCTCAGGGTCACAGTGCTGGAGGACTCCTTGATAATAACTTTATTCGATGAATGGCTGTTTTCTTTGTTGGATTGTTCCCGTCTGCATTTCACATCATCTTTCGGGAGCCTCGCCATTTTTAGTCTATCCTGGAGAGTGGATCCACTAGGAATGGATAGAAACTCATTTGGAGGGAGGTGGCTGTTTTCAGTGTTGTGGAGTTTCAAGGCATCTCTCAGGGTCACAGTGCTGGAGGACTCCTTGATAATAACTTTATTCGATGAATGGCTGTTTTCTTTGTTGGATTGTTCCCGTCTGCATTTCACATCATCTTTCGGGAGCCTCGCCATTTTTAGTCTATCCTGGAGAGTGGATCCACTAGGAATGGATAGAAACTCATTTGGAGGGAGGTGGCTGTTTTCAGTGTTGTGGAGTTTCAAGGCATCTCTCAGGGTCACAGTGCTGGAGGACTCCTTGATAATAACTTTATTCGATGAATGGCTGTTTTCTTTGTTGGATTGTTCCCGTCTGCATTTCACATCATCTTTCGGGAGCCTCGCCATTTTTAGTCTATCCTGGAGAGTGGATCCACTAGGAATGGATAGAAACTCATTTGGAGGGAGGTGACTGTTTTCAATGTTGTGGAGTTTCAGGGCATCACTCAGGGTCAGAGTGCTCGAGGTCTCCTTGATGATAATATTATTCGATGAATGGCTGTTTTCTTTGTTGGATTGTTCCCGTCTGCATTTCACATCATCTTTCGGGAGCCTTGCCATTTTAAGTCTATCCTGGAGAGTGGATCCACTAGGAATGGATAGAAACTCATTTGGAGGGAGGTGGCTGTTTTCAGTGTTGTGGAGTTTCAAGGCATCTTTCAGGGTCACAGTGCTGGAGGACTCCTTGATAATAACTTTATTCGATGAATGGCTGTTTTCTTTGTTGGATTGTTCCCGTCTGCATTTCACATCATCTTTCGGGAGCCTCGCCATTTTTAGTCTATCCTGGAGAGTGGATCCACTAGGAATGGATAGAAACTCATTTGGAGGGAGGTGGCTGTTTTCAGTGTTGTGGAGTTTCAAGGCATCTCTCAGGGTCACAGTGCTGGAGGACTCCTTGATAATAACTTTATTCGATGAATGGCTGTTTTCTTTGTTGGATTGTTCCCGTCTGCATTTCACATCATCTTTCGGGAGCCTCGCCATTTTTAGTCTATCCTGGAGAGTGGATCCACTAGGAATGGATAGAAACTCATTTGGGGGGAGGTGGCTGTTTTCAGTGTTGTGGAGTTTCAAGGCATCTCTCAGGGTCACAGTGCTGGAGGACTCCTTGATAATAACTTTATTCGATGAATGGCTGTTTTCTTTGTTGGATTGTTCCCGTCTGCATTTCACATCATCTTTCGGGAGCCTCGCCATTTTTAGTCTATCCTGGAGAGTGGATCCACTAGGAATGGATAGAAACTCATTTGGAGGGAGGTGGCTGTTTTCAGTGTTGTGGAGTTTCAAGGCATCTCTCAGGGTCACAGTGCTGGAGGACTCCTTGATAATAACTTTATTCGATGAATGGCTGTTTTCTTTGTTGGATTGTTCCCGTCTGCATTTCACATCATCTTTCGGGAGCCTCGCCATTTTTAGTCTATCCTGGAGAGTGGATCCACTAGGAATGGATAGAAACTCATTTGGAGGGAGGTGGCTGTTTTCAGTGTTGTGGAGTTTCAAGGCATCTCTCAGGGTCACAGTGCTGGAGGACTCCTTGATAATAACTTTATTCGATGAATGGCTGTTTTCTTTGTTGGATTGTTCCCGTCTGCATTTCACATCATCTTTCGGGAGCCTCGCCATTTTTAGTCTATCCTGGAGAGTGGATCCACTAGGAATGGATAGAAACTCATTTGGAGGGAGGTGGCTGTTTTCAGTGTTGTGGAGTTTCAAGGCATCTCTCAGGGTCACAGTGCTGGAGGACTCCTTGATAATAACTTTATTCGATGAATGGCTGTTTTCTTTGTTGGATTGTTCCCGTCTGCATTTCACATCATCTTTCGGGAGCCTCGCCATTTTTAGTCTATCCTGGAGAGTGGATCCACTAGGAATGGATAGAAACTCATTTGGAGGGAGGTGGCTGTTTTCAGTGTTGTGGAGTTTCAAGGCATCTCTCAGGGTCACAGTGCTGGAGGACTCCTTGATAATAACTTTATTCGATGAATGGCTGTTTTCTTTGTTGGATTGTTCCCGTCTGCATTTCACATCATCTTTCGGGAGCCTCGCCATTTTTAGTCTATCCTGGAGAGTGGATCCACTAGGAATGGATAGAAACTCATTTGGAGGGAGGTGACTGTTTTCAATGTTGTGGAGTTTCAGGGCATCACTCAGGGTCAGAGTGCTTGAGGTCTCCTTGATGATAATATTATTCGATGAATGGCTGTTTTCTTTGTTGGATTGTTCCCGTCTGCATTTCACATCATCTTTCGGGAGCCTTGCCATTTTAAGTCTATCCTGGAGAGTGGATCCACTAGGAATGGATAGAAACTCATTTGGAGGGAGGTGGCTGTTTTCAGTGTTGTGGAGTTTCAAGGCATCTTTCAGGGTCACAGTGCTGGAGGACTCCTTGATAATAACTTTATTCGATGAATGGCTGTTTTCTTTGTTGGATTGTTCCCGTCTGCATTTCACATCATCTTTCGGGAGCCTCGCCATTTTTAGTCTATCCTGGAGAGTGGATCCACTAGGAATGGATAGAAACTCATTTGGAGGGAGGTGGCTGTTTTCAGTGTTGTGGAGTTTCAAGGCATCTCTCAGGGTCACAGTGCTGGAGGACTCCTTGATAATAACTTTATTCGATGAATGGCTGTTTTCTTTGTTGGATTGTTCCCGTCTGCATTTCACATCATCTTTCGGGAGCCTCGCCATTTTTAGTCTATCCTGGAGAGTGGATCCACTAGGAATGGATAGAAACTCATTTGGGGGGAGGTGGCTGTTTTCAGTGTTGTGGAGTTTCAAGGCATCTCTCAGGGTCACAGTGCTGGAGGACTCCTTGATAATAACTTTATTCGATGAATGGCTGTTTTCTTTGTTGGATTGTTCCCGTCTGCATTTCACATCATCTTTCGGGAGCCTCGCCATTTTTAGTCTATCCTGGAGAGTGGATCCACTAGGAATGGATAGAAACTCATTTGGAGGGAGGTGGCTGTTTTCAGTGTTGTGGAGTTTCAAGGCATCTCTCAGGGTCACAGTGCTGGAGGACTCCTTGATAATAACTTTATTCGATGAATGGCTGTTTTCTTTGTTGGATTGTTCCCGTCTGCATTTCACATCATCTTTCGGGAGCCTCGCCATTTTTAGTCTATCCTGGAGAGTGGATCCACTAGGAATGGATAGAAACTCATTTGGAGGGAGGTGGCTGTTTTCAGTGTTGTGGAGTTTCAAGGCATCTCTCAGGGTCACAGTGCTGGAGGACTCCTTGATAATAACTTTATTCGATGAATGGCTGTTTTCTTTGTTGGATTGTTCCCGTCTGCATTTCACATCATCTTTCGGGAGCCTCGCCATTTTTAGTCTATCCTGGAGAGTGGATCCACTAGGAATGGATAGAAACTCATTTGGAGGGAGGTGGCTGTTTTCAGTGTTGTGGAGTTTCAAGGCATCTCTCAGGGTCACAGTGCTGGAGGACTCCTTGATAATAACTTTATTCGATGAATGGCTGTTTTCTTTGTTGGATTGTTCCCGTCTGCATTTCACATCATCTTTCGGGAGCTTCGCCATTTTTAGTCTATCCTGGAGAGTGGATCCACTAGGAATGGATAGAAACTCATTTGGAGGGAGGTGGCTGTTTTCAGTGTTGTGGAGTTTCAAGGCATCTCTCAGGGTCACATTGCTGGAGGACTCCTTGATAATAACTTTATTCGAAGAATGGCTGTTTTCTTTGTTGGATTGTTTGCCGTCTGCATTTCACATCATCTTTCGGGAGCCTCGCCATTTTTAGTCTATCCTGGAGAGTGGATCCACTAGGAATGGATAGAAACTCATTTGGAGGGAGGTGGCTGTTTTCAGTGGAGTTTCAAGGCATCTCTCAGGGTCACAGTGCTGGAGGACTCCTTGATAATAACTTTATTCGATGAATGGCTGTTTTCTTTGTTGGATTGTTCCCGTCTGCATTTCACATCATCTTTCGGGAGCCTCCCCATTTTTAGTCTATCCTGGAGAGTGGATCCACTAGGAATGGATAGAAACTCATTTGGAGGGAGGTGGCTGTTTTCAGTGTTGTGGAGTTTCAAGGCATCTCTCAGGGTCACAGTGCTGGAGGACTCCTTGATAATAACTTTATTCGATGAATGGCTGTTTTCTTTGTTGGATTGTTCCCGTCTGCATTTCACATCATCTTTCGGGAGCCTCGCCATTTTTAGTCTATCCTGGAGAGTGGATCCACTAGGAATGGATAGAAACTCATTTGGAGGGAGGTGGCTGTTTTCAGTGTTGTGGAGTTTCAAGGCATCTCTCAGGGTCACAGTGCTGGAGGACTCCTTGATAATAACTTTATTCGATGAATGGCTGTTTTCTTTGTTGGATTGTTCCCGTCTGCATTTCACATCATCTTTCGGGAGCCTCGCCATTTTTAGTCTATCCTGGAGAGTGGATCCACTAGGAATGGATAGAAACTCATTTGGAGGGAGGTGGCTGTTTTCAGTGTTGTGGAGTTTCAAGGCATCTCTCAGGGTCACAGTGCTGGAGGACTCCTTGATAATAACTTTATTCGATGAATGGCTGTTTTCTTTGTTGGATTGTTCCCGTCTGCATTTCACATCATCTTTCGGGAGCCTCGCCATTTTTAGTCTATCCTGGAGAGTGGATCCACTAGGAATGGATAGAAACTCATTTGGAGGGAGGTGGCTGTTTTCAGTGTTGTGGAGTTTCAAGGCATCTCTCAGGGTCACAGTGCTGGAGGACTCCTTGATAATAACTTTATTCGATGAATGGCTGTTTTCTTTGTTGGATTGTTCCCGTCTGCATTTCACATCATCTTTCGGGAGCCTCGCCTATTTTTAGTCTATCCTGGAGAGTGGATCCACTAGGAATGGATAGAAACTCATTTGGAGGGAGGTGGCTGTTTTCAGTGTTGTGGAGTTTCAAGGCATCTCTCAGGGTCACAGTGCTGGAGGACTCCTTGATAATAACTTTATTCGATGAATGGCTGTTTTCTTTGTTGGATTGTTCCCGTCTGCATTTCACATCATCTTTCGGGAGCCTCGCCATTTTTAGTCTATCCCTGGAGAGTGGATCCACTAGGAATGGATAGAAACTCATTTGGAGGGAGGTGGCTGTTTTCAGTGTTGTGGAGTTTCAAGGCATCTCTCAGGGTCACAGTGCTGGAGGACTCCTTGATAATAACTTTATTCGATGAATGGCTGTTTTCTTGTTGGATTGTTCCCGTCTGCATTTCACATCATCTTTCGGGAGCCTCGCCATTTTTAGTCTATCCTGGAGAGTGGATCCACTAGGAATGGATAGAAACTCATTTGGAGGGAGGTGGCTGTTTTCAGTGTTGTGGAGTTTCAAGGCATCTCTCAGGGTCACAGTGCTGGAGGACCTCCTTGATAATAACTTTATTCGATGAATGGCTGTTTTCTTGTTGGATTGTTCCCGTCTGCATTTCACATCATCTTTCGGGAGCCTCGCCATTTTTAGTCTATCCTGGAGAGTGGATCCACTAGGAATGGATAGAAACTCATTTGGAGGGAGGTGGCTGTTTTCAGTGTTGTGGAGTTTCAAGGCATCTCTCAGGGTCACAGTGCTGGAGGACTCCTTGATAATAACTTTATTCGATGAATGGCTGTTTTCTTTGTTGGATTGTTCCCGTCTGCATTTCACATCATCTTTCGGGAGCCCTCGCCATTTTTAGTCTATCCTGGAGAGTGGATCCACTAGGAATGGATAGAAACTCATTTGGAGGGAGGTGGCTGTTTTCAGTGTTGTGGAGTTTCAAGGCATCTCTCAGGGTCACAGTGCTGGAGGACTCCTTGATAATAACATTATTCGATGAATGGCTGTTTTCTTTGTTGGATTGTTCCCGTCTGCATTTCACATCATCTTTCGGGAGCCTCGCCATTTTTAGTCTATCCTGGAGAGTGGATCCACTAGGAATGGATAGAAACTCATTTGGAGGGAGGTGGCTGTTTTCAGTGTTGTGGAGTTTCAAGGCATCTCTCAGGGTCACAGTGCTGGAGGACTCCTTGATAATAACTTTATTCGATGAATGGCTGTTTTCTTTGTTGGATTGTTCCCGTCTGCATTTCACATCATCTTTCGGGAGCCTCGCCATTTTTAGTCTATCCTGGAGAGTGGATCCACTAGGAATGGATAGAAACTCATTTGGAGGGAGGTGGCTGTTTTCAGTGTTGTGGAGTTTCAAGGCATCTCTCAGGGTCACAGTGCTGGAGGACTCCTTGATAATAACTTTATTCGATGAATGGCTGTTTTCTTTGTTGGATTGTTCCCGTCTGCATTTCACATCATCTTTCGGGAGCCTCGCCATTTTTAGTCTATCCTGGAGAGTGGATCCACTAGGAATGGATAGAAACTCATTTGGAGGGAGGTGGCTGTTTTCAGTGTTGTGGAGTTTCAAGGCATCTCTCAGGGTCACAGTGCTGGAGGACTCCTTGATAATAACTTTATTCGATGAATGGCTGTTTTCTTTGTTGGATTGTTCCCGTCTGCATTTCACATCATCTTTCGGGAGCCTCGCCATTTTTAGTCTATCCTGGAGAGTGGATCCACTAGGAATGGATAGAAACTCATTTGGAGGGAGGTGGCTGTTTTCAGTGTTGTGGAGTTTCAAGGCATCTCTCAGGGTCACAGTGCTGGAGGACTCCTTGATAATAACTTTATTCGATGAATGGCTGTTTTCTTTGTTGGATTGTTGCCGTCTGCATTTCACATCATCTTTCGGGAGCCTCGCCATTTTTAGTCTATCCTGGAGAGTGGATCCACTAGGAATGGATAGAAACTCATTTGGAGGGAGGTGGCTGTTTTCAGTGTTGTGGAGTTTCAAGGCATCTCTCAGGGTCACAGTGCTGGAGGACTCCTTGATAATAACTTTATTCGATGAATGGCTGTTTTCTTTGTTGGATTGTTCCCGTCTGCATTTCACATCATCTTTCGGGAGCCTCGCCTTTTTTAGTCTATCCTGGAGAGTGGATCCACTAGGAATGGATAGAAACTCATTTGGAGGGAGGTGGCTGTTTTCAGTGTTGTGGAGTTTCAAGGCATCTCTCAGGGTCACAGTGCTGGAGGACTCCTTGATAATAACTTTATTCGATGAATGGCTGTTTTCTTTGTTGGATTGTTCCCGTCTGCATTTCACATCATCTTTCGGGAGCCTCGCCATTTTTAGTCTATCCTGGAGAGTGGATCCACTAGGAATGGATAGAAACTCATTTGGAGGGAGGTGGCTGTTTTCAGTGTTGTGGAGTTTCAAGGCATCTCTCAGGGTCACAGTGCTGGAGGACTCCTTGATAATAACTTTATTCGATGAATGGCTGTTTTCTTTGTTGGATTGTTCCCGTCTGCATTTCACATCATCTTTCGGGAGCCTCGCCATTTTTAGTCTATCCTGGAGAGTGGATCCACTAGGAATGGATAGAAACTCATTTGGAGGGAGGTGGCTGTTTTCAGTGTTGTGGAGTTTCAAGGCATCTCTCAGGGTCACAGTGCTGGAGGACTCCTTGATAATAACTTTATTCGATGAATGGCTGTTTTCTTTGTTGGATTGTTCCCGTCTGCATTTCACATCATCTTTCGGGAGCCTCGCCATTTTTAGTCTATCCTGGAGAGTGGATCCACTAGGAATGGATAGAAACTCATTTGGAGGGAGGTGGCTGTTTTCAGTGTTGTGGAGTTTCAAGGCATCTCTCAGGGTCACAGTGCTGGAGGACTCCTTGATAATAACTTTATTCGATGAATGGCTGTTTTCTTTGTTGGATTGTTCCCGTCTGCATTTCACATCATCTTTCGGGAGCCTCGCCATTTTTAGTCTATCCTGGAGAGTGGATCCACTAGGAATGGATAGAAACTCATTTGGAGGGAGGTGGCTGTTTTCAGTGTTGTGGAGTTTCAAGGCATCTCTCAGGGTCACAGTGCTGGAGGACTCCTTGATAATAACTTTATTCGATGAATGGCTGTTTTCTTTGTTGGATTGTTCCCGTCTGCATTTCACATCATCTTTCGGGAGCCTCGCCATTTTTAGTCTATCCTGGAGAGTGGATCCACTAGGAATGGATAGAAACTCATTTGGAGGGAGGTGGCTGTTTTCAGTGTTGTGGAGTTTCAAGGCATCTCTCAGGGTCACAGTGCTGGAGGACTCCTTGATAATAACTTTATTCGATGAATGGCTGTTTTCTTTGTTGGATTGTTCCCGTCTGCATTTCACATCATCTTTCGGGAGCCTCGCCATTTTTAGTCTATCCTGGAGAGTGGATCCACTAGGAATGGATAGAAACTCATTTGGAGGGAGGTGGCTGTTTTCAGTGTTGTGGAGTTTCAAGGCATCTCTCAGGGTCACAGTGCTGGAGGACTCCTTGATAATAACTTTATTCGATGAATGGCTGTTTTCTTTGTTGGATTGTTCCCGTCTGCATTTCACATCATCTTTCGGGAGCCTCGCCATTTTTAGTCTATCCTGGAGAGTGGATCCACTAGGAATGGATAGAAACTCATTTGGAGGGAGGTGGCTGTTTTCAGTGTTGTGGAGTTTCAAGGCATCTCTCAGGGTCACAGTGCTGGAGGACTCCTTGATAATAACTTTATTCGATGAATGGCTGTTTTCTTTGTTGGATTGTTCCCGTCTGCATTTCACATCATCTTTCGGGAGCCTCGCCATTTTTAGTCTATCCTGGAGAGTGGATCCACTAGGAATGGATAGAAACTCATTTGGAGGGAGGTGGCTGTTTTCAGTGTTGTGGAGTTTCAAGGCATCTCTCAGGGTCACAGTGCTGGAGGACTCCTTGATAATAACTTTATTCGATGAATGGCTGTTTTCTTTGTTGGATTGTTCCCGTCTGCATTTCACATCATCTTTCGGGAGCCTCGCCATTTTTAGTCTATCCTGGAGAGTGGATCCACTAGGAATGGATAGAAACTCATTTGGAGGGAGGTGGCTGTTTTCAGTGTTGTGGAGTTTCAAGGCATCTCTCAGGGTCACAGTGCTGGAGGACTCCTTGATAATAACTTTATTCGATGAATGGCTGTTTTCTTTGTTGGATTGTTCCCGTCTGCATTTCACATCATCTTTCGGGAGCCTCGCCATTTTTAGTCTATCCTGGAGAGTGGATCCACTAGGAATGGATAGAAACTCATTTGGAGGGAGGTGGCTGTTTTCAGTGTTGTGGAGTTTCAAGGCATCTCTCAGGGTCACAGTGCTGGAGGACTCCTTGATAATAACTTTATTCGATGAATGGCTGTTTTCTTTGTTGGATTGTTCCCGTCTGCATTTCACATCATCTTTCGGGAGCCTCGCCATTTTTAGTCTATCCTGGAGAGTGGATCCACTAGGAATGGATAGAAACTCATTTGGAGGGAGGTGGCTGTTTTCAGTGTTGTGGAGTTTCAAGGCATCTCTCAGGGTCACAGTGCTGGAGGACTCCTTGATAATAACTTTATTCGATGAATGGCTGTTTTCTTTGTTGGATTGTTCCCGTCTGCATTTCACATCATCTTTCGGGAGCCTCGCCATTTTTAGTCTATCCTGGAGAGTGGATCCACTAGGAATGGATAGAAACTCATTTGGAGGGAGGTGGCTGTTTTCAGTGTTGTGGAGTTTCAAGGCATCTCTCAGGGTCACAGTGCTGGAGGACTCCTTGATAATAACTTTATTCGATGAATGGCTGTTTTCTTTGTTGGATTGTTCCCGTCTGCATTTCACATCATCTTTCGGGAGCCTCGCCATTTTTAGTCTATCCTGGAGAGTGGATCCACTAGGAATGGATAGAAACTCATTTGGAGGGAGGTGGCTGTTTTCAGTGTTGTGGAGTTTCAAGGCATCTCTCAGGGTCACAGTGCTGGAGGACTCCTTGATAATAACTTTATTCGATGAATGGCTGTTTTCTTTGTTGGATTGTTCCCGTCTGCATTTCACATCATCTTTCGGGAGCCTCGCCATTTTTAGTCTATCCTGGAGAGTGGATCCACTAGGAATGGATAGAAACTCATTTGGAGGGAGGTGGCTGTTTTCAGTGTTGTGGAGTTTCAAGGCATCTCTCAGGGTCACAGTGCTGGAGGACTCCTTGATAATAACTTTATTCGATGAATGGCTGTTTTCTTTGTTGGATTGTTCCCGTCTGCATTTCACATCATCTTTCGGGAGCCTCGCCATTTTTAGTCTATCCTGGAGAGTGGATCCACTAGGAATGGATAGAAACTCATTTGGAGGGAGGTGGCTGTTTTCAGTGTTGTGGAGTTTCAAGGCATCTCTCAGGGTCACAGTGCTGGAGGACTCCTTGATAATAACTTTATTCGATGAATGGCTGTTTTCTTTGTTGGATTGTTCCCGTCTGCATTTCACATCATCTTTCGGGAGCCTCGCCATTTTTAGTCTATCCTGGAGAGTGGATCCACTAGGAATGGATAGAAACTCATTTGGAGGGAGGTGGCTGTTTTCAGTGTTGTGGAGTTTCAAGGCATCTCTCAGGGTCACAGTGCTGGAGGACTCCTTGATAATAACTTTATTCGATGAATGGCTGTTTTCTTTGTTGGATTGTTCCCGTCTGCATTTCACATCATCTTTCGGGAGCCTCGCCATTTTTAGTCTATCCTGGAGAGTGGATCCACTAGGAATGGATAGAAACTCATTTGGAGGGAGGTGGCTGTTTTCAGTGTTGTGGAGTTTCAAGGCATCTCTCAGGGTCACAGTGCTGGAGGACTCCTTGATAATAACTTTATTCGATGAATGGCTGTTTTCTTTGTTGGATTGTTCCCGTCTGCATTTCACATCATCTTTCGGGAGCCTCGCCATTTTTAGTCTATCCTGGAGAGTGGATCCACTAGGAATGGATAGAAACTCATTTGGAGGGAGGTGGCTGTTTTCAGTGTTGTGGAGTTTCAAGGCACCTCTCAGGGTCACAGTGCTGGAGGACTCCTTGATAATAACTTTATTCGATGAATGGCTGTTTTCTTTGTTGGATTGTTCCCGTCTGCATTTCACATCATCTTTCGGGAGCCTCGCCATTTTTAGTCTATCCTGGAGAGTGGATCCACTAGGAATGGATAGAAACTCATTTGGAGGGAGGTGGCTGTTTTCAGTGTTGTGGAGTTTCAAGGCATCTCTCAGGGTCACAGTGCTGGAGGACTCCTTGATAATAACTTTATTCGATGAATGGCTGTTTTCTTTGTTGGATTGTTCCCGTCTGCATTTCACATCATCTTTCGGGAGCCTCGCCATTTTTAGTCTATCCTGGAGAGTGGATCCACTAGGAATGGATAGAAACTCATTTGGAGGGAGGTGGCTGTTTTCAGTGTTGTGGAGTTTCAAGGCATCTCTCAGGGTCACAGTGCTGGAGGACTCCTTGATAATAACTTTATTCGATGAATGGCTGTTTTCTTTGTTGGATTGTTCCCGTCTGCATTTCACATCATCTTTCGGGAGCCTCGCCATTTTTAGTCTATCCTGGAGAGTGGATCCACTAGGAATGGATAGAAACTCATTTGGAGGGAGGTGGCTGTTTTCAGTGTTGTGGAGTTTCAAGGCATCTCTCAGGGTCACAGTGCTGGAGGACTCCTTGATAATAACTTTATTCGATGAATGGCTGTTTTCTTTGTTGGATTGTTCCCGTCTGCATTTCACATCATCTTTCGGGAGCCTCGCCATTTTTAGTCTATCCTGGAGAGTGGATCCACTAGGAATGGATAGAAACTCATTTGGAGGGAGGTGGCTGTTTTCAGTGTTGTGGAGTTTCAAGGCACCTCTCAGGGTCACAGTGCTGGAGGACTCCTTGATAATAACTTTATTCGATGAATGGCTGTTTTCTTTGTTGGATTGTTCCCGTCTGCATTTCACATCATCTTTCGGGAGCCTCGCCATTTTTAGTCTATCCTGGAGAGTGGATCCACTAGGAATGGATAGAAACTCATTTGGAGGGAGGTGGCTGTTTTCAGTGTTGTGGAGTTTCAAGGCATCTCTCAGGGTCACAGTGCTGGAGGACTCCTTGATAATAACTTTATTCGATGAATGGCTGTTTTCTTTGTTGGATTGTTCCCGTCTGCATTTCACATCATCTTTCGGGAGCCTCGCCATTTTTAGTCTATCCTGGAGAGTGGATCCACTAGGAATGGATAGAAACTCATTTGGAGGGAGGTGGCTGTTTTCAGTGTTGTGGAGTTTCAAGGCATCTCTCAGGGTCACAGTGCTGGAGGACTCCTTGATAATAACTTTATTCGATGAATGGCTGTTTTCTTTGTGGATTGTTCCCGTCTGCATTTCACATCATCTTTCGGGAGCCTCGCCATTTTTAGTCTATCCTGGAGAGTGGATCCACTAGGAATGGATAGAAACTCATTTGGAGGGAGGTGGCTGTTTTCAGTGTTGTGGAGTTTCAAGGCATCCTCTCAGGGTCACAGTGCTGGAGAGACTCCTTGATAATAACTTTATTCGATGAATGGCTGTTTTCTTTGTTGGATTGTTCCCCGTCTGCATTTCACATCATCTTTCGGAGCCTCGCCATTTTTAGTCTATCCTGGAGAGTGGATCCACTAGGAATGGATAGAAACTCATTTGGAGGGAGGTGGCTGTTTTCAGTGTTGTGGAGTTTCAAGGCATCTCTCAGGGTCACAGTGCTGGAGGACTCCTTGATAATAACTTTATTCGATGAATGGCTGTTTTTCTTTGTTGGATTGTTCCGTCTGCATTTCACATCATCTTTCGGGAGCCTCGCCATTTTTAGTCTATCCTGGAGAGTGGATCCACTAAGAATGGATAGAAACTCATTTGGAGGGAGGTGGCTGTTTTCAGTGTTGTGGAGTTTCAAGGCATCTCTCAGGGGTCACAGTGCTGGAGGACTCCTTGATAATAACTTTATTCGATGAATGGCTGTGTTTTCTTTGTTGGATTGTTCCCGTCTGCATTTCACATCATCTTTCGGGAGCCTCGCCATTTTTAGTCTATCCTGGAGAGTGGATCCACTAGGAATGGATAGAAACTCATTTGGAGGGAGGTGGCTGTTTTCAGTGTTGTGGAGTTTCAAGGCATCTCTCATGGGTCACAGTGCTGGAGGACTCCTTGATAATAACTTTATTCGATGAATGGCTGTTTTCTTTGTTGGATTGTTCCCGTCTGCATTTCACATCTATCTTTCGGGAAAGAGCCTTGGACATTTTAAGTCTATCCTGGAGAGTGGATCCACTAGGAATGGATAGAAACTCATTTGGAGGGAGGTGACTGTTTTCAATGTTTGGAGTTTCAAGGCATCACTCAGGTCAGAGTGCTCG
>OV884015.1:83999018-84464745 GCA_930367205.1 Acanthosoma haemorrhoidale | reverse complement strand
GCAAGGCTCCCGAAAGATAATGTGAAATGCAGACGGGAACAATCCAACAAAGAAAACAGCCATTCATCGAATAAAGTTATTATCAAGGAGTCCTCCAGCACTGTGACCCTGAGAGATGCCTTGAAACTCCACAACACTGAAAACAGCCACCTCCCTCCAAATGAGTTTCTATCCATTCCTAGTGGATCCACTCTCCAGGATAGACTAAAAATGGCGAGGCTCCCGAAAGATGATGTGAAATGCAGACGGGAACAATCCAACAAAGAAAACAGCTATTCATCGAATAAAGTTATTATCAAGGAGTCCTCCAGCACTGTGACCCTGAGAGATGCCTTGAAACTCCACAACACTGAAAACAGTCACCTCCCTCCAAATGAGTTTCTATCCATTCCTAGTGGATCCACTCTCCAGGATAGACTAAAAATGGCGAGGCTCCCGAAAGATGATGTGAAATGCAGACGGGAACAATCCAACAAAGAAAACAGCCATTCATCGAATAAAGTTATTATCAAGGAGTCCTCCAGCACTGTGACCCTGAGAGATGCCTTGAAACTCCACAACACTGAAAACAGTCACCTCCCTCCAAATGAGTTTCTATCCATTCCTAGTGGATCCACTCTCCAGGATAGACTAAAAATGGCGAGGCTCCCGAAAGATGATGTGAAATGCAGACGGGAACAATCCAACAAAGAAAACATCCATTCATCGAATAAAGTATTTATCAAGGAGTCCTCCAGCACTGTGACCCTGAGAGATGCCTTGAAACTCCACAACACTGAAAACAGTCACCTCCCTCCAAATGAGTTTCTATCCATTCCTAGTGGATCCACTCTCCAGGATAGACTAAAAATGGCGAGGCTCCCGAAAGATGATGTGAAATGCAGACGGGAACAATCCAACAAAGAAAACAGCCATTCATCGAATAAAGTTATTATCAAGGAGTCCTCCAGCACTGTGACCCTGAGTGATGCCTTGAAACTCCACAACATTGAAAACAGTCACCTCCCTCCAAATGAGTTTCTATCCATTCCTAGTGGATCCACTCTCCAGGATAGACTAAAAATGGCGAAGCTCCCGAAAGATGATGTAAAATGCAGACGGGAACAATCCAACAAAGAAAACAGCCATTCATCGAATAAAGTTATTATCAAGGAGTCCTCCAGCACTGTGACCCTGAGAGATGCCTTGAAACTCCACAACATTGAAAACAGTCACCTCCCTCCAAATGAGTTTCTATCCATTCCTAGTGGATCCACTCTCCAGGAAAGACTTAAAATGGCAAGGCTCCCGAAAGATGATGTGAAATGCAGACGGGAACAATCCAACAAAGAAAACAGCCATTCATCGAATAAAGTTATTATCAAGGAGTCCTCCAGCACTGTGACCCTGAGAGATGCCTTGAAACTCCACAACACTGAAAACAGCCACCTCCCTTCAAATGAGTTTCTATCCATTCCTAGTGGATCCACTCTCCAGGATAGACTAAAAATGGCGAGGCTCCCGAAAGATGATGTGAAATGCAGACGGGAACAATCCAACAAAGAAAACAGCTATTCATCGAATAAAGTTATTATCAAGGAGTCCTCCAGCACTGTGACCCTGAGAGATGCCTTGAAACTCCACAACACTGAAAACAGTCACCTCCCTCCAAATGAGTTTCTATCCATTCCTAGTGGATCCACTCTCCAGGATAGACTAAAAATGGCGAGGCTCCCGAAAGATGATGTGAAATGCAGACGGGAACAATCCAACAAAGAAAATAGCCATTCATCGAATAAAGTTATTATCAAGGAGTCCTCCAGCACTGTGACCCTGAGAGATGCCTTGAAACTCCACAACACTGAAAACAGTCACCTCCCTCCAAATGAGTTTCTATCCATTCCTAGTGGATCCACTCTCCAGGATAGACTAAAAATGGCGAGGCTCCCGAAAGATGATGTGAAATGCAGACGGGAACAATCCAACAAAGAAAACAGCCATTCATCGAATAAAGTTATTATCAAGGAGTCCTCCAGCACTGTGACCCTGAGAGATGCCTTGAAACTCCACAACACTGAAAACAGTCACCTCCCTCCAAATGAGTTTCTATCCATTCCTAGTGGATCCACTCTCCAGGATAGACTAAAAATGGCGAGGCTCCCGAAAGATGATGTGAAATGCAGACGGGAACAATCCAACAAAGAAAACAGCCATTCATCGAATAAAGTTATTATCAAGGAGTCCTCCAACACTGTGACCCTGAGAGATGCCTTGAAACTCCACAACACTGAAAACAGTCACCTCCCTCCAAATGAGTTTCTATCCATTCCTAGTGGATCCACTCTCCAGGATAGACTAAAAATGGCGAGGCTCCCGAAAGATGATGTGAAATGCAGACGGGAACAATCCAACAAAGAAAACAGCCATTCATCGAATAAAGTTATTATCAAGGAGTCCTCCAGCACTGTGACCCTGAGAGATGCCTTGAAACTCCACAACACTGAAAACAGTCACCTCCCTCCAAATGAGTTTCTATCCATTCCTAGTGGATCCACTCTCCAGGATAGACTAAAAATGGCGAGGCTCCCGAAAGATGATGTGAAATGCAGACGGGAACAATCCAACAAAGAAAACAGCCATTCATCGAATAAAGTTATTATCAAGGAGTCCTCCAGCACTGTGACCCTGAGAGATGCCTTGAAACTCCACAACACTGAAAACAGTCACCTCCCTCCAAATGAGTTTCTATCCATTCCTAGTGGATCCACTCTCCAGGATAGACTAAAAATGGCGAGGCTCCCGAAAGATGATGTGAAATGCAGACGGGAACAATCCAACAAAGAAAACAGCCATTCATCGAATAAAGTTATTATCAAGGAGTCCTCCAGCACTGTGACCCTGAGAGATGCCTTGAAACTCCACAACACTGAAAACAGCCACCTCCCTCCAAATGAGTTTCTTTCCATTCCTAGTGGATCCACTCTCCAGGATAGGCTTAAAATTGCCAGGCTCCCTAAAGATAATGTGAAATGCAGACCGGAACTAGCCAACAAAAAAAATAGCCATTCATCGAATAAAGTTATTATCAAGGAGTCCTCCAGCACTGTGACCCTGAGAGATGCCTTGAAACTCCACAACAATGAAAACAGCCACCTCCCTCCAAATGAGTTTCTATCCATTCCTAGTGGATCCTCTCTCCAGGATAGACTTAAAATGGCAAGGCTCCCGAAAGATAATGTGAAATGCAGACCGGAACTAGCCAACAAAAAAAATAGCCATTCATCGAATAAAGTTATTATCAAGGAGTCCTCCAGCACTGTGACCTTGAGAGATGCCTTGAAACTCCACCACATTGAAAACAGTCACCTCCCTCCAAATGAGTTTCTATCCATTCCTAGTGGATCCACTCTCCAGGATAGACTTAAAATGGCAAGGCTCCCGAAAGATAATGTGAAATGCAGATCGGAACAATCCAACAAAGAAAACAGCCAATCGAATGAAGTTGTTATCAAGGAGTCCTCCAGCACTTTGACCCTGAGAGATGCCTTGAAACTCCACAACATTGAAAATAGGCAACTTATGAATAATGAGATTTCTACAGGCCTTAACAACAGGGAGAATGAAGTAATGTCTTCTATGTCTGAGAACTTTCACAAACTCCAGGCTTCCTCGAAATCTTCCGATCCGGAGATAAAAGTGATTTGTCTTCAGGAGAGACTCCAAAATGTCAGACTGGTTTCTACAAATGGAAAACGCGCTGCTTAACGGGAAGGTTTTCCCAAAAGTGTTCAGGAGAGACTTGCAAAATACAGAAATAATAAGGCATTCTAAATATTATCGGGGCAATACCATTATGTTTTATTTTAAGATGATTGTTCAATTGTTTTACTTAATGATCTAAATATTTGAGATAACATATGTACATATTATTGCAGATACTTGCATGTTACTTAATTCTTTGTATATGTTTGTGGAATGGCCAAATTGTAACTATAAATGTAAGGTTTAATATATAAAATTATAAATAATATATATACATATAAATACTTGTAAATATAAATACTATTAAGATTTAAGTTTGTGATAACTATGCATTACTGCAGATACTTTGGCTCCTAATTGCTAGTACGATTGGGATGTATATGTTTCCAATATGGTATTATGTCTTTAATGTAAAACTTTTATATTAGTTTCACAAAATTTGGTGAATTTTTTTTTTGTCTATGTTTATTATTGAAAGCTGAAATATACTGACTATAAAATTTTATTAATCTTTTTCTTATTGTGCCAATTAAACTTCTTAGTTACTTATTACATACTGATGCATGACGTTTCCAAGTTTATAACACATATATGTATAAATATATATATGGGTTTCACAGAAAACAGATTATGGGGAAAGTAAGTAACCAGACAAAACCAAGTTTGTTAGTCGTCAGAATTTTACACAAAAGGTTGAACTAAATATGGAAGCATGGGGGATGGATAATAGGAGATCATGCTCAACCTGACAGCACTGAATATTCATGTTTTTTTATAAGATATTTATTATTTTTATAAATCAGTAGACAATTGTAAATATGAAACATTTAAAACAATAACTTTACGTACGAGAACCACACATACACATTTAACCATTAAATTTTTTAATTTAAAATAAAGTGTCATTTTTCCTCTTAATAACTAAAAATAAAATATTAAAAATTGTAGGAATCATTTCGATAGATTTGGGTGTTGTCGTGAGGGTTCCAGATTGAATGGATTTAAATTAAAAATATAGGAAATAAGAAAAATAGAAATGTTTAATTCCTTGCAGTGGACAGAGTAAAGGGAGATAAATGATTATTTTTTATAAAATAATAAAAATATTGAATTTAACTTATACCTTTCCATGATGATTGAAACTTTCCGTGATTCTCGGTACACAAATAGCAGCTGATAAAAATCAGTTGTCATAATAATCTAAAACCGGCTTATCAGGCCAGAACTTGGTAATTGGGGCTGGGTGCCCTAGGTACCAAGAGGGGGGCAGTCATATGAAAAATATAATAATACCTAATTTACTGTTCTGAACTCATAACTTTGCAGCTAGAATACAATAAAATATAAATATTTGTAAACATAACATGCTGATGTAGCATATGTATGGACATAGGAAACTTAGGATTTCTATCATAAATAGGATAGGGTATAAATAAAAGTTTTGAAATTTTATGCCCAAAAATAGGTATTTTATTACACGCATATAAACGTATATATATATTTTTTTTTTTACAAGTTTTTATTTTATCAACTATGAATTTAATAAATTTTATCCCTGTTTGAACCATTATAACAGAATGTATTCTTGAGACAAAAAAATTTCTCACAATTATAAAGTTGAGAAACAAAAAATCCAAATAAATTGTTTGGAATCAATTAAAAATGATAAAAGAAACCACCATTGTACTGCTTGGACCATCGTAAGCTTAGCGAAAGAAAATAATGAACTTTCGAAAATGGTAACTAACTAAAATTTTAAAACGTATTTGGTTAGTCTATAAAATAAATTGCCTTCGAAGTGCCATGATATATTCTGCGGTGAAATAATAGACCTAACTAGTCTAAAACCTTATGCTGTCTGTGACTATACACAGATTCTGAGGATGACTAGTACATTATTAATGTTTGAAGTACAGCTGTTAATAATATGTACCTAAATGGTTTAAGATGCACCAAATAGGAATGAATGAAATTATGTAATTTTCAAATGAAAATTCTATTAATGAGCTCCAAACCAAAATTATATAGTCATAGCAACTTTGTACAACAAAGCACTAAATAAACCACTTTGCTTTGAAAAAAACTCTTTATTCTATATTGTCACTCACTTCACATATAGGAATAACAAAGGAACATATGCAATAACACTGAAAATAACATTATTCTTTATATTATTTATGTGACTTTACACTAATGTTATAAAGTTAATTTTCCAACTGATCGAAGAAATAAAAAAATTAACTTTTTTTTTATAAAAAAAAAAAAAAACATAGAAATTACTATTATTATATTTTCTTGAAAACGTATTATTCAAATCTTTTAAGGAAACTAAATTCTGTTAAAATATGAGCTATTTTTGTCCTTAGTGATTTGTCTTACCGAATAGAAACTCTTCATGTACATATTTACGCAGAAAATTATTAGTAGTTGTTACATAAACCAAAAATTTTAAATAAACATATCTATTAGATTGAAAATAAAAAGAGTAAATTACACTCGTGAAAAAGACAGACCATTTGCCAAATCATTTAGTAATAAGACGAATCACAATAAGCACCATAGCTATGAAACAAAAATTGTAATGTAAAAGACAACCTCCCTGGGAGGCCTTGATAGTTGGTATATGGCACATAACATGTATAACTAAATTGAATATTTTAAAAAAAAATTAAAAATTGCAAGAATACAAATAAACATTTGAAAACCAAGTGTCTCTCAGCTGTTTGTTATCTGTGAAGAATCGTCTGGGAAAAACAGCATGGAACGCTGCTGCAGCTTCATCTGTTGAAAATAATTTGCATGCTGGTGAGCATTAATTACGTGTATAACATTTACTAGTCTAACAAATTAGCTTTTCCTATTATAACACACATCATTAACATCCTATATTTTTAATAAACTATAAGGCAATTTGTTATCCTAGAACATTGGATCGACCCATTCGGCTTTTAGGACTGTTTAACTTCACTCGGGTAGAATTTTACATAGATTTTTTGTAAAATACAATGTTAAAATAATAATCGTTCTATTATTAAAATTGATTTGGGTACTTTCTTTTAATCTTGCTGCGCTTAAAAAATGGAAAGATTACTGACTGGTTTAACTAACTATTGAACTTATTCATACTGATAAAATTCAAAGATTTTTTACCTTACATCAACTTATTTTAAATATAACACACAGGCTAACGCAATGAATTTAATAATTTCATTTTGATAAACCATGGCCCTAAACACACCATCTAACCACATTCATTTATATCATTCAAAATGTCAGAAAAAATAGTGACAAACCTTTCATTTATGCCGAAAGGTGTGTAAAGTCAACTATGAACTAACAAAAATAAAAGGAAATACAAAATACTTCTATTTTGAGATTAAGTATTAAAAAAACAAAATAACAGTGATAAATGAACTTGGTAAAAAATTTATTTCTGCAAATCCAATGAATATACATACATGTGTTGAGTTGGCAAGAAAATGAGTTCTGTTTTCACCAGTAGTTTTGTTATTCGTTATGCTGTGGATATAATAATAATCTTAACCAGAATCTTTCGGAATGTCTCGGTATAGAATGTCATTATACAGTATCAAATAAATCAAACTCCTTAGGAATACTAAATCGAGCCCATTCTACTTTGATCAAGCTATTAAGAGTAATAAAAGAAGATAATTCAAAAAACGAATTTAAACCTGGCGATAATGACCTTTAACGAAACACAAAATAAAAATTTGAAATTAACACCTAACGAGATAAATTTTGGAAAAATAAAAGACCCTAATAAAGAAGACAATAGTACACAAAAAAGCCCAACAAGATACTGAAAGAGAAAAAGAAATTAGGACAGACAAATTAAATAAAAATCGTGAAGACCCACCCGACATAGAGGAACGACCATATGTTAAAACTCGTACGAAAACAGATATAAACCAGTTGGACAATTTATTGACAAAAATAAGACTATAGAGCAAAACAGTAACAATATTAGAAGACCTAGGAAGAAAAATGTGCTTCTGGCACATGATGATGGGAGAATGGAAATTGATTTGGACGCTCTTTCCAGTGACTCTGATGACTTTTTCATAATAGATAACTGATGTAACACACAAACAGACTTAAAACCAAATTATTATATTAGCAATGATATTGAAATATTATGGTTAACAAGTAAAATACAATGTGCAATAAGAAACAATACATTACATTACATTCTAACTAGTCCACTTATAGAAGAAGTAATCAAAACAATATATCTATTACCTGTACCATCACTACAGTACAGTTACTTACGTAATAACTATTATTCATAATAAACTCATATTATTTTATGCCAACCAAACTTATTTAAGACATTGTACATTTATTAAAAATAATTATTTTTGTAATCGAGTAGCCCCTTATAACAATGTATGTATAACTAAAGCCATTAGAAATAATATAGATTCATCCATAACTGTTAATTTATATTTGCATGTCACGCAATTTCACTTTAATATACTTACTTAGGCCATCTTTTAATTATGGCCGATAACCCCTTTTATAAAATTATCAACTCCTATTTTAGGTATTTCTTGGAAAAGTTCACTAGTATAAAAAATATCTGAACAAAACACTCCTAGGTAAAACTATTTCAAAGTATTTGTTTTATGTATAAATTAAAAAACACAGTTAGTTTGTCATCCTGTCATCCGGTGTTGGGACAGGTTGAGATATAAAAGTTTTGCGCACTACAGGTGGGCGTATCTGTTTTGACCATTCCCAACGTCTCGAAAGCAACCCCCGCTGAGACTGCTTTCATCTGAAAAGTTTAACCGGAAAACAGCTATAAAGAGAGATTGACAAGTGGCAAGTGGACAGATGAGAGAGTAATACCCTCTTCGGTACTTATTTTGTTTCTTTTTTTTACATCTCCAATCGCTTTCAGGCGAAGGAACAAAGATTCGGAAAGAGTCAGGTAAAGAAGTTTGGACTTTGAATATATGCTAGGCAGAGGAATAAATGAATATAAGCAGTATAGTGAACTGTGAGGTTCCTCTCCACCCAATTAAGAGAAAAACACCAACATATGGTCTGTAGGATAATTATTCCCGGAAAGCCAAAAACGGCTTTAGTCTCTTCATACCCTTGTAAAAAGAGTTTATTGCAGTTTGAACAAATTTTCTGCTGGTTCTATATGAAGGGTGTCCCAAAAACCTATACATTTTCGGTATTTTTTCAGTTTTTCACTAATAACGCCTAAACTTTTATATTTCTATAAAGTAAAGTGCATAAAATTTTGAGTCGAATGGGTGCCACATATTTGAAATTACATTAAGTCGTTAGAATGATATCCAGTAATAATTAAAACCACGATTTAGCCTCCCATAAACGAGAAGGGCGCTATAAACAAGATACTTTAGGGTAAAATGAATGAAAGAGTAGATGATGTTTGTTGTAAATTGTTCTACCAGTGTTCGCATATGAAACCCGGAACAATATTTGATACTTTAGAGTATACAAATATACGATTTATTTTATATAATATATTTTACATTGCAAAACTAAGGCTTGAAAATCCAAAACACGATTTTTTTTCTAAATGGGAAAAATTACCGTTCTTTGAACTGGCATATCTTCCTAACTACTTGATGTAATTTCAAATATGTTGTGCTCATTCGACAGTTAAATAAGAGAAAAGTCTTAAATAATCTTAAGTAAAAGAAAAAAATAGAAAAGCTTTATTATGATGTACAAGCAAAACACTGATATATACAAATATTAAGAGTTTCAACATACTGGTTTTATCCTTTACTCCTTGCTAGATGCTACTCTTGGAAATCTACGTCGACACCTTCATGGTGAGACTTATTAAGCAGATTTCACTGTTTTTAAATGTTTTCTTTACTCCCGAGAAAAAATTAGAACGCTAATTTTCACGTCAATGATTTCTCACCACGTGGCAGGCACAGGCAAGAGCCAGATCTGTTGCATTTGGCTTAGCTCGGTATTTTATAATGGTTTGTATACGATTTCCAATTTCATAAGTCTAAAAATAAATTTTTCACTATTCGAAATCTTGAATACAGTTTCATAACTTGGAATAAGTTAACGATTTCACTGTATTTAAAAGGTACATACATACAGCAGTAGGTCGTCCGTCCACCTGCATGCTCCAAAATGTGGTCGTAAAAATGATTTATTATACAGTGTTAAATTATAAAGACGAGGCTACTCATCCAAAAAAGCGCTATTGGAGTAGCTATATACATATATATATACAACTAACAATTTTAATTCTCTGAAGTGTGAATATAAACTCAATTTTACCAGAAAGTACCACGGAAGGATAGGCACTTCGTACCATTTTTAAATTCTTTATGTTTTTAATGATCAATTTGATTGTCTTTCTTAATTTTAATTACTTAATAATAACTACTTCGATAGTAACATCATTTTGACGCTAGAGAGCGTCGTCAGCTTAGTTAAAGGGTGGGGAAAGACGACATCCCATTGGCCGAGAAAGGTAGCTTTCTCCTGAAGAGCCGTAGTACGTGTGTATGGCATTCTTTGCCCTGACGTATGCATAGGTGCTTCTGTGTTGAGTGTTAGTCTTTGTTCATATTCACGACTATTTCTACATTTGATCTTTTTGCTTCCAGCGAACAACGGTAAGTGATCATGATTATGTATTAAAAAATTTATTCTTTAGGCTTATAGTATCTTTCAGCATTATTTTTCATATTTTTTTCTTCTTTTTATTATATTTCTTGGAAACTAAGATAACCGAAACTGAAATATTCGTGTTAATTATTTTTAGGGTTTCCTAAGTTTTTTTTTCAAAATAAGAAACACTTATGTTCTCTCAACTGTTCTTCTCTTTGTCTAGGACGGCGTTAGTGAGCCCTCTGTTTCTTTACCTATGCACGTGATATATTATTTCAAGATTCCATTTCATTACCCGACGATAATAACGATAATATTGCCAAATCAATAAAACATGACATACCCATACTAATTACATAATTAATTACTTGATAGTTAAAAAACCATTATTTTTATCATTTAGAGTGGGATATCATATTATAAATTACATTCCCCTGATTAATAAATAACTTATTGCGTGTTTTAGAATAAGAAATTATATTTTGCGAGATAGTTATATTTAATGTTCCTATGGTGCTAAAAACAAAAATTATTCCATAGTAAATTATAACGTGAAATTTATTAATTAATTACTTGTTATTAAAAATTAAATTTTTTCCTTTAATATCGAGTAGAGTAACAAATTACAGGTATGGTGTCCTTGATCAAAAATATGTATATTTGAACTATAATTACACAAATTCATTAAAATCTTGTTTCCAATTTGCATGTTAGTGTTATGATTTTCGTATTCCTAGCTTATCTCAACCATTGATATTTTGTATTGTGGATCCACTTAAAAATAAATTTAATCCTTTGAAACAAAAAAAGTATCATTCAACAGTTAATTTCTGTGTAATGTAACACACATTGTCATGTACAGTACCCGTCGATGAGGTGTATTGCTGAAACTGCTTTATAATAATGTTTGTATGATAATAAAAGTAATTAAACAATACTTAGGAAATCAATCAAGAGAGAGTAATCAGCAAGCTCATTAAAACACTTTATTATTATAAGTGTGATACTGCATACTTAGCTTACTTTTTTACTGCTTACTCTCTCGCTCTATCTCTTTCTCTCTCTCTCTCTCTCTCTCTCTCTCTCTTTAATTATATATGTATATTTTGAATTTAATTTTTCTAAGAATATATGCAATAACCATAATAATTTACACATTAGCACATAAACCTGTAACAAATGTATTATGAAACACTTTACTAACCTTAAAAAAATAAATTGATGGAAAAAGTGGTCCCATAATCAGTAAAAAAAATTTAATTTAACGTGATTTTTTATACATGCAAATTAATTTAAGACTTCACAATTTAAATTACTGAATACTATTTTAAAATTAACTGAATATTGTAAATTGTTAAATATACGTGCAGCCTCCAATAGTTTCTTTAAAGGTATTACATATCATTAATTATGTGCAGAACAATAATTTTAAAAAAAGATTAATATTTATGCATAATATACAAAGGCCATTATTACTCTTTTTCTTGGGCGAATAAAACAGATTTCTTGTTATAAAAAATGTAAGACACCTTTAAAATGGTACAATTAAATTTAGGATAGGAAGTAAGAATTGCTTTGTTAAAACTAATTGAAGACTATAAACTATTATTATAATAATTTTATATCTGTTTTATAGGAGGAAATGAGTGCTCAAAAAAGATTGGAAACTATAAGGAAAAACTCTTCAATGAATTCTAAGAAGTCTCAAAAACTTTCAGATGTGGTGAAGCTTCACAATGCTGAAAACAGCCACATCCTTCCAAATGAATTCCTTTCAATTCCTAGTGGAACAAGTCTCCAGGATAGACTCAAAATGGCAAGACTCCCGAAAGATATTGTGAAATGCAGACGGGAACAATCCAACAAAGAAAACAGCCATTCATCGAATAATATTATCATCAAGGAGACCTCGAGCACTCTGACCCTGAGAGATGCCTTGAAACTCCACAACACTGAAAACAGCCACCTCCCTCCAAATGAGTTTCTATCCATTCCTAGTGGATCCACTCTCCAGGATAGACTCAAAATGGCAAGACTCCCGAAAGATATTGTGAAATGCAGACGGGAACAATCCAACAAAGAAAACAGCCATTCATCGAATAATATTATCATCAAGGAGACCTCAAGCACTCTGACCCTGAGAGATGCCTTGAAACTCCACAACACTGAAAACAGCCACCTCCCTCCAAATGAGTTTCTTTCCATTCCTAGTGGATCCACTCTCCAGGATAGGCTTAAAATTGCCAGGCTCCCTAAAGATAATGTGAAATGCAGACCGGAACTAGCCAACAAAGAAAATAGCCATTCATCGAATAAAGTTATTATCAAGGAGTCCTCCAGCACTGTGACCCTGAGAGATGCCTTGAAACTCCACAACACTGAAAACAGCCACCTCCCTCCAAATGAGTTTCTATCCATTCCTAGTGGATCCACTCTCCAGGATAGGCTTAAAATTGCCAGGCTCCCTAAAGATAATGTGAAATACAGACCGGAACTAGCCAACAAAGAAAATAGCCATTCATCGAATAAAGTTATTATCAAGGAGTCCTCCAGCACTGTGACCTTGAGAGATGCCTTGAAACTCCACAACATTGAAAACAGTCACCTCCCTCCAAATGAGTTTCTATCCATTCCTAGTGGATCCTCTCTCCAGGATAGACTTAAAATGGCAAGGCTCCCGAAAGATGATGTGAAATGCAGACGGGAACAATCCAACAAAGAAAACAGCCATTCATCGAATAATGTTATTATCAAGGAGTCTTCCAGTACTGTGACCCTGAGAGACGCCTTGAAACTCCACAACATTGAAAAAAGCCACCTCCCTCCAAATGAGTTTCTATCCATTCCTAGTGGATCCTCTCTCCAGGATAGACTTAAAATGGCAAGGCTCCCGAAAGATAATGTGAAATGCTGATCGGAACAATCCAACAAAGAAAACAGCCAATAGAATGAAGTTGTTATCAAGGAGTCCTCCAGCACTTTGATCCTGAGAGATGCCTTGAAACTCCACAACATTGAAAATAGGCAACTTATGAATAATGAGATTTCTACAGGCCTTAACAACAGGGAGAATGAAGTAATGTCTTCTATGTCTGAGAACTTTCACAAACTCCAGGCTTCCTCGAAATCTTCCGATCCGGAGATAAAAGTGATTTGTCTTCAGGAGAGACTCCAAAATGTCAGACTGGTTTCTACAAATGGAAAACGCGCTGCTTAAAGGGAAGGTTTCCCCAAAAGTGTTCAGGGTGACTTGCAAAATACAGAAATAATAAGGCATTCTAAATATTATCGGGGCAATACCATTATGTTTTATTTTAAGATGATTGTTCAATTGTTTTACTTAATGATCTAAATATTTGAGATAACATATGTACATATTATTGCAGATACTTGCATGTTAATTAATTCTTTGTATATGTTTGTGGAATGGCCAAATTGTAACTATAAATTTAAGGTTTAATATATAAAATTATAAATAATATATATAAATATAAATACTTGTAAATATAAATACTATTAAGATTTAAGTTTGAGATAACTATGCATTACTGCAGATACTTTGGCTCCTAATTGCTAGTACGATTGGGATGTATATGTTTCCAATATGGTATTATGTCATTAATGTAAAACTTTTATATTAGTTTCACAAAATTTGGTGAATTTTTTTTTTGTCTATGTTTATTATTGAAAGCTGAAATATACTGACTATAAAATTTTATTAATCTTTTTCTTATTGTGCCAATTAAACTTCTTAGTTACTTATTACATACTGATGCATGACGTTTCCAAGTTTATAACACATATATGTATAAATATATATATGGGTTTCACAGAAAACAGATTATGGGGAAAGTAAGTAACCAGACAAAACCAAGTTTGTTAGTCGTCAGAATTTTACACAAAAGGTTGAACTAAATATGGAAGCATGGGGGATGGATAATAGGAGATCATGCTCAACCTGACAGCACTGAATATTCATGTTTTTTTATAAGATATTTATTATTTTTATAAATCAGTAGACAATTGTAAATATGAAACATTTAAAACAATAACTTTACGTACGAGAACCACACATACACATTTAACCATTAAATTTTTTAATTTAAAATAAAGTGTCATTTTTCCTCTTAATAACTAAAAATAAAATATTAAAAATTGTAGGAATCATTTCGATAGATTTGGGTGTTGTCGTGAGGGTACCAGATTGAATGGATTTAAATTAAAAATATAAGAAATAAGAAAAATAGAAATGTTTAATTCCTTGCATTGGACAGAGTAAAGGGAGATAAATGATTATTTTTTATAAAATAATAAAAATATTGAATTTAACTTATACCTTTCCATGATGATTGAAACTTTCCGTGATTCTCGGTACACAAATAGCAGCTGATAAAAATCAGTTGTCATAATAATCTAAAACCGGCTTTGGTAATTGGGGCTGGGTGCCCTAGGTACCAAGAGGGGGGCAGTCATATGAAAAATATAATAATACCTAATTTACTGTTCTGAACTCATAACTTTGCAGCTAGAATACAATAAAATATAAATATTTGTAAACATAACATGCTGATGTAGCATATGTATGGACATAGGAAACTTAGGATTTCTATCATAAATAGGATAGGGTATAAATAAAAGTTTTGAAATTTTATGCCCAAAAATAGGTATTTTATTACACGCATATAAACGTATATATATATTTTTTTTTTTTACAAGTTTTTATTTTATCAACTATGAATTTAATAAATTTTATCCCGGTTTGAACCATTATAACAGAATGTATTCTTGAGACAAAAAAATTTCTCACAATTATAAAGTTGAGAAACAAAAAATCCAAATAAATTGTTTGGAATCAATTAAAAATGATAAAAGAAACCACCATTGTACTGCTTGGACCATCGTAAGCTTAGCGAAAGAAAATAATGAACTTTCGAAAATGGTAACTAACTAAAATTTTAAAACGTATTTGGTTAGTCTATAAAATAAATTGCCTTCGAAGTGCCATGATATATTCTGCGGTGAAATAATAGACCTAACTAGTCTAAAACCTTATGCTGTCTGTGACTATACACAGATTCTGAGGATGACTAGTACATTATTAATGTTTGAAGTACAGCTGTTAATAATATGTACCTAAATGGTTTAAGATGCACCAAATAGGAATGAATGAAATTATGTAATTTTCAAATGAAAATTCTATTAATGAGCTCCAAACCAAAATTATATAGTCATAGCAACTTTGTACAACAAAGCACTAAATAAACCACTTTGCTTTGAAAAAAACTCTTTATTCTATATTGTCACTCACTTCACATATAGGAATAACAAAGGAACATATGCAATAACACTGAAAATAACATTATTCTTTATATTATTTATGTGACTTTACACTAATGTTATAAAGTTAATTTTCCAACTGATCGAAGAAATAAAAAAATTAACTTTTTTTTTATAAAAAAAAAAAAAAACATAGAAATTACTATTATTATATTTTCTTGAAAACGTATTATTCAAATCTTTTAAGGAAACTAAATTCTGTTAAAATATGAGCTATTTTTGTCCTTAGTGATTTGTCTTACCGAATAGAAACTCTTCATGTACATATTTACGCAGAAAATTATTAGTAGTTGTTACATAAACCAAAAATTTTAAATAAACATATCTATTAGATTGAAAATAAAAAGAGTAAATTACACTCGTGAAAAAGACAGACCATTTGCCAAATCATTTAGTAATAAGACGAATCACAATAAGCACCATAGCTATGAAACAAAAATTGTAATGTAAAAGACAACCTCCCTGGGAGGCCTTGATAGTTGGTATATGGCACATAACATGTATAACTAAATTGAATATTTTAAAAAAAAATTAAAAATTGCAAGAATACAAATAAACATTTGAAAACCAAGTGTCTCTCAGCTGTTTGTTATCTGTGAAGAATCGTCTGGGAAAAACAGCATGGAACGCTGCTGCAGCTTCATCTGTTGAAAATAATTTGCATGCTGGTGAGCATTAATTACGTGTATAACATTTACTAGTCTAACAAATTAGCTTTTCCTATTATAACACACATCATTAACATCCTATATTTTTAATAAACTATAAGGCAATTTGTTATCCTAGAACATTGGATCGACCCATTCGGCTTTTAGGACTGTTTAACTTCACTCGGGTAGAATTTTACATAGATTTTTTGTAAAATACAATGTTAAAATAATAATCGTTCTATTATTAAAATTGATTTGGGTACTTTCTTTTAATCTTGCTGCGCTTAAAAAATGGAAAGATTACTGACTGGTTTAACTAACTATTGAACTTATTCATACTGATAAAATTCAAAGATTTTTTACCTTACATCAACTTATTTTAAATATAACACACAGGCTAACGCAATGAATTTAATAATTTCATTTTGATAAACCATGGCCCTAAACACACCATCTAACCACATTCATTTATATCATTCAAAATGTCAGAAAAAATAGTGACAAACCTTTCATTTATGCCGAAAGGTGTGTAAAGTCAACTATGAACTAACAAAAATAAAAGGAAATACAAAATACTTCTATTTTGAGATTAAGTATTAAAAAAACAAAATAACAGTGATAAATGAACTTGGTAAAAAATTTATTTCTGCAAATCCAATGAATATACATACATGTGTTGAGTTGGCAAGAAAATGAGTTCTGTTTTCACCAGTAGTTTTGTTATTCGTTATGCTGTGGATATAATAATAATCTTAACCAGAATCTTTCGGAATGTCTCGGTATAGAATGTCATTATACAGTATCAAATAAATCAAACTCCTTAGGAATACTAAATCGAGCCCATTCTACTTTGATCAAGCTATTAAGAGTAATAAAAGAAGATAATTCAAAAAACGAATTTAAACCTGGCGATAATGACCTTTAACGAAACACAAAATAAAAATTTGAAATTAACACCTAACGAGATAAATTTTGGAAAAATAAAAGACCCTAATAAAGAAGACAATAGTACACAAAAAAGCCCAACAAGATACTGAAAGAGAAAAAGAAATTAGGACAGACAAATTAAATAAAAATCGTGAAGACCCACCCGACATAGAGGAACGACCATATGTTAAAACTCGTACGAAAACAGATATAAACCAGTTGGACAATTTATTGACAAAAATAAGACTATAGAGCAAAACAGTAACAATATTAGAAGACCTAGGAAGAAAAATGTGCTTCTGGCACATGATGATGGGAGAATGGAAATTGATTTGGACGCTCTTTCCAGTGACTCTGATGACTTTTTCATAATAGATAACTGATGTAACACACAAACAGACTTAAAACCAAATTATTATATTAGCAATGATATTGAAATATTATGGTTAACAAGTAAAATACAATGTGCAATAAGAAACAATACATTACATTACATTCTAACTAGTCCACTTATAGAAGAAGTAATCAAAACAATATATCTATTACCTGTACCATCACTACAGTACAGTTACTTACGTAATAACTATTATTCATAATAAACTCATATTATTTTATGCCAACCAAACTTATTTAAGACATTGTACATTTATTAAAAATAATTATTTTTGTAATCGAGTAGCCCCTTATAACAATGTATGTATAACTAAAGCCATTAGAAATAATATAGATTCATCCATAACTGTTAATTTATATTTGCATGTCACGCAATTTCACTTTAATATACTTACTTAGGCCATCTTTTAATTATGGCCGATAACCCCTTTTATAAAATTATCAACTCCTATTTTAAGTATTTCTTGGAAAAGTTCACTAGTATAAAAAATATCTGAACAAAACACTCCTAGGTAAAACTATTTCAAAGTATTTGTTTTATGTATAAATTAAAAAACACAGTTAGTTTGTCATCCTGTCATCCGGTGTTGGGACAGGTTGAGATATAAAAGTTTTGCGCACTACAGGTGGGCGTATCTGTTTTGACCATTCCCAACGTCTCGAAAGCAACCCCCACTGAGACTGCTTTCATCTGAAAAGTTTAACCGGAAAACAGCTATAAAGAGAGATTGACAAGTGGCAAGTGGACAGATGAGAGAGTAATACCCTCTCCGGTACTTATTTTGTTTCTTTTTTTTACATCTCCAATCGCTTTCAGGCGAAGGAACAAAGATTCGGAAAGAGTCAGGTAAAGAAGTTTGGACTTTGAATATATGCTAGGCAGAGGAATAAATGAATATAAGCAGTATAGTGAACTGTGAGGTTCCTCTCCACCCAATTAAGAGAAAAACACCAACATATGGTCTGTAGGATAATTATTCCCGGAAAGCCAAAAACGGCTTTAGTCTCTTCATACCCTTGTAAAAAGAGTTTATTGCAGTTTGAACAAATTTTCTGCTGGTTCTATATGAAGGGTGTCCCAAAACCTATACATTTTCGGTATTTTTTCAGTTTTTCACTAATAACGCCTAAACTTTTATATTTCTATAAAGTAAAGTGCATAAAATTTTGCGTCGAATGGGTGCCACATATTTGAAATTACATTAAGTCGTTAGAATGATATCCAGTAATAATTAAAACCACGATTTAGCCTCCCATAAACGAGAAGGGCGCTATAAACAAGATACTTTAGGGTAAAATGAATGAAAGAGTAGATGATGTTTGTTGTAAATTGTTCTACCAGTGTTCGCATATGAAACCCGGAACAATATTTGATACTTTAGAGTATACAAATATACGATTTATTTTATATAATATATTTTACATTGCAAAACTAAGGCTTGAAAATCCAAAACACGATTTTTTTTCTAAATGGGAAAAATTACCGTTCTTTGAACTGGCATATCTTCCTAACTACTTGATGTAATTTCAAATATGTTGTGCTCATTCGACAGTTAAATAAGAGAAAAGTCTTAAATAATCTTAAGTAAAAGAAAAAAATAGAAAAGCTTTATTATGATGTACAAGCAAAACACTGATATATACAAATATTAAGAGTTTCAACATACTGGTTTTATCCTTTACTCCTTGCTAGATGCTACTCTTGGAAATCTACGTCGACACCTTCATGGTGAGACTTATTAAGCAGATTTCACTGTTTTTAAATGTTTTCTTTACTCCCGAGAAAAAATTAGAACGCTAATTTTCACGTCAATGATTTCTCACCACGTGGCAGGCACAGGCAAGAGCCAGATCTGTTGCATTTGGCTTAGCTCGGTATTTTATAATGGTTTGTATACGATTTCCAATTTCATAAGTCTAAAAATAAATTTTTCACTATTCGAAATCTTGAATACAGTTTCATAACTTGGAATAAGTTAACGATTTCACTGTATTTAAAAGGTACATACATACAGCAGTAGGTCGTCCGTCCACCTGCATGCTCCAAAATGTGGTCGTAAAAATGATTTATTATACAGTGTTAAATTATAAAGACGAGGCTACTCATCCAAAAAAGCGCTATTGGAGTAGCTATATACATATATATATACAACTAACAATTTTAATTCTCTGAAGTGTGAATATAAACTCAATTTTACCAGAAAGTACCACGGAAGGATAGGCACTTCGTACCATTTTTAAATTCTTTATGTTTTTAATGATCAATTTGATTGTCTTTCTTAATTTTAATTACTTAATAATAACTACTTCGATAGTAACATCATTTTGACGCTAGAGAGCGTCGTCAGCTTAGTTAAAGGGTGGGGAAAGACGACATCCCATTGGCCGAGAAAGGTAGCTTTCTCCTGAAGAGCCGTAGTACGTGTGTATGGCATTCTTTGCCCTGACGTATGCATAGGTGCTTCTGTGTTGAGTGTTAGTCTTTGTTCATATTCACGACTATTTCTACATTTGATCTTTTTGCTTCCAGCGAACAACGGTAAGTGATCATGATTATGTATTAAAAAATTTATTCTTTAGGCTTATAGTATCTTTCAGCATTATTTTTCATATTTTTTTCTTCTTTTTATTATATTTCTTGGAAACTAAGATAACCGAAACTGAAATATTCGTGTTAATTATTTTTAGGGTTTCCTAAGTTTTTTTTTCAAAATAAGAAACACTTATGTTCTCTCAACTGTTCTTCTCTTTGTCTAGGACGGCGTTAGTGAGCCCTCTGTTTCTTTACCTATGCACGTGATATATTATTTCAAGATTCCATTTCATTACCCGACGATAATAACGATAATATTGCCAAATCAATAAAACATGACATACCCATACTAATTACATAATTAATTACTTGATAGTTAAAAAACCATTATTTTTATCATTTAGAGTGGGATATCATATTATAAATTACATTCCCCTGATTAATAAATAACTTATTGCGTGTTTTAGAATAAGAAATTATATTTTGCGAGATAGTTATATTTAATGTTCCTATGGTGCTAAAAACAAAAATTATTCCATAGTAAATTATAACGTGAAATTTATTAATTAATTACTTGTTATTAAAAATTAAATTTTTTCCTTTAATATCGAGTAGAGTAACAAATTACAGGTATGGTGTCCTTGATCAAAAATATGTATATTTGAACTATAATTACACAAATTCATTAAAATCTTGTTTCCAATTTGCATGTTAGTGTTATGATTTTCGTATTCCTAGCTTATTTCAACCATTGATATTTTGTATTGTGGATCCACTTAAAAATAAATTTAATCCTTTGAAACAAAAAAAGTATCATTCAACAGTTAATTTCTGTGTAATGTAACACACATTGTCATGTACAGTACCCGTCGATGAGGTGTATTGCTGAAACTGCTTTATAATAATGTTTGTATGATAATAAAAGTAATTAAACAATACTTAGGAAATCAATCAAGAGAGAGTAATCAGCAAGCTCATTAAAACACTTTATTATTATAAGTGTGATACTGCATACTTAGCTTACTTTTTTACTGCTTACTCTCTCGCTCTATCTCTTTCTCTCTCTCTCTCTCTCTCTCTCTCTCTTTAATTATATATGTATATTTTGAATTTAATTTTTCTAAGAATATATGCAATAACCATAATAATTTACACATTAGCACATAAACCTGTAACAAATGTATTATGAAACACTTTACTAACCTTAAAAAAATAAATTGATGGAAAAAGTGGTCCCATAATCAGTAAAAAAAATTTAATTTAACGTGATTTTTTATACATGCAAATTAATTTAAGACTTCACAATTTAAATTACTGAATACTATTTTAAAATTAACTGAATATTGTAAATTGTTAAATATACGTGCAGCCTCCAATAGTTTCTTTAAAGGTATTACATATCATTAATTATGTGCAGAACAATAATTTTAAAAAAAGATTAATATTTATGCATAATATACAAAGGCCATTATTACTCTTTTTCTTGGGCGAATAAAACAGATTTCTTGTTATAAAAAATGTAAGACACCTTTAAAATGGTACAATTAAATTTAGGATAGGAAGTAAGAATTGCTTTGTTAAAACTAATTGAAGACTATAAACTATTATTATAATAATTTTATATCTGTTTTATAGGAGGAAATGAGTGCTCAAAAAAGATTGGAAACTATAAGGAAAAACTCTTCAATGAATTCTAAGAAGTCTCAAAAACTTTCAGATGTGGTGAAGCTTCACAATGCTGAAAACAGCCACATCCTTCCAAATGAATTCCTTTCAATTCCTAGTGGAACAAGTCTCCAGGATAGACTCAAAATGGCAAGACTCCCGAAAGATATTGTGAAATGCAGACGGGAACAATCCAACAAAGAAAACAGCCATTCATCGAATAATATTATCATCAAGGAGACCTCGAGCACTCTGACCCTGAGAGATGCCTTGAAACTCCACAACACTGAAAACAGCCACCTCCCTCCAAATGAGTTTCTATCCATTCCTAGTGGATCCACTCTCCAGGATAGACTCAAAATGGCAAGACTCCCGAAAGATGATGTGAAATGCAGACGGGAACAATCCAACAAAGAAAACAGCCATTCATCGAATAATATTATCATCAAGGAGACCTCAAGCACTCTGACCCTGAGAGATGCCTTGAAACTCCACAACACTGAAAACAGCCACCTCCCTCCAAATGAGTTTCTTTCCATTCCTAGTGGATCCACTCTCCAGGATAGGCTTAAAATTGCCAGGCTCCCTAAAGATAATGTGAAATGCAGACCGGAACTAGCCAACAAAGAAAATAGCCATTCATCGAATAAAGTTATTATCAAGGAGTCCTCCAGCACTGTGACCCTGAGAGATGCCTTGAAACTCCACAACACTGAAAACAGCCACCTCCCTCCAAATGAGTTTCTATCCATTCCTAGTGGATCCACTCTCCAGGATAGGCTTAAAATTGCCAGGCTCCCTAAAGATAATGTGAAATACAGACCGGAACTAGCCAACAAAGAAAATAGCCATTCATCGAATAAAGTTATTATCAAGGAGTCCTCCAGCACTGTGACCTTGAGAGATGCCTTGAAACTCCACAACATTGAAAACAGTCACCTCCCTCCAAATGAGTTTCTATCCATTCCTAGTGGATCCACTCTCCAGGATAGACTTAAAATGGCAAGGCTCCCGAAAGATGATGTGAAATGCAGACGGGAACAATCCAACAAAGAAAACAGCCATTCATCGAATAATGTTATTATCAAGGAGTCTTCCAGTACTGTGACCCTGAGAGACGCCTTGAAACTCCACAACATTGAAAAAAGCCACCTCCCTCCAAATGAGTTTCTATCCATTCCTAGTGGATCCTCTCTCCAGGATAGACTTAAAATGGCAAGGCTCCCGAAAGATAATGTGAAATGCTGATCGGAACAATCCAACAAAGAAAACAGCCAATAGAATGAAGTTGTTATCAAGGAGTCCTCCAGCACTTTGATCCTGAGAGATGCCTTGAAACTCCACAACATTGAAAATAGGCAACTTATGAATAATGAGATTTCTACAGGCCTTAACAACAGGGAGAATGAAGTAATGTCTTCTATGTCTGAGAACTTTCACAAACTCCAGGCTTCCTCGAAATCTTCCGATCCGGAGATAAAAGTGATTTGTCTTCAGGAGAGACTCCAAAATGTCAGACTGGTTTCTACAAATGGAAAACGCGCTGCTTAAAGGGAAGGTTTCCCCAAAAGTGTTCAGGAGAGACTTGCAAAATACAGAAATAATAAGGCATTCTAAATATTATCGGGGCAATACCATTATGTTTTATTTTAAGATGATTGTTCAATTGTTTTACTTAATGATCTAAATATTTGAGATAACATATGTACATATTATTGCAGATACTTGCATGTTAATTAATTCTTTGTATATGTTTGTGGAATGGCCAAATTGTAACTATAAATTTAAGGTTTAATATATAAAATTATAAATAATATATATAAATATAAATACTTGTAAATATAAATACTATTAAGATTTAAGTTTGAGATAACTATGCATTACTGCAGATACTTTGGCTCCTAATTGCTAGTACGATTGGGATGTATATGTTTCCAATATGGTATTATGTCATTAATGTAAAACTTTTATATTAGTTTCACAAAATTTGGTGAATTTTTTTTTTGTCTATGTTTATTATTGAAAGCTGAAATATACTGACTATAAAATTTTATTAATCTTTTTCTTATTGTGCCAATTAAACTTCTTAGTTACTTATTACATACTGATGCATGACGTTTCCAAGTTTATAACACATATATGTATAAATATATATATGGGTTTCACAGAAAACAGATTATGGGGAAAGTAAGTAACCAGACAAAACCAAGTTTGTTAGTCGTCAGAATTTTACACAAAAGGTTGAACTAAATATGGAAGCATGGGGGATGGATAATAGGAGATCATGCTCAACCTGACAGCACTGAATATTCATGTTTTTTTATAAGATATTTATTATTTTTATAAATCAGTAGACAATTGTAAATATGAAACATTTAAAACAATAACTTTACGTACGAGAACCACACATACACATTTAACCATTAAATTTTTTAATTTAAAATAAAGTGTCATTTTTCCTCTTAATAACTAAAAATAAAATATTAAAAATTGTAGGAATCATTTCGATAGATTTGGGTGTTGTCGTGAGGGTACCAGATTGAATGGATTTAAATTAAAAATATAAGAAATAAGAAAAATAGAAATGTTTAATTCCTTGCATTGGACAGAGTAAAGGGAGATAAATGATTATTTTTTATAAAATAATAAAAATATTGAATTTAACTTATACCTTTCCATGATGATTGAAACTTTCCGTGATTCTCGGTACACAAATAGCAGCTGATAAAAATCAGTTGTCATAATAATCTAAAACCGGCTTTGGTAATTGGGGCTGGGTGCCCTAGGTACCAAGAGGGGGGCAGTCATATGAAAAATATAATAATACCTAATTTACTGTTCTGAACTCATAACTTTGCAGCTAGAATACAATAAAATATAAATATTTGTAAACATAACATGCTGATGTAGCATATGTATGGACATAGGAAACTTAGGATTTCTATCATAAATAGGATAGGGTATAAATAAAAGTTTTGAAATTTTATGCCCAAAAATAGGTATTTTATTACACGCATATAAACGTATATATATATTTTTTTTTTTTACAAGTTTTTATTTTATCAACTATGAATTTAATAAATTTTATCCCGGTTTGAACCATTATAACAGAATGTATTCTTGAGACAAAAAAATTTCTCACAATTATAAAGTTGAGAAACAAAAAATCCAAATAAATTGTTTGGAATCAATTAAAAATGATAAAAGAAACCACCATTGTACTGCTTGGACCATCGTAAGCTTAGCGAAAGAAAATAATGAACTTTCGAAAATGGTAACTAACTAAAATTTTAAAACGTATTTGGTTAGTCTATAAAATAAATTGCCTTCGAAGTGCCATGATATATTCTGCGGTGAAATAATAGACCTAACTAGTCTAAAACCTTATGCTGTCTGTGACTATACACAGATTCTGAGGATGACTAGTACATTATTAATGTTTGAAGTACAGCTGTTAATAATATGTACCTAAATGGTTTAAGATGCACCAAATAGGAATGAATGAAATTATGTAATTTTCAAATGAAAATTCTATTAATGAGCTCCAAACCAAAATTATATAGTCATAGCAACTTTGTACAACAAAGCACTAAATAAACCACTTTGCTTTGAAAAAAACTCTTTATTCTATATTGTCACTCACTTCACATATAGGAATAACAAAGGAACATATGCAATAACACTGAAAATAACATTATTCTTTATATTATTTATGTGACTTTACACTAATGTTATAAAGTTAATTTTCCAACTGATCGAAGAAATAAAAAAATTAACTTTTTTTTTATAAAAAAAAAAAAAAACATAGAAATTACTATTATTATATTTTCTTGAAAACGTATTATTCAAATCTTTTAAGGAAACTAAATTCTGTTAAAATATGAGCTATTTTTGTCCTTAGTGATTTGTCTTACCGAATAGAAACTCTTCATGTACATATTTACGCAGAAAATTATTAGTAGTTGTTACATAAACCAAAAATTTTAAATAAACATATCTATTAGATTGAAAATAAAAAGAGTAAATTACACTCGTGAAAAAGACAGACCATTTGCCAAATCATTTAGTAATAAGACGAATCACAATAAGCACCATAGCTATGAAACAAAAATTGTAATGTAAAAGACAACCTCCCTGGGAGGCCTTGATAGTTGGTATATGGCACATAACATGTATAACTAAATTGAATATTTAAAAAAAAAATTAAAAATTGCAAGAATACAAATAAACATTTGAAAACCAAGTGTCTCTCAGCTATTTGTTATCTGTGAAGAATCGTCTGGGAAAAACAGCATGGAACGCTGCTGCAGCTTCATCTGTTGAAAATAATTTGCATGCTGGTGAGCATTAATTACGTGTATAACATTTACTAGTCTAACAAATTAGCTTTTCCTATTATAACACACATCATTAACATCCTATATTTTTAATAAACTATAAGGCAATTTGTTATCCTAGAACATTGGATCGACCCATTCGGCTTTTAGGACTGTTTAACTTCACTCGGGTAGAATTTTACATAGATTTTTTGTAAAATACAATGTTAAAATAATAATCGTTCTATTATTAAAATTGATTTGGGTACTTTCTTTTAATCTTGCTGCGCTTAAAAAATGGAAAGATTACTGACTGGTTTAACTAACTATTGAACTTATTCATACTGATAAAATTCAAAGATTTTTTACCTTACATCAACTTATTTTAAATATAACACACAGGCTAACGCAATGAATTTAATAATTTCATTTTGATAAACCATGGCCCTAAACACACCATCTAACCACATTCATTTATATCATTCAAAATGTCAGAAAAAATAGTGACAAACCTTTCATTTATGCCGAAAGGTGTGTAAAGTCAACTATGAACTAACAAAAATAAAAGGAAATACAAAATACTTCTATTTTGAGATTAAGTATTAAAAAAACAAAATAACAGTGATAAATGAACTTGGTAAAAAATTTATTTCTGCAAATCCAATGAATATACATACATGTGTTGAGTTGGCAAGAAAATGAGTTCTGTTTTCACCAGTAGTTTTGTTATTCGTTATGCTGTGGATATAATAATAATCTTAACCAGAATCTTTCGGAATGTCTCGGTATAGAATGTCATTATACAGTATCAAATAAATCAAACTCCTTAGGAATACTAAATCGAGCCCATTCTACTTTGATCAAGCTATAAAGAGTAATAAAAGAAGATAATTCAAAAAACGAATTTAAACCTGGCGATAATGACCTTTAACGAAACACAAAATAAAAATTTGAAATTAACACCTAACGAGATAAATTTTGGAAAAATAAAAGACCCTAATAAAGAAGACAATAGTACACAAAAAAGCCCAACAAGATACTGAAAGAGAAAAAGAAATTAGGACAGACAAATTAAATAAAAATCGTGAAGACCCACCCGACATAGAGGAACGACCATATGTTAAAACTCGTACGAAAACAGATATAAACCAGTTGGACAATTTATTGACAAAAATAAGACTATAGAGCAAAACAGTAACAATATTAGAAGACCTAGGAAGAAAAATGTGCTTCTGGCACATGATGATGGGAGAATGGAAATTGATTTGGACGCTCTTTCCAGTGACTCTGATGACTTTTTCATAATAGATAACTGATGTAACACACAAACAGACTTAAAACCAAATTATTATATTAGCAATGATATTGAAATATTATGGTTAACAAGTAAAATACAATGTGCAATAAGAAACAATACATTACATTACATTCTAACTAGTCCACTTATAGAAGAAGTAATCAAAACAATATATCTATTACCTGTACCATCACTACAGTACAGTTACTTACGTAATAACTATTATTCATAATAAACTCATATTATTTTATGCCAACCAAACTTATTTAAGACATGGTACATTTATTAAAAATAATTATTTTTGTAATCGACTAACCCCTTATAACAATGTATGTATAACTAAAGCCATTAGAAATAATATAGATTCATCCATAACTGTTAATTTATATTTGCATGTCACGCAATTTCACTTTAATATACTTACTTAGGCCATCTTTTAATTATGGCCGATAACCCCTTTTATAAAATTATCAACTCCTATTTTAGGTATTTCTTGGAAAAGTTCACTAGTATAAAAAATATCTGAACAAAACACTCCTAGGTAAAACTATTTCAAAGTATTTGTTTTATGTATAAATTAAAAAACACAGTTAGTTTGTCATCCTGTCATCCGGTGTTGGGACAGGTTGAGATATAAAAGTTTTGCGCACTACAGGTGGGCGTATCTGTTTTGACCATTCCCAACGTCTCGAAAGCAACCCCCGCTGAGACTGCTTTCATCTGAAAAGTTTAACCGGAAAACAGCTATAAAGAGAGATTGACAAGTGGCAAGTGGACAGATGAGAGAGTAATACCCTCTTCGGTACTTATTTTGTTTCTTTTTTTTACATCTCCAATCGCTTTCAGGCGAAGGAACAAAGATTCGGAAAGAGTCAGGTAAAGAAGTTTGGACTTTGAATATATGCTAGGCAGAGGAATAAATGAATATAAGCAGTATAGTGAACTGTGAGGTTCCTCTCCACCCAATTAAGAGAAAAACACCAACATATGGTCTGTAGGATAATTATTCCCGGAAAGCCAAAAACGGCTTTAGTCTCTTCATACCCTTGTAAAAAGAGTTTATTGCAGTTTGAACAAATTTTCTGCTGGTTCTATATGAAGGGTGTCCCAAAAACCTATACATTTTCGGTATTTTTTCAGTTTTTCACTAATAACGCCTAAACTTTTATATTTCTATAAAGTAAAGTGCATAAAATTTTGAGTCGAATGGGTGCCACATATTTGAAATTACATTAAGTCGTTAGAATGATATCCAGTAATAATTAAAACCACGATTTAGCCTCCCATAAACGAGAAGGGCGCTATAAACAAGATACTTTAGGGTAAAATGAATGAAAGAGTAGATGATGTTTGTTGTAAATTGTTCTACCAGTGTTCGCATATGAAACCCGGAACAATATTTGATACTTTAGAGTATACAAATATACGATTTATTTTATATAATATATTTTACATTGCAAAACTAAGGCTTGAAAATCCAAAACACGATTTTTTTTCTAAATGGGAAAAATTACCGTTCTTTGAACTGGCATATCTTCCTAACTACTTGATGTAATTTCAAATATGTTGTGCTCATTCGACAGTTAAATAAGAGAAAAGTCTTAAATAATCTTAAGTAAAAGAAAAAAATAGAAAAGCTTTATTATGATGTACAAGCAAAACACTGATATATACAAATATTAAGAGTTTCAACGTACTGGTTTTATCCTTTACTCCTTGCTAGATGCTACTCTTGGAAATCTACGTCGACACCTTCATGGCGAGACTTATTAAGCAGATTTCATTGTTTTTAAATGTTTTCTTTACTCCCGAGAAAAAATTAGAACGCTAATTTTCACGTCAATGATTTCTCACCACGTGGCAGGCACAGGCAAGAGCCAGATCTGTTGCATTTGGCTTAGCTCGGTATTTTATAATGGTTTGTATACGATTTCCAATTTCATAAGTCTAAAAATAAATTTTTCACTATTCGAAATCTTGAATACAGTTTCATAACTTGGAATAAGTTAACGATTTCACTGTATTTAAAAGGTACATACATACAGCAGTAGGTCGTTCGTCCACCTGCATGCTCCAAAATGTGGTCGTAAAAATGATTTATTATACAGTGTTAAATTATAAAGATGAGGCTACTCATCCGAGGAAGCGCTATTGGAGTAGCTATATACATATATATATATATGTATATACAACTAACAGTTTTAATTCTCTGAAGTGTGAATATAAACTCAATTTTACCAGAAAGTACCACGGAAGGATAGGCACTTCGTACCATTTTTAAATTCTTTATGTTTTTAATGATCAATTTGATTGTCTTTCTTAATTTTAATTACTTAATAATAACTACTTCGATAGTAACATCATTTTGACGCTAGAGAGCGTCGTCAGCTTAGTTAAAGGGTGGGGTAAGACGACATCCCATTGGCCGAGAAAGGTAGCTTTCTCCTGAAGAGCCGTAGTACGTGTGTATGGCATTCTTTGCCCTGACGTATGCATAGGTGCTTCTGTGTTGAGTGTTAGTCTTTGTTCAGATTCACGACTATTTCTACATTTGATCTTTTTGCTTCCAGCGAACAACGGTAAGTGATCATGATTATGTATTAAAAAATTTATTCTTTAGGCTTATAGTATCTTTCAGCATTATTTTTCATATTTTTTTCTTCTTTTTATTATATTTCTTGGAAACTAAGATAACCGAAACTGAAATATTCGTGTTAATTATTTTTAGGGTTTCCTAAGTTTTTTTTTCAAAATAAGAAACACTTATGTTCTCTCAACTGTTCTTCTCTTTGTCTAGGACGGCGTTAGTGAGCCCTCTGTTTCTTTACCTATGCACGTGATATATTATTTCAAGATTCCATTTCATTACCCGACGATAATAACGATAATATTGCCAAATCAATAAAACATGACATACCCATACTAATTACATAATTAATTACTTGATAATTAAAAAAACATTATTTTTATCATATAGAGTGGGATATCATATTATAAATTACATTTCCCTGATTAATAAATAACTTATTCCGTGTTTTAGAATAAGAAATGATATTTTGCGAGATAGTTATATTTAATGTTCCTATGGTGCTAAAAACAAAAATTATTCCATAGTAAATTATAACGTGAAATTTATTAATTAATTACTTGTTATTAAAAATTAAATTTTTTCCTTTAATATCGAGTAGAGTAACAAATTACAGGTATGGTGTCCTAGATCAAAAATATGTATATTTGAACTATAATTACACAAATTCGTTAAAATCTTGTTTCCAATTTGCATGTTAGTGTTATGATTTTCGTATTCCTAGCTTATCTCAACCATTGATATTTTGTATTGTGGATCCACTTAAAAATAAATTTAATCCTTTGAAACAAAAAAAGTATCATTCAACAGTTAATTTCTGTGTAATGTAACACACATTGTCATGTACAGTACCCGTCGATGAGGTGTATTGCTGAAACTGCTTTATAATAATGTTTGTATGATAATAAAAGTAATTAAACAATACTTAGGAAATCAATCAAGAGAGAGTAATCAGCAAGCTCATTAAAACACTTTATTATTATAAGTGTGATACTGCATACTTAGCTTACTTTTTTACTGCTTACTCTCTCGCTCTATCTCTTTCTCTCTCTCTCTCTCTCTCTCTCTCTCTCTCTCTCTTTAATTATATATGTATATTTTGAATTTAATTTTTCTAAGAATATATGCAATAACCATAATAATTTACACATTAGCACATAAACCTGTAATAAATGTATTATGAAACACTTCACTAACCTTAAAAAAATAAATTGATGGAAAAAGTGGTCCCATAATCAGTAAAAAAAATTTAATTTAACGTGATTTTTTATACATGCAAATTAATTTAAGACTTCACAATTTAAATTACTGAATACTGTTTTAAAATTAACTGAATATTGTAAATTGTTAAATATACGTGTAGCCCCCAATAGTTTCTTTAAAGGTATTACATATCATTAATTATGTGCAGAACAATAATTTAAAAAAAAAATTAATATTTATGCATAATATACAAAGGCCATTATTACTCTTTTTCTTGGGCGAATAAAACAGATTTCTTGTTATAAAAAATGTAAGACACCTTTAAAATGGTACAATTAAATTTAGGATAGGAAGTAAGAATTGCTTTGTTAAAACTAATTGAAGACTATAAACTATTATTATAATAATTTTATATCTGTTTTATAGGAGGAAATGAGTGCTCAAAAAAGATTGGAAACTATAAGGAAAAACTCTTCAATGAATTCTAAGAAGTCTCAAAAACTTTCAGATGTGGTGAAGCTTCACAATGCTGAAAACAGCCACATCCTTCCAAATGAATTCCTTTCAATTCCTAGTGGAACAAGTCTCCAGGATAGACTCAAAATGGCAAGACTCCCGAAAGATATTGTGAAATGCAGACGGGAACAATCCAACAAAGAAAACAGCCATTCATCGAATAATATTATCATCAAGGAGACCTCGAGCACTCTGACCCTGAGAGATGCCTTGAAACTCCACAACACTGAAAACAGCCACCTCCCTCCAAATGAGTTTCTATCCATTCCTAGTGGATCCACTCTCCAGGATAGACTAAAAATGGCGAGGCTCCCGAAAGATAATGTGAAATGCAGACGGGAACAATCCAACAAAGAAAACAGCCATTCATCGAATAATATTATCATCAAGGAGACCTCGAGCACTCTGACCCTGAGAGACGCCTTGAAACTCCACAACACTGAAAACAGCCACCTCCCTCCAAATGAGTTTCTTTCCATTCCTAGTGGATCCACTCTCCAGGATAGGCTTAAAATTGCCAGGCTCCCTAAAGATAATGTGAAATGCAGACCGGAACTAGCCAACAAAGAAAATAGCCATTCATCGAATAAAGTTATTATCAAGGAGTCCTCCAGCACTGTGACCCTGAGAGATGCCTTGAAACTCCACAACACTGAAAACAGCCACCTCCCTCCAAATGAGTTTCTATCCATTCCTAGTGGATCCACTCTCCAGGATAGGCTTAAAATTGCCAGGCTCCCTAAAGATAATGTGAAATGCAGACCAGAACTAGCCAACAAAGAAAATAGCCATTCATCGAATAAAGTTATTATCAAGGAGTCCTCCAGCACTATGACCCTGAGAGATGCCTTGAAACTCCACAACACTGAAAACAGCCACCTCCCTCCAAATGAGTTTCTATCCATTCCTAGTGGATCCACTCTCCAGGATAGGCTTAAAATTGCCAGGCTCCCTAAAGATAATGTGAAATGCAGACCAGAACTAGCCAACAAAGAAAATAGCCATTCATCGAATAAAGTTATTATCAAGGAGTCCTCCAGCACTGTGACCCTGAGAGACGCCTTGAAACTCCACAACATTGAAAACAGCCACCTCCCTCCAAATGAGTTTCTATCCATTCCTAGTGGATCCTCTCTCCAGGATAGACTTAAAATGGCAAGGCTCCCGAAAGATAATGTGAAATGCAGATCGGAACAATCCAACAAAGAAAACAGCCAATCGAATGAAGTTGTTATCAAGGAGTCCTCCAGCACTTTGACCCTGAGAGATGCCTTGAAACTCCACAACATTGAAAATAGGCAACTTATGAATAATGGGATTTCTACAGGCCTTAACAACAGGGAGAACTTTCACAAACTCCAGGCTTCCTCGAAATCTTCCGATCCGGAGATAAAAGTGATTTGTCTTCAGGAGAGACTCCAAAATGTCAGACTGGTTTCTACAAATGGAAAACGCGCTGCTTAAAGGGAAGGTTTTCCCAAACGTGTTCAGGAGAGACTTGCAAAATACAGAAATAATAAGGCATTCTAAATATTATCGGGGCAATACCATTATGTTTTATTTTAAGATGATTGTTCAATTGTTTTACTTAATGATCTAAATATTTGAGATAACATATGTACATATTATTGCAGATACTTGCATGTTAATTAATTCTTTGTATATGTTTGTGGAATGGCCAAATTGTAACTATAAATGTAAGGTTTAATATAAAAAATTATAAATAATATATATAAATATAAATACTTGTAAATATAAATACTATTAAGATTTAAGTTTGAGATAACTATGCATTACTGCAGATACTTTGGCTCCTAATTGCTAGTACGATTGGGATGTATATGTTTCCAATATGGTATTATGTCATTAATGTAAAACTTTTATATTAGTTTCACAAAATTTGGTGAATTTTTTTTTTGTCTATGTTTATTATTGAAAGCTGAAATATACTGACTATAAAATTTTATTAATCTTTTTCTTATTGTGCCAATTAAACTTCTTAGTTACTTATTACATACTGATGCATGACGTTTCCAAGTTTATAACACATATATGTATAAATATATATATGGGTTTCACAGAAAACAGATTATGGGGAAAGTAAGTAACCAGACAAAACCAAGTTTGTTAGTCGTCAGAATTTTACACAAAAGGTTGAACTAAATATGGAAGCATGGGGGATGGATAATAGGAGATCATGCTCAACCTGACAGCACTGAATATTCATGTTTTTTTATAAGATATTTATTATTTTTATAAATCAGTAGACAATTGTAAATATGAAACATTTAAAACAATAACTTTACGTACGAGAACCACACATACACATTTAACCATTAAATTTTTTAATTTAAAATAAAGTGTCATTTTTCCTCTTAATAACTAAAAATAAAATATTAAAAATTGTAGGAATCATTTCGATAGATTTGGGTGTTGTCGTGAGGGTACCAGATTGAATGGATTTAAATTAAAAATATAGGAAATAAGAAAAATAGAAATGTTTAATTCCTTGCAGTGGACAGAGTAAAGGGAGATAAATGATTATTTTTTATAAAATAATAAAAATATTGAATTTAACTTATACCTTTCCATGATGATTGAAACTTTCCGTGATTCTCGGTACACAAATAGCAGCTGATAAAAATCAGTTGTCATAATAATCTAAAACCGGCTTATCAGGCCAGAACTTGGTAATTGGGGCTGGGTGCCCTAGGTACCAAGAGGGGGGCAGTCATATGAAAAATATAATAATACCTAATTTACTGTTCTGAACTCATAACTTTGCAGCTAGAATACAATAAAATATAAATATTTGTAAACATAACATGCTGATGTAGCATATGTATGGACATAGGAAACTTAGGATTTCTATCATAAATAGGATAGGGTATAAATAAAAGTTTTGAAATTTTATGCCCAAAAATAGGTATTTTATTACACGCATATAATTGTATATATATATTTTTTTTTTTTACAAGTTTTTATTTTATCAACTATGAATTTAATAAATTTTATCCCTGTTTGAACCATTATAACAGAATGTATTCTTGAGACAAAAAAATTTCTCACAATTATAAAGTTGAGAAACAAAAAATCCAAATAAATTGTTTGGAATCAATTAAAAATGATAAAAGAAACCACCATTGTACTGCTTGGACCATCGTAAGCTTAGCGAAAGAAAATAATGAACTTTCGAAAATGGTAACTAACTAAAATTTTAAAACGTATTTGGTTAGTCTATAAAATAAATTGCCTTCGAAGTGCCATGATATATTCTGCGGTGAAATAATAGACCTAACTAGTCTAAAACCTTATGCTGTCTGTGACTATACACAGATTCTGAGGATGACTAGTACATTATTAATGTTTGAAGTACAGCTGTTAATAATATGTACCTAAATGGTTTAAGATGCACCAAATAGGAATGAATGAAATTATGTAATTTTCAAATGAAAATTCTATTAATGAGCTCCAAACCAAAATTATATAGTCATAGCAACTTTGTACAACAAAGCACTAAAATAAACCTCTTTGCTTTGAAAAAAACTCTTTATTCTATATTGTCACTCACTTCACTTATAGGAATAACAAAGGAACCTATGCAATAACACTGAAAACAACATTATTCTTTATATTATTTATGTGTCTTTACACTAATGTTATAAAGTTAATTTTCCAACTGATCGAAGAAATAAAAAAATTAACTTTTTTTTATAAAAAAACAAAAAAAACATAGAAATTACTATTATTATTTTTTCTTGAAAACGTATTATTCAAATCTTTTAAGGAAACTAAATTCTGTTAAAATATGAGCTATTTTTGTCCTTAGTGATTTGTCTTACCGAATAGAAACTCTTCATGTACATATTCACGCAGAAAATTATTATTAGTTGTATCCAAAAATTTTAAATAAACATATCTATTAGATTGAAAATAAAAAGAGTAAATTACACTCGTGAAAAAGACAGACCATTTGCCAAATCATTTAGTAATAAGACGAATCACAATAAGCACCATAGCTATGAAACAAAAATTGTAATGTAAAAGACAACCTCCCTGGGAGGCCTTGATAGTTGGTATATGGCACATAACATGTATAACTAAATTGAATATTTAAAAAAAAAATTAAAAATTGCAAGAATACAAATAAACATTTGAAAACCAAGTGTCTCTCAGCTATTTGTTATCTGTGAAGAATCGTCTGGGAAAAACAGCATGGAACGCTGCTGCAGCTTCATCTGTTGAAAATAATTTGCATGGTGGTGAGCATTAATTACGTGTATAACATTTACTAGTCTAACAAATTAGCTTTTCCTATTATAACACACATCATTAACATCCTATATTTTTAATAAACTATAAGGCAATTTGTTATCCTAGAACATTGGATCGACCCATTCGGCTTTTAGGACTGTTTAACTTCAATCGGGTAGAATTTTACATAGATTTTTTGTAAAATACAATGTTAAAATAATAATCGTTCTATTATTAAAATTGATTTGGTACTTTCTTTTAATCTTGCTGCGCTTAAAAAATGGAAAGATTACTGACTGGTTTAACTAACTATTGAACTTATTCATACTGATAAAATTCAAAGATTTTTTACCTTACATCAACTTATTTTAAATATAACACACAGGCTAACGCAATGAATTTAATAATTTCATTTTGATAAACCATGGCCCTAAACACACCATCTAACCACATTCATTTATATCATTCAAAATGTCAGAAAAAATAGTGACAAACCTTTCATTTATGCCGAAAGGTGTGTAAAGTAAACTATGAACTAACAAAAATAAAAGGAAATACAAAATACTTCTACTTTGAGATTAAGTATTAAAAAAAAAAAATAACACTGATAAATGAACTTGCTAAAAAATTTATTTCTGCAAATCCAATGAATATACATACATGTGTTGAGTTGGCAAGAAAATGAGTTCTGTTTGCACCAGTAGTTTTGTTATTCGTTATGCTGTGAATATAATAATAATCTTAACCAGAATCTTTCGGAATGTCTCGGTATAGAATGTCATTATACAGTATCAAATAAATCAAACTCCTTAGGAATACTAAATCGAGCCCATTCTACTTTGATCAAGCTATTAAGAGTAATAAAAGAAGATAATTCAAAAAACGAATTTAAACCTGGCGATAATGACCTTTAACGAAACACAAAATAAAAATTTGAAATTAACACCTAACGAGATAAATTTTGGAAAAATAAAAGACCCTATTAAAGAAGACAATAGTACACAAAAAAGCCCAACAAGATACTGAAATAGAAAAAGAAATTAGGACATACAAATTAAATAAAAATCGTGAAGACCCACCCGACATAGAGGAACGACCATATGTTAAAACTCGTACGAAAACAGATATAAACCAGTTGGACAATTTATTGACAAAAATAAGACTATAGAGTTACACAGTAACAATATTAGAAGACCTAGGAAGAAAAATGTGCTTCTGGCACATGATGATGGGAGAATGGAAATTGATTTGGACGCTCTTTCCAGTGACTCTGATGACTTTTTCATAATAGATAACTGATGTAACACACAAACAGACTTAAAACCAAATTATTATATTAGCAATGATATTGAAATATTATGGTTAACAAGTAAAATACAATGTGCAATAAGAAACAATACATTACATTACATTCTAACTAGTCCACTTATAGAAGAAGTAATCAAAACAATATATCTATTACCTGTACCATCACTACAGTACAGTTACTTACGTAATAACTATTATTCATAATAAACTCATATTATTTTATGCCAACCAAACTTATTTAAGACATTGTACATTTATTAAAAATAATTATTTTTGTAATCGAGTAACCCCTTATAACAATGTATGTATAACTAAAGCCATTAGAAATAATATAGATTCATCCATAACTGTTAATTTATATTTGCATGTCACGCAATTTCACTTTAATATACTTACTTAGGCCATCTTTTAATTATGGCCGATAACCCCTTTTATAAAATTATCAACTCCTATTTTAAGTATTTCTTGGAAAAGTTCACTAGTATAAAAAATATCTGAACAAAACACTCCTAGGTAAAACTATTTCAAAGTATTTGTTTTATGTATAAATTAAAAAACACAGTTAGTTTGTCATCCTGTCATCCGGTCATCCGGTGTTGGGACAGGTTGAGATATAAAAGTTTTGCGCACTACAGGTGGGCGTATCTGTTTTGACCATTCCCAACGTCTCGAAAGCAACCCCCGCTGAGACTGCTTTCATCTGAAAAGTTTAACCGGAAAACAGCTATAAAGAGAGATTGACAAGTGGCAAGTGGACAGATGAGAGAGTAATACCCTCTTCGGTACTTATTTTGTTTCTTTTTTTTACATCTCCAATCGCTTTCAGGCGAAGGAACAAAGATTCGGAAAGAGTCAGGTAAAGAAGTTTGGACTTTGAATATATGCTAGGCAGAGGAATAAATGAATATAAGCAGTATAGTGAACTGTGAGGTTCCTCTCCACCCAATTAAGAGAAAAACACCAACATATGGTCTGTAGGATAATTATTCCCGGAAAGCCAAAAACGGCTTTAGTCTCTTCATACCCTTGTAAAAAGAGTTTATTGCAGTTTGAACAAATTTTCTGCTGGTTCTATATGAAGGGTGTCCCAAAAACCTATACATTTTCGGTATTTTTTCAGTTTTTCACTAATAACGCCTAAACTTTTATATTTCTATAAAGTAAAGTGCATAAAATTTTGAGTCGAATGGGTGCCACATATTTGAAATTACATTAAGTCGTTAGAATGATATCCAGTAATAATTAAAACCACGATTTAGCCTCCCATAAACGAGAAGGGCGCTATAAACAAGATACTTTAGGGTAAAATGAATGAAAGAGTAGATGATGTTTGTTGTAAATTGTTCTACCAGTGTTCGCATATGAAACCCGGAACAATATTTGATACTTTAGAGTATACAAATATACGATTTATTTTATATAATATATTTTACATTGCAAAACTAAGGCTTGAAAATCCAAAACACGATTTTTTTTCTAAATGGGAAAAATTACCGTTCTTTGAACTGGCATATCTTCCTAACTACTTGATGTAATTTCAAATATGTTGTGCTCATTCGACAGTTAAATAAGAGAAAAGTCTTAAATAATCTTAAGTAAAAGAAAAAAATAGAAAAGCTTTATTATGATGTACAAGCAAAACACTGATATATACAAATATTAAGAGTTTCAACGTACTGGTTTTATCCTTTACTCCTTGCTAGATGCTACTCTTGGAAATCTACGTCGACACCTTCATGGCGAGACTTATTAAGCAGATTTCATTGTTTTTAAATGTTTTCTTTACTCCCGAGAAAAAATTAGAACGCTAATTTTCACGTCAATGATTTCTCACCACGTGGCAGGCACAGGCAAGAGCCAGATCTGTTGCATTTGGCTTAGCTCGGTATTTTATAATGGTTTGTATACGATTTCCAATTTCATAAGTCTAAAAATAAATTTTTCACTATTCGAAATCTTGAATACAGTTTCATAACTTGGAATAAGTTAACGATTTCACTGTATTTAAAAGGTACATACATACAGCAGTAGGTCGTTCGTCCACCTGCATGCTCCAAAATGTGGTCGTAAAAATGATTTATTATACAGTGTTAAATTATAAAGATGAGGCTACTCATCCGAGGAAGCGCTATTGGAGTAGCTATATACATATATATATATATATATATATATATATACAACTAACAGTTTTAATTCTCTGAAGTGTGAATATAAACTCAATTTTACCAGAAAGTACCACGGAAGGATAGGCACTTCGTACCATTTTTAAATTCTTTATGTTTTTAATGATCAATTTGATTGTCTTTCTTAATTTTAATTACTTAATAATAACTACTTCGATAGTAACATCATTTTGACGCTAGAGAGCGTCGTCAGCTTAGTTAAAGGGTGGGGTAAGACGACATCCCATTGGCCGAGAAAGGTAGCTTTCTCCTGAAGAGCCGTAGTACGTGTGTATGGCATTCTTTGCCCTGACGTATGCATAGGTGCTTCTGTGTTGAGTGTTAGTCTTTGTTCAGATTCACGACTATTTCTACATTTGATCTTTTTGCTTCCAGCGAACAACGGTAAGTGATCATGATTATGTATTAAAAAATTTATTCTTTAGGCTTATAGTATCTTTCAGCATTATTTTTCATATTTTTTTCTTCTTTTTATTATATTTCTTGGAAACTAAGATAACCGAAACTGAAATATTCGTGTTAATTATTTTTAGGGTTTCCTAAGTTTTTTTTTCAAAATAAGAAACACTTATGTTCTCTCAACTGTTCTTCTCTTTGTCTAGGACGGCGTTAGTGAGCCCTCTGTTTCTTTACCTATGCACGTGATATATTATTTCAAGATTCCATTTCATTACCCGACGATAATAACGATAATATTGCCAAATCAATAAAACATGACATACCCATACTAATTACATAATTAATTACTTGATAATTAAAAAAACATTATTTTTATCATATAGAGTGGGATATCATATTATAAATTACATTTCCCTGATTAATAAATAACTTATTCCGTGTTTTAGAATAAGAAATGATATTTTGCGAGATAGTTATATTTAATGTTCCTATGGTGCTAAAAACAAAAATTATTCCATAGTAAATTATAACGTGAAATTTATTAATTAATTACTTGTTATTAAAAATTAAATTTTTTCCTTTAATATCGAGTAGAGTAACAAATTACAGGTATGGTGTCCTAGATCAAAAATATGTATATTTGAACTATAATTACACAAATTCGTTAAAATCTTGTTTCCAATTTGCATGTTAGTGTTATGATTTTCGTATTCCTAGCTTATCTCAACCATTGATATTTTGTATTGTGGATCCACTTAAAAATAAATTTAATCCTTTGAAACAAAAAAAGTATCATTCAACAGTTAATTTCTGTGTAATGTAACACACATTGTCATGTACAGTACCCGTCGATGAGGTGTATTGCTGAAACTGCTTTATAATAATGTTTGTATGATAATAAAAGTAATTAAACAATACTTAGGAAATCAATCAAGAGAGAGTAATCAGCAAGCTCATTAAAACACTTTATTATTATAAGTGTGATACTGCATACTTAGCTTACTTTTTTACTGCTTACTCTCTCGCTCTATCTCTTTCTCTCTCTCTCTCTCTCTCTCTCTCTCTCTCTCTCTTTAATTATATATGTATATTTTGAATTTAATTTTTCTAAGAATATATGCAATAACCATAATAATTTACACATTAGCACATAAACCTGTAATAAATGTATTATGAAACACTTCACTAACCTTAAAAAAATAAATTGATGGAAAAAGTGGTCCCATAATCAGTAAAAAAAATTTAATTTAACGTGATTTTTTATACATGCAAATTAATTTAAGACTTCACAATTTAAATTACTGAATACTGTTTTAAAATTAACTGAATATTGTAAATTGTTAAATATACGTGTAGCCCCCAATAGTTTCTTTAAAGGTATTACATATCATTAATTATGTGCAGAACAATAATTTAAAAAAAAAATTAATATTTATGCATAATATACAAAGGCCATTATTACTCTTTTTCTTGGGCGAATAAAACAGATTTCTTGTTATAAAAAATGTAAGACACCTTTAAAATGGTACAATTAAATTTAGGATAGGAAGTAAGAATTGCTTTGTTAAAACTAATTGAAGACTATAAACTATTATTATAATAATTTTATATCTGTTTTATAGGAGGAAATGAGTGCTCAAAAAAGATTGGAAACTATAAGGAAAAACTCTTCAATGAATTCTAAGAAGTCTCAAAAACTTTCAGATGTGGTGAAGCTTCACAATGCTGAAAACAGCCACATCCTTCCAAATGAATTCCTTTCAATTCCTAGTGGAACAAGTCTCCAGGATAGACTCAAAATGGCAAGACTCCCGAAAGATATTGTGAAATGCAGACGGGAACAATCCAACAAAGAAAACAGCCATTCATCGAATAATATTATCATCAAGGAGACCTCGAGCACTCTGACCCTGAGAGATGCCTTGAAACTCCACAACACTGAAAACAGCCACCTCCCTCCAAATGAGTTTCTATCCATTCCTAGTGGATCCACTCTCCAGGATAGACTAAAAATGGCGAGGCTCCCGAAAGATAATGTGAAATGCAGACGGGAACAATCCAACAAAGAAAACAGCCATTCATCGAATAATATTATCATCAAGGAGACCTCGAGCACTCTGACCCTGAGAGACGCCTTGAAACTCCACAACACTGAAAACAGCCACCTCCCTCCAAATGAGTTTCTTTCCATTCCTAGTGGATCCACTCTCCAGGATAGGCTTAAAATTGCCAGGCTCCCTAAAGATAATGTGAAATGCAGACCGGAACTAGCCAACAAAGAAAATAGCCATTCATCGAATAAAGTTATTATCAAGGAGTCCTCCAGCACTGTGACCCTGAGAGATGCCTTGAAACTCCACAACACTGAAAACAGCCACCTCCCTCCAAATGAGTTTCTATCCATTCCTAGTGGATCCACTCTCCAGGATAGGCTTAAAATTGCCAGGCTCCCTAAAGATAATGTGAAATGCAGACCAGAACTAGCCAACAAAGAAAATAGCCATTCATCGAATAAAGTTATTATCAAGGAGTCCTCCAGCACTGTGACCCTGAGAGACGCCTTGAAACTCCACAACATTGAAAACAGCCACCTCCCTCCAAATGAGTTTCTATCCATTCCTAGTGGATCCTCTCTCCAGGATAGACTTAAAATGGCAAGGCTCCCGAAAGATAATGTGAAATGCAGATCGGAACAATCCAACAAAGAAAACAGCCAATCGAATGAAGTTGTTATCAAGGAGTCCTCCAGCACTTTGACCCTGAGAGATGCCTTGAAACTCCACAACATTGAAAATAGGCAACTTATGAATAATGGGATTTCTACAGGCCTTAACAACAGGGAGAACTTTCACAAACTCCAGGCTTCCTCGAAATCTTCCGATCCGGAGATAAAAGTGATTTGTCTTCAGGAGAGACTCCAAAATGTCAGACTGGTTTCTACAAATGGAAAACGCGCTGCTTAAAGGGAAGGTTTTCCCAAACGTGTTCAGGAGAGACTTGCAAAATACAGAAATAATAAGGCATTCTAAATATTATCGGGGCAATACCATTATGTTTTATTTTAAGATGATTGTTCAATTGTTTTACTTAATGATCTAAATATTTGAGATAACATATGTACATATTATTGCAGATACTTGCATGTTAATTAATTCTTTGTATATGTTTGTGGAATGGCCAAATTGTAACTATAAATGTAAGGTTTAATATATAAAATTATAAATAATATATATAAATATAAATACTTGTAAATATAAATACTATTAAGATTTAAGTTTGAGATAACTATGCATTACTGCAGATACTTTGGCTCCTAATTGCTAGTACGATTGGGATGTATATGTTTCCAATATGGTATTATGTCATTAATGTAAAACTTTTATATTAGTTTCACAAAATTTGGTGAATTTTTTTTTTGTCTATGTTTATTATTGAAAGCTGAAATATACTGACTATAAAATTTTATTAATCTTTTTCTTATTGTGCCAATTAAACTTCTTAGTTACTTATTACATACTGATGCATGACGTTTCCAAGTTTATAACACATATATTTATAAATATATATATGGGTTTCACAGAAAACAGATTATGGGGAAAGTAAGTAACCAGACAAAACCAAGTTTGTTAGTCGTCAGAATTTTACACAAAAGGTTGAACTAAATATGGAAGCATGGGGGATGGATAATAGGAGATCATGCTCAACCTGACAGCACTGAATATTCATGTTTTTTTTATAAGATATTTATTATTTTTATAAATCAGTAGACAATTGTAAATATGAAACATTTAAAACAATAACTTTACGTACGAGAACCACACATACACATTTAACCATTAAATTTTTTAATTTAAAATAAAGTGTCATTTTTCCTCTTAATAACTAAAAATAAAATATTAAAAATTGTAGGAATCATTTCGATAGATTTGGGTGTTGTCGTGAGGGTACCAGATTGAATGGATTTAAATTAAAAATATAGGAAATAAGAAAAATAGAAATGTTTAATTCCTTGCAGTGGACAGAGTAAAGGGAGATAAATGATTATTTTTTATAAAATAATAAAAATATTGAATTTAACTTATACCTTTCCATGATGATTGAAACTTTCCGTGATTCTCGGTACACAAATAGCAGCTGATAAAAATCAGTTGTCATAATAATCTAAAACCGGCTTATCAGGCCAGAACTTGGTAATTGGGGCTGGATGCCCTAGGTACCAAGAGGGGGGCAGTCATATGAAAAATATAATAATACCTAATTTACTGTTCTGAACTCATAACTTTGCAGCTAGAATACAATAAAATATAAATATTTGTAAACATAACATGCTGATGTAGCATATGTATGGACATAGGAAACTTAGGATTTCTATCATAAATAGGATAGGGTATAAATAAAAGTTTTGAAATTTTATGCCCAAAAATAGGTATTTTATTACACGCATATAATTGTATGTATATATTTTTTTTTTTTACAAGTTTTTATTTTATCAACTATGAATTTAATAAATTTTATCCCTGTTTGAACCATTATAACAGAATGTATTCTTGAGACAAAAAAATTTCTCACAATTATAAAGTTGAGAAACAAAAAATCCAAATAAATTGTTTGGAATCAATTAAAAATGATAAAAGAAACCACCATTGTACTGCTTGGACCATCGTAAGCTTAGCGAAAGAAAATAATGAACTTTCGAAAATGGTAACTAACTAAAATTTTAAAACGTATTTGGTTAGTCTATAAAATAAATTGCCTTCGAAGTGCCATGATATATTCTGCGGTGAAATAATAGACCTAACTAGTCTAAAACCTTATGCTGTCTGTGACTATACACAGATTCTGAGGATGACTAGTACATTATTAATGTTTGAAGTACAGCTGTTAATAATATGTACCTAAATGGTTTAAGATGCACCAAATAGGAATGAATGAAATTATGTAATTTTCAAATGAAAATTCTATTAATGAGCTCCAAACCAAAATTATATAGTCATAGCAACTTTGTACAACAAAGCACTAAAATAAACCTCTTTGCTTTGAAAAAAACTCTTTATTCTATATTGTCACTCACTTCACTTATAGGAATAACAAAGGAACCTATGCAATAACACTGAAAACAACATTATTCTTTATATTATTTATGTGTCTTTACACTAATGTTATAAAGTTAATTTTCCAACTGATCGAAGAAATAAAAAAATTAACTTTTTTTTATAAAAAAACAAAAAAAACATAGAAATTACTATTATTATTTTTTCTTGAAAACGTATTATTCAAATCTTTTAAGGAAACTAAATTCTGTTAAAATATGAGCTATTTTTGTCCTTAGTGATTTGTCTTACCGAATAGAAACTCTTCATGTACATATTCACGCAGAAAATTATTATTAGTTGTATCCAAAAATTTTAAATAAACATATCTATTAGATTGAAAATAAAAAGAGTAAATTACACTCGTGAAAAAGACAGACCATTTGCCAAATCATTTAGTAATAAGACGAATCACAATAAGCACCATAGCTATGAAACAAAAATTGTAATGTAAAAGACAACCTCCCTGGGAGGCCTTGATAGTTGGTATATGGCACATAACATGTATAACTAAATTGAATATTTAAAAAAAAAATTAAAAATTGCAAGAATACAAATAAACATTTGAAAACCAAGTGTCTCTCAGCTATTTGTTATCTGTGAAGAATCGTCTGGGAAAAACAGCATGGAACGCTGCTGCAGCTTCATCTGTTGAAAATAATTTGCATGGTGGTGAGCATTAATTACGTGTATAACATTTACTAGTCTAACAAATTAGCTTTTCCTATTATAACACACATCATTAACATCCTATATTTTTAATAAACTATAAGGCAATTTGTTATCCTAGAACATTGGATCGACCCATTCGGCTTTTAGGACTGTTTAACTTCAATCGGGTAGAATTTTACATAGATTTTTTGTAAAATACAATGTTAAAATAATAATCGTTCTATTATTAAAATTGATTTGGTACTTTCTTTTAATCTTGCTGCGCTTAAAAAATGGAAAGATTACTGACTGGTTTAACTAACTATTGAACTTATTCATACTGATAAAATTCAAAGATTTTTTACCTTACATCAACTTATTTTAAATATAACACACAGGCTAACGCAATGAATTTAATAATTTCATTTTGATAAACCATGGCCCTAAACACACCATCTAACCACATTCATTTATATCATTCAAAATGTCAGAAAAAATAGTGACAAACCTTTCATTTATGCCGAAAGGTGTGTAAAGTAAACTATGAACTAACAAAAATAAAAGGAAATACAAAATACTTCTACTTTGAGATTAAGTATTAAAAAAAAAAAATAACACTGATAAATGAACTTGCTAAAAAATTTATTTCTGCAAATCCAATGAATATACATACATGTGTTGAGTTGGCAAGAAAATGAGTTCTGTTTGCACCAGTAGTTTTGTTATTCGTTATGCTGTGAATATAATAATAATCTTAACCAGAATCTTTCGGAATGTCTCGGTATAGAATGTCATTATACAGTATCAAATAAATCAAACTCCTTAGGAATACTAAATCGAGCCCATTCTACTTTGATCAAGCTATTAAGAGTAATAAAAGAAGATAATTCAAAAAACGAATTTAAACCTGGCGATAATGACCTTTAACGAAACACAAAATAAAAATTTGAAATTAACACCTAACGAGATAAATTTTGGAAAAATAAAAGACCCTATTAAAGAAGACAATAGTACACAAAAAAGCCCAACAAGATACTGAAATAGAAAAAGAAATTAGGACATACAAATTAAATAAAAATCGTGAAGACCCACCCGACATAGAGGAACGACCATATGTTAAAACTCGTACGAAAACAGATATAAACCAGTTGGACAATTTATTGACAAAAATAAGACTATAGAGTTACACAGTAACAATATTAGAAGACCTAGGAAGAAAAATGTGCTTCTGGCACATGATGATGGGAGAATGGAAATTGATTTGGACGCTCTTTCCAGTGACTCTGATGACTTTTTCATAATAGATAACTGATGTAACACACAAACAGACTTAAAACCAAATTATTATATTAGCAATGATATTGAAATATTATGGTTAACAAGTAAAATACAATGTGCAATAAGAAACAATACATTACATTACATTCTAACTAGTCCACTTATAGAAGAAGTAATCAAAACAATATATCTATTACCTGTACCATCACTACAGTACAGTTACTTACGTAATAACTATTATTCATAATAAACTCATATTATTTTATGCCAACCAAACTTATTTAAGACATTGTACATTTATTAAAAATAATTATTTTTGTAATCGAGTAACCCCTTATAACAATGTATGTATAACTAAAGCCATTAGAAATAATATAGATTCATCCATAACTGTTAATTTATATTTGCATGTCACGCAATTTCACTTTAATATACTTACTTAGGCCATCTTTTAATTATGGCCGATAACCCCTTTTATAAAATTATCAACTCCTATTTTAAGTATTTCTTGGAAAAGTTCACTAGTATAAAAAATATCTGAACAAAACACTCCTAGGTAAAACTATTTCAAAGTATTTGTTTTATGTATAAATTAAAAAACACAGTTAGTTTGTCATCCTGTCATCCGGTCATCCGGTGTTGGGACAGGTTGAGATATAAAAGTTTTGCGCACTACAGGTGGGCGTATCTGTTTTGACCATTCCCAACGTCTCGAAAGCAACCCCCGCTGAGACTGCTTTCATCTGAAAAGTTTAACCGGAAAACAGCTATAAAGAGAGATTGACAAGTGGCAAGTGGACAGATGAGAGAGTAATACCCTCTTCGGTACTTATTTTGTTTCTTTTTTTTACATCTCCAATCGCTTTCAGGCGAAGGAACAAAGATTCGGAAAGAGTCAGGTAAAGAAGTTTGGACTTTGAATATATGCTAGGCAGAGGAATAAATGAATATAAGCAGTATAGTGAACTGTGAGGTTCCTCTCCACCCAATTAAGAGAAAAACACCAACATATGGTCTGTAGGATAATTATTCCCGGAAAGCCAAAAACGGCTTTAGTCTCTTCATACCCTTGTAAAAAGAGTTTATTGCAGTTTGAACAAATTTTCTGCTGGTTCTATATGAAGGGTGTCCCAAAACCTATACATTTTCGGTATTTTTTCAGTTTTTCACTAATAACGCCTAAACTTTTATATTTCTATAAAGTAAAGTGCATAAAATTTTGCGTCGAATGGGTGCCACATATTTGAAATTACATTAAGTCGTTAGAATGATATCCAGTAATAATTAAAACCACGATTTAGCCTCCCATAAACGAGAAGGGCGCTATAAACAAGATACTTTAGGGTAAAATGAATGAAAGAGTAGATGATGTTTGTTGTAAATTGTTCTACCAGTGTTCGCATATGAAACCCGGAACAATATTTGATACTTTAGAGTATACAAATATACGATTTATTTTATATAATATATTTTACATTGCAAAACTAAGGCTTGAAAATCCAAAACACGATTTTTTTTCTAAATGGGAAAAATTACCGTTCTTTGAACTGGCATATCTTCCTAACTACTTGATGTAATTTCAAATATGTTGTGCTCATTCGACAGTTAAATAAGAGAAAAGTCTTAAATAATCTTAAGTAAAAGAAAAAAATAGAAAAGCTTTATTATGATGTACAAGCAAAACACTGATATATACAAATATTAAGAGTTTCAACATACTGGTTTTATCCTTTACTCCTTGCTAGATGCTACTCTTGGAAATCTACGTCGACACCTTCATGGTGAGACTTATTAAGCAGATTTCACTGTTTTTAAATGTTTTCTTTACTCCCGAGAAAAAATTAGAACGCTAATTTTCACGTCAATGATTTCTCACCACGTGGCAGGCACAGGCAAGAGCCAGATCTGTTGCATTTGGCTTAGCTCGGTATTTTATAATGGTTTGTATACGATTTCCAATTTCATAAGTCTAAAAATAAATTTTTCACTATTCGAAATCTTGAATACAGTTTCATAACTTGGAATAAGTTAACGATTTCACTGTATTTAAAAGGTACATACATACAGCAGTAGGTCGTCCGTCCACCTGCATGCTCCAAAATGTGGTCGTAAAAATGATTTATTATACAGTGTTAAATTATAAAGACGAGGCTACTCATCCAAAAAAGCGCTATTGGAGTAGCTATATACATATATATATACAACTAACAATTTTAATTCTCTGAAGTGTGAATATAAACTCAATTTTACCAGAAAGTACCACGGAAGGATAGGCACTTCGTACCATTTTTAAATTCTTTATGTTTTTAATGATCAATTTGATTGTCTTTCTTAATTTTAATTACTTAATAATAACTACTTCGATAGTAACATCATTTTGACGCTAGAGAGCGTCGTCAGCTTAGTTAAAGGGTGGGGTAAGACGACATCCCATTGGCCGAGAAAGGTAGCTTTCTCCTGAAGAGCCGTAGTACGTGTGTATGGCATTCTTTGCCCTGACGTATGCATAGGTGCTTCTGTGTTGAGTGTTAGTCTTTGTTCAGATTCACGACTATTTCTACATTTGATCTTTTTGCTTCCAGCGAACAACGGTAAGTGATCATGATTATGTATTAAAAAATTTATTCTTTAGGCTTATAGTATCTTTCAGCATTATTTTTCATATTTTTTTCTTCTTTTTATTATATTTCTTGGAAACTAAGATAACCGAAACTGAAATATTCGTGTTAATTATTTTTAGGGTTTCCTAAGTTTTTTTTTCAAAATAAGAAACACTTATGTTCTCTCAACTGTTCTTCTCTTTGTCTAGGACGGCGTTAGTGAGCCCTCTGTTTCTTTACCTATGCACGTGATATATTATTTCAAGATTCCATTTCATTACCCGACGATAATAACGATAATATTGCCAAATCAATAAAACATGACATACCCATACTAATTACATAATTAATTACTTGATAATTAAAAAAACATTATTTTTATCATATAGAGTGGGATATCATATTATAAATTACATTTCCCTGATTAATAAATAACTTATTCCGTGTTTTAGAATAAGAAATGATATTTTGCGAGATAGTTATATTTAATGTTCCTATGGTGCTAAAAACAAAAATTATTCCATAGTAAATTATAACGTGAAATTTATTAATTAATTACTTGTTATTAAAAATTAAATTTTTTCCTTTAATATCGAGTAGAGTAACAAATTACAGGTATGGTGTCCTAGATCAAAAATATGTATATTTGAACTATAATTACACAAATTCGTTAAAATCTTGTTTCCAATTTGCATGTTAGTGTTATGATTTTCGTATTCCTAGCTTATCTCAACCATTGATATTTTGTATTGTGGATCCACTTAAAAATAAATTTAATCCTTTGAAACAAAAAAAGTATCATTCAACAGTTAATTTCTGTGTAATGTAACACACATTGTCATGTACAGTACCCGTCGATGAGGTGTATTGCTGAAACTGCTTTATAATAATGTTTGTATGATAATAAAAGTAATTAAACAATACTTAGGAAATCAATCAAGAGAGAGTAATCAGCAAGCTCATTAAAACACTTTATTATTATAAGTGTGATACTGCATACTTAGCTTACTTTTTTACTGCTTACTCTCTCGCTCTATCTCTTTCTCTCTCTCTCTCTCTCTCTCTCTCTCTCTCTCTCTTTAATTATATATGTATATTTTGAATTTAATTTTTCTAAGAATATATGCAATAACCATAATAATTTACACATTAGCACATAAACCTGTAATAAATGTATTATGAAACACTTCACTAACCTTAAAAAAATAAATTGATGCAAAAAGTGGTCCCATAATCAGTAAAAAAAATTTAATTTAACGTGATTTTTTATACATGCAAATTAATTTAAGACTTCACAATTTAAATTACTGAATACTGTTTTAAAATTAACTGAATATTGTAAATTGTTAAATATACGTGTAGCCCCCAATAGTTTCTTTAAATGTATTACATATCATTCAGTTATGTGCAGAACAATAATTTAAAAAAAAAATTAATATTTATGCATAATATACAAAGGCCATTATTACTCTTTTTCTTGGGCGAATAAAACAGATTTCTTGTTATAAAAAATGTAAGACACCTTTAAAATGGTACAATTAAATTTAGGATAGGAAGTAAGAATTGCTTTGTTAAAACTAATTGAAGACTATAAACTATTATTATAATAATTTTATATCTGTTTTATAGGAGGAAATGAGTGCTCAAAAAAGATTGGAAACTATAAGGAAAAACTCTTCAATGAATTCTAAGAAGTCTCAAAAACTTTCAGATGTGGTGAAGCTTCACAATGCTGAAAACAGCCACATCCTTCCAAATGAATTCCTTTCAATTCCTAGTGGAACAAGTCTCCAGGATAGACTCAAAATGGCAAGACTCCCGAAAGATATTGTGAAATGCAGACGGGAACAATCCAACAAAGAAAACAGCCATTCATCGAATAATATTATCATCAAGGAGACCTCGAGCACTCTGACCCTGAGAGATGCCTTGAAACTCCACAACACTGAAAACAGCCACCTCCCTCCAAATGAGTTTCTATCCATTCCTAGTGGATCCACTCTCCAGGATAGACTAAAAATGGCGAGGCTCCCGAAAGATAATGTGAAATGCAGACGGGAACAATCCAACAAAGAAAACAGCCATTCATCGAATAATATTATCATCAAGGAGACCTCGAGCACTCTGACCCTGAGAGACGCCTTGAAACTCCACAACACTGAAAACAGCCACCTCCCTCCAAATGAGTTTCTTTCCATTCCTAGTGGATCCACTCTCCAGGATAGGCTTAAAATTGCCAGGCTCCCTAAAGATAATGTGAAATGCAGACCGGAACTAGCCAACAAAGAAAATAGCCATTCATCGAATAAAGTTATTATCAAGGAGTCCTCCAGCACTGTGACCCTGAGAGATGCCTTGAAACTCCACAACACTGAAAACAGCCACCTCCCTCCAAATGAGTTTCTATCCATTCCTAGTGGATCCACTCTCCAGGATAGGCTTAAAATTGCCAGGCTCCCTAAAGATAATGTGAAATGCAGACCAGAACTAGCCAACAAAGAAAATAGCCATTCATCGAATAAAGTTATTATCAAGGAGTCCTCCAGCACTGTGACCCTGAGAGACGCCTTGAAACTCCACAACATTGAAAACAGCCACCTCCCTCCAAATGAGTTTCTATCCATTCCTAGTGGATCCTCTCTCCAGGATAGACTTAAAATGGCAAGGCTCCCGAAAGATAATGTGAAATGCAGATCGGAACAATCCAACAAAGAAAACAGCCAATCGAATGAAGTTGTTATCAAGGAGTCCTCCAGCACTTTGACCCTGAGAGATGCCTTGAAACTCCACAACATTGAAAATAGGCAACTTATGAATAATGGGATTTCTACAGGCCTTAACAACAGGGAGAACTTTCACAAACTCCAGGCTTCCTCGAAATCTTCCGATCCGGAGATAAAAGTGATTTGTCTTCAGGAGAGACTCCAAAATGTCAGACTGGTTTCTACAAATGGAAAACGCGCTGCTTAAAGGGAAGGTTTTCCCAAACGTGTTCAGGAGAGACTTGCAAAATACAGAAATAATAAGGCATTCTAAATATTATCGGGGCAATACCATTATGTTTTATTTTAAGATGATTGTTCAATTGTTTTACTTAATGATCTAAATATTTGAGATAACATATGTACATATTATTGCAGATACTTGCATGTTAATTAATTCTTTGTATATGTTTGTGGAATGGCCAAATTGTAACTATAAATGTAAGGTTTAATATATAAAATTATAAATAATATATATAAATATAAATACTTGTAAATATAAATACTATTAAGATTTAAGTTTGAGATAACTATGCATTACTGCAGATACTTTGGCTCCTAATTGCTAGTACGATTGGGATGTATATGTTTCCAATATGGTATTATGTCATTAATGTAAAACTTTTATATTAGTTTCACAAAATTTGGTGAATTTTTTTTTTGTCTATGTTTATTATTGAAAGCTGGAATATACTGACTATAAAATTTTATTAATCTTTTTCTTATTGTGCCAATTAAACTTCTTAGTTACTTATTACATACTGATGCATGACGTTTCCAAGTTTATAACACATATATTTATAAATATATATATGGGTTTCACAGAAAACAGATTATGGGGAAAGTAAGTAACCAGACAAAACCAAGTTTGTTAGTCGTCAGAATTTTACACAAAAGGTTGAACTAAATATGGAAGCATGGGGGATGGATAATAGGAGATCATGCTCAACCTGACAGCACTGAATATTCATGTTTTTTTTATAAGATATTTATTATTTTTATAAATCAGTAGACAATTGTAAATATGAAACATTTAAAACAATAACTTTACGTACGAGAACCACACATACACATTTAACCATTAAATTTTTTAATTTAAAATAAAGTGTCATTTTTCCTCTTAATAACTAAAAATAAAATATTAAAAATTGTAGGAATCATTTCGATAGATTTGGGTGTTGTCGTGAGGGTACCAGATTGAATGGATTTAAATTAAAAATATAGGAAATAAGAAAAATAGAAATGTTTAATTCCTTGCAGTGGACAGAGTAAAGGGAGATAAATGATTATTTTTTATAAAATAATAAAAATATTGAATTTAACTTATACCTTTCCATGATGATTGAAACTTTCCGTGATTCTCGGTACACAAATAGCAGCTGATAAAAATCAGTTGTCATAATAATCTAAAACCGGCTTATCAGGCCAGAACTTGGTAATTGGGGCTGGATGCCCTAGGTACCAAGAGGGGGGCAGTCATATGAAAAATATAATAATACCTAATTTACTGTTCTGAACTCATAACTTTGCAGCTAGAATACAATAAAATATAAATATTTGTAAACATAACATGCTGATGTAGCATATGTATGGACATAGGAAACTTAGGATTTCTATCATAAATAGGATAGGGTATAAATAAAAGTTTTGAAATTTTATGCCCAAAAATAGGTATTTTATTACACGCATATAATTGTATATATATATTTTTTTTTTTTACAAGTTTTTATTTTATCAACTATGAATTTAATAAATTTTATCCCTGTTTGAACCATTATAACAGAATGTATTCTTGAGACAAAAAAATTTCTCACAATTATAAAGTTGAGAAACAAAAAATCCAAATAAATTGTTTGGAATCAATTAAAAATGATAAAAGAAACCACCATTGTACTGCTTGGACCATCGTAAGCTTAGCGAAAGAAAATAATGAACTTTCGAAAATGGTAACTAACTAAAATTTTAAAACGTATTTGGTTAGTCTATAAAATAAATTGCCTTCGAAGTGCCATGATATATTCTGCGGTGAAATAATAGACCTAACTAGTCTAAAACCTTATGCTGTCTGTGACTATACACAGATTCTGAGGATGACTAGTACATTATTAATGTTTGAAGTACAGCTGTTAATAATATGTACCTAAATGGTTTAAGATGCACCAAATAGGAATGAATGAAATTATGTAATTTTCAAATGAAAATTCTATTAATGAGCTCCAAACCAAAATTATATAGTCATAGCAACTTTGTACAACAAAGCACTAAAATAAACCTCTTTGCTTTGAAAAAAACTCTTTATTCTATATTGTCACTCACTTCACTTATAGGAATAACAAAGGAACCTATGCAATAACACTGAAAACAACATTATTCTTTATATTATTTATGTGTCTTTACACTAATGTTATAAAGTTAATTTTCCAACTGATCGAAGAAATAAAAAAATTAACTTTTTTTTATAAAAAAACAAAAAAAACATAGAAATTACTATTATTATTTTTTCTTGAAAACGTATTATTCAAATCTTTTAAGGAAACTAAATTCTGTTAAAATATGAGCTATTTTTGTCCTTAGTGATTTGTCTTACCGAATAGAAACTCTTCATGTACATATTCACGCAGAAAATTATTATTAGTTGTATCCAAAAATTTTAAATAAACATATCTATTAGATTGAAAATAAAAAGAGTAAATTACACTCGTGAAAAAGACAGACCATTTGCCAAATCATTTAGTAATAAGACGAATCACAATAAGCACCATAGCTATGAAACAAAAATTGTAATGTAAAAGACAACCTCCCTGGGAGGCCTTGATAGTTGGTATATGGCACATAACATGTATAACTAAATTGAATATTTAAAAAAAAAATTAAAAATTGCAAGAATACAAATAAACATTTGAAAACCAAGTGTCTCTCAGCTATTTGTTATCTGTGAAGAATCGTCTGGGAAAAACAGCATGGAACGCTGCTGCAGCTTCATCTGTTGAAAATAATTTGCATGGTGGTGAGCATTAATTACGTGTATAACATTTACTAGTCTAACAAATTAGCTTTTCCTATTATAACACACATCATTAACATCCTATATTTTTAATAAACTATAAGGCAATTTGTTATCCTAGAACATTGGATCGACCCATTCGGCTTTTAGGACTGTTTAACTTCAATCGGGTAGAATTTTACATAGATTTTTTGTAAAATACAATGTTAAAATAATAATCGTTCTATTATTAAAATTGATTTGGTACTTTCTTTTAATCTTGCTGCGCTTAAAAAATGGAAAGATTACTGACTGGTTTAACTAACTATTGAACTTATTCATACTGATAAAATTCAAAGATTTTTTACCTTACATCAACTTATTTTAAATATAACACACAGGCTAACGCAATGAATTTAATAATTTCATTTTGATAAACCATGGCCCTAAACACACCATCTAACCACATTCATTTATATCATTCAAAATGTCAGAAAAAATAGTGACAAACCTTTCATTTATGCCGAAAGGTGTGTAAAGTAAACTATGAACTAACAAAAATAAAAGGAAATACAAAATACTTCTACTTTGAGATTAAGTATTAAAAAAAAAAAATAACACTGATAAATGAACTTGCTAAAAAATTTATTTCTGCAAATCCAATGAATATACATACATGTGTTGAGTTGGCAAGAAAATGAGTTCTGTTTGCACCAGTAGTTTTGTTATTCGTTATGCTGTGAATATAATAATAATCTTAACCAGAATCTTTCGGAATGTCTCGGTATAGAATGTCATTATACAGTATCAAATAAATCAAACTCCTTAGGAATACTAAATCGAGCCCATTCTACTTTGATCAAGCTATTAAGAGTAATAAAAGAAGATAATTCAAAAAACGAATTTAAACCTGGCGATAATGACCTTTAACGAAACACAAAATAAAAATTTGAAATTAACACCTAACGAGATAAATTTTGGAAAAATAAAAGACCCTATTAAAGAAGACAATAGTACACAAAAAAGCCCAACAAGATACTGAAATAGAAAAAGAAATTAGGACATACAAATTAAATAAAAATCGTGAAGACCCACCCGACATAGAGGAACGACCATATGTTAAAACTCGTACGAAAACAGATATAAACCAGTTGGACAATTTATTGACAAAAATAAGACTATAGAGTTACACAGTAACAATATTAGAAGACCTAGGAAGAAAAATGTGCTTCTGGCACATGATGATGGGAGAATGGAAATTGATTTGGACGCTCTTTCCAGTGACTCTGATGACTTTTTCATAATAGATAACTGATGTAACACACAAACAGACTTAAAACCAAATTATTATATTAGCAATGATATTGAAATATTATGGTTAACAAGTAAAATACAATGTGCAATAAGAAACAATACATTACATTACATTCTAACTAGTCCACTTATAGAAGAAGTAATCAAAACAATATATCTATTACCTGTACCATCACTACAGTACAGTTACTTACGTAATAACTATTATTCATAATAAACTCATATTATTTTATGCCAACCAAACTTATTTAAGACATTGTACATTTATTAAAAATAATTATTTTTGTAATCGAGTAACCCCTTATAACAATGTATGTATAACTAAAGCCATTAGAAATAATATAGATTCATCCATAACTGTTAATTTATATTTGCATGTCACGCAATTTCACTTTAATATACTTACTTAGGCCATCTTTTAATTATGGCCGATAACCCCTTTTATAAAATTATCAACTCCTATTTTAAGTATTTCTTGGAAAAGTTCACTAGTATAAAAAATATCTGAACAAAACACTCCTAGGTAAAACTATTTCAAAGTATTTGTTTTATGTATAAATTAAAAAACACAGTTAGTTTGTCATCCTGTCATCCGGTCATCCGGTGTTGGGACAGGTTGAGATATAAAAGTTTTGCGCACTACAGGTGGGCGTATCTGTTTTGACCATTCCCAACGTCTCGAAAGCAACCCCCGCTGAGACTGCTTTCATCTGAAAAGTTTAACCGGAAAACAGCTATAAAGAGAGATTGACAAGTGGCAAGTGGACAGATGAGAGAGTAATACCCTCTTCGGTACTTATTTTGTTTCTTTTTTTTACATCTCCAATCGCTTTCAGGCGAAGGAACAAAGATTCGGAAAGAGTCAGGTAAAGAAGTTTGGACTTTGAATATATGCTAGGCAGAGGAATAAATGAATATAAGCAGTATAGTGAACTGTGAGGTTCCTCTCCACCCAATTAAGAGAAAAACACCAACATATGGTCTGTAGGATAATTATTCCCGGAAAGCCAAAAACGGCTTTAGTCTCTTCATACCCTTGTAAAAAGAGTTTATTGCAGTTTGAACAAATTTTCTGCTGGTTCTATATGAAGGGTGTCCCAAAACCTATACATTTTCGGTATTTTTTCAGTTTTTCACTAATAACGCCTAAACTTTTATATTTCTATAAAGTAAAGTGCATAAAATTTTGCGTCGAATGGGTGCCACATATTTGAAATTACATTAAGTCGTTAGAATGATATCCAGTAATAATTAAAACCACGATTTAGCCTCCCATAAACGAGAAGGGCGCTATAAACAAGATACTTTAGGGTAAAATGAATGAAAGAGTAGATGATGTTTGTTGTAAATTGTTCTACCAGTGTTCGCATATGAAACCCGGAACAATATTTGATACTTTAGAGTATACAAATATACGATTTATTTTATATAATATATTTTACATTGCAAAACTAAGGCTTGAAAATCCAAAACACGATTTTTTTTCTAAATGGGAAAAATTACCGTTCTTTGAACTGGCATATCTTCCTAACTACTTGATGTAATTTCAAATATGTTGTGCTCATTCGACAGTTAAATAAGAGAAAAGTCTTAAATAATCTTAAGTAAAAGAAAAAAATAGAAAAGCTTTATTATGATGTACAAGCAAAACACTGATATATACAAATATTAAGAGTTTCAACGTACTGGTTTTATCCTTTACTCCTTGCTAGATGCTACTCTTGGAAATCTACGTCGACACCTTCATGGCGAGACTTATTAAGCAGATTTCATTGTTTTTAAATGTTTTCTTTACTCCCGAGAAAAAATTAGAACGCTAATTTTCACGTCAATGATTTCTCACCACGTGGCAGGCACAGGCAAGAGCCAGATCTGTTGCATTTGGCTTAGCTCGGTATTTTATAATGGTTTGTATACGATTTCCAATTTCATAAGTCTAAAAATAAATTTTTCACTATTCGAAATCTTGAATACAGTTTCATAACTTGGAATAAGTTAACGATTTCACTGTATTTAAAAGGTACATACATACAGCAGTAGATCGTTCGTCCACCTGCATGCTCCAAAATGTGGTCGTAAAAATGATTTATTATACAGTGTTAAATTATAAAGACGAGGCTACTCATCCGAGGAAGCGCTATTGGAGTAGCTATATATTTATATATATATATATATATATATATACAACTAACAGTTTTAATTCTCTGAAGTGTGAATATAAACTCAATTTTACCAGAAAGTACCACGGAAGGATAGGCACTTCGTACCATTTTTAAATTCTTTATGTTTTTAATGATCAATTTGATTGTCTTTCTTAATTTTAATTACTTAATAATAACTACTTCGATAGTAACATCATTTTGACGCTAGAGAGCGTCGTCAGCTTAGTTAAAGGGTGGGGAAAGACGACATCCCATTGGCCGAGAAAGGTAGCTTTCTCCTGAAGAGCCGTAGTACGTGTGTATGGCATTCTTTGCCCTGACGTATGCATAGGTGCTTCTGTGTTGAGTGTTAGTCTTTGTTCAGATTCACGACTATTTCTACATTTGATCTTTTTGCTTCCAGCGAACAACGGTAAGTGATCATGATTATGTATTAAAAAATTTATTCTTTAGGCTTATAGTATCTTTCAGCATTATTTTTCATATTTTTTTCTTCTTTTTATTATATTTCTTGGAAACTAAGAAAACCGAAACTGAAATATTCGTGTTAATTATTTTTAGGGTTTCCTAAGTTTTTTTTTCAAAATAAGAAACACTTATGTTCTCTCAACTGTTCTTCTCTTTGTCTAGGACGGCGTTAGTGAGCCCTCTGTTTCTTTACCTATGCACGTGATATATTATTTCAAGATTCCATTTCATTACCCGACGATAATAACGATAATATTGCCAAATCAATAAAACATGACATACCCATACTAATTACATAATTAATTACTTGATAATTAAAAAAACATTATTTTTATCATATAGAGTGGGATGTCATATTATAAATTACATTTCCCTGATTAATAAATAACTTATTCCGTGTTTTAGAATAAGAAATGATATTTTGCGAGATAGTTATATTTAATGTTCCTATGGTGCTAAAAACAAAAATTATTCCATAGTAAATTATAACGTGAAATTTATTAATTAATTACTTGTTATTAAAAATTAAATTTTTTCCTTTAATATCGAGTAGAGTAACAAATTACAGGTATGGTGTCCTTGATCAAAAATATGTATATTTGAACTATAATTACACAAATTCATTAAAATCTTGTTTCCAATTTGCATGTTAGTGTTATGATTTTCGTATTCCTAGCTTATCTCAACCATTGATATTTTGTATTGTGGATCCACTTAAAAATAAATTTAATCCTTTGAAACAAAAAAAGTATCATTCAACAGTTAATTTCTGTGTAATGTAACACACATTGTCATGTACAGTACCCGTCGATGAGGTGTATTGCTGAAACTGCTTTATAATAATGTTTGTATGATAATAAAAGTAATTAAACAATACTTAGGAAATCAATCAAGAGAGAGTAATCAGCAAGCTCATTAAAACACTTTATTATTATAAGTGTGATACTGCATACTTAGCTTACTTTTTTACTGCTTACTCTCTCGCTCTATCTCTTTCTCTCTCTCTCTCTCTCTCTCTCTCTCTCTTTAATTATATATGTATATTTTGAATTTAATTTTTCTAAGAATATATGCAATAACCATAACAATTTACACATTAGCACATAAACCTGTAATAAATGTATTATGAAACACTTCACTAACCTTAAAAAAATAAATTGATGGAAAAAGTGGTCCCATAATCAGTAAAAAAAATTTAATTTAACGTGATTTTTTATACATGCAAATTAATTTAAGACTTCACAATTTAAATTACTGAATACTGTTTTAAAATTAACTGAATATTGTAAATTGTTAAATATACGTGTAGCCCCCAATAGTTTCTTTAAAGGTATTACATATCATTAATTATGTGCAGAACAATAATTTAAAAAAAAAATTAATATTTATGCATAATATACAAAGGCCATTATTACTCTTTTTCTTGGGCGAATAAAACAGATTTCTTGTTATAAAAAATGTAAGACACCTTTAAAATGGTACAATTAAATTTAGGATAGGAAGTAAGCATTGCTTTGTTAAAACTAATTGAAGACTATAAACTATTATTATAATAATTTTATATCTGTTTTATAGGAGGAAATGAGTGCTCAAAAAAGATTGGAAACTATAAGGAAAAACTCTTCAATGAATTCTAAGAAGTCTCAAAAACTTTCAGATGTGGTGAAGCTTCACAATGCTGAAAACAGCCACATCCTTCCAAATGAATTCCTTTCAATTCCTAGTGGAACAAGTCTCCAGGATAGACTCAAAATGGCAAGACTCCCGAAAGATATTGTGAAATGCAGACGGGAACAATCCAACAAAGAAAACAGCCATTCATCGAATAATATTATCATCAAGGAGACCTCGAGCACTCTGACCCTGAGAGATGCCTTGAAACTCCACAACACTGAAAACAGCCACCTCCCTCCAAATGAGTTTCTATCCATTCCTAGTGGATCCACTCTCCAGGATAGACTAAAAATGGCGAGGCTCCCGAAAGATAATGTGAAATGCAGACGGGAACAATCCAACAAAGAAAACAGCCATTCATCGAATAATATTATCATCAAGGAGACCTCGAGCACTCTGACCCTGAGAGACGCCTTGAAACTCCACAACACTGAAAACAGCCACCTCCCTCCAAATGAGTTTCTATCCATTCCTAGTGGATCCTCTCTCCAGGATAGACTTAAAATGGCAAGGCTCCCGAAAGATAATGTGAAATGCAGATTGGAACAATCCAACAAAGAAAACAGCCAATCGAATGAAGTTGTTATCAAGGAGTCCTCCAGCACTTTGACCCTGAGAGATGCCTTGAAACTCCACAACATTGAAAATAGGCAACTTATGAATAATGGGATTTCTACAGGCCTTAACAACAGGGAGAATGAAGTAATGTCTTCTATGTCTGAGAACTTTCACAAACTCCAGGCTTCCTCGAAATCTTCCGATCCGGAGATAAAAGTGATTTGTCTTCAGGAGAGACTCCAAAATGTCAGACTGGTTTCTACAAATGGAAAACGCGCTGCTTAAAGGGAAGGTTTTCCCAAACGTGTTCAGGAGAGACTTGCAAAATACAGAAATAATAAGGCATTCTAAATATTATCGGGGCAATACCATTATGTTTTATTTTAAGATGATTGTTCAATTGTTTTACTTAATGATCTAAATATTTGAGATAACATATGTACATATTATTGCAGATACTTGCATGTTAATTAATTCTTTGTATATGTTTGTGGAGTGGCCAAATTGTAACTATAAATGTAAGGTTTAATATAAAAAATTATAAATAATATATATAAATATAAATACTTGTAAATATAAATACTATTAAGATTTAAGTTTGAGATAACTATGCATTACTGCAGATACTTTGGCTCCTAATTGCTAGTACGATTGAGATGTATATGTTTCCAATATGGTATTATGTCATTAATGTAAAACTTTTATATTAGTTTCACAAAATTTGGTGAATTTTTTTTTTGTCTATGTTTATTATTGAAAGCTGAAATATACTGACTATAAAATTTTATTTATCTTTTTCTTATTGTGCCAATTAAACTTCTTAGTTACTTATTAAATACTGATGCATGACGTTTCCAAGTTTATAACACATATATGTATAAATATATATATGGGTTTCACAGAAAACAGATTATGGGGAAAGTAAGTAACCAGACAAAACCAAGTTTGTTAGTCGTCAGAATTTTACACAAAAGGTTGAACTAAATATGGAAGCATGGGGGATGGATAATAGGAGATCATGCTGAGCATGAGGTTGAACCTGACAGCACTGAATATTCATGTTTTTTTATAAGATATTTATTATTTTTATAAATCAGTAGACAATTGTAAATATGAAACATTTAAAACAATAACTTTACGTACGAGAACCACACATACACATTTAACCATTAAATTTTTTAATTTAAAATAAAGTGTCATTTTTCCTCTTAATAACTAAAAATAAAATATTAAAAATTGTAGGAATCATTTCGATAGATTTGGGTGTTGTCGTGAGGGTACCAGATTGAATGGATTTAAATTAAAAATATAGGAAATAAGAAAAATAGAAATGTTTAATTCCTTGCAGTGGACAGAGTAAAGGGAGATAAATGATTATTTTTTATAAAATAATAAAAATATTGAATTTAACTTATACCTTTCCATGATGATTGAAACTTTCCGTGATTCTCGGTACACAAATAGCAGCTGATAAAAATCAGTTGTCATAATAATCTAAAACCGGCTTATCAGGCCAGAACTTGGTAATTGGGGCTGGGTGCCCTAGGTACCAAGAGGGGGGCAGTCATATGAAAAATATAATAATACCTAATTTACTGTTCTGAACTCATAACTTTGCAGCTAGAATACAATAAAATATAAATATTTGTAAACATAACATGCTGATGTAGCATATGTATGGACATAGGAAACTTAGGATTTCTATCATAAATAGGATAGGGTATAAATAAAAGTTTTGAAATTTTATGCCCAAAAATAGGTATTTTATTACACGCATATAATTGTATATATATATTTTTTTTTTTTTACAAGTTTTTATTTTATCAACTATGAATTTAATAAATTTTATCCCTGTTTGAACCATTATAACAGAATGTATTCTTGAGACAAAAAAATTTCTCACAATTATAAAGTTGAGAAACAAAAAATCCAAATAAATTGTTTGGAATCAATTAAAAATGATAAAAGAAACCACCATTCTACTGCTTGGACCATCGTAAGCTTAGCGAAAGAAAATAATGAACTTTCGAAAATGGTAACTAACTAAAATTTTAAAACGTATTCGGTTAGTCTATAAAATAAATTGCCTTCGAAGTGCCATGATATATTCTGCGGTGAAATAATAGACCTAACTAGTCTAAAACCTTATGCTGTCTGTGACTATACACAGATTCTGAGGATGACTAGTACATTATTAATGTTTGAAGTACAGCTGTTAATAATATGTACCTAAATGGTTTAAGATGCACCAAATAGGAATGAATGAAATTATGTAATTTTCAAATGAAAATTACATATTTACGCAGAAAATTATTATTAGTTGTATCCAAAAATTTTAAATAAACATATCTATTAGATTGAAAATAAAAAGAGTAAATTACACTCGTGAAAAAGACAGACCATTTGCCAAATCATTTAGTAATAAGACGAATCACAATAAGCACCATAGCTATGAAACAAAAATTGTAATGTAAAAGACAACCTCCCTGGGAGGCCTTGATAGTTGGTATATGGCACATAACATGTATAACTAAATTGAATATTTAAAAAAAAAATTAAAAATTGCAAGAATACAAATAAACATTTGAAAACCAAGTGTCTCTCAGCTATTTGTTATCTGTGAAGAATCGTCTGGGAAAAACAGCATGGAACGCTGCTGCAGCTTCATCTGTTGAAAATAATTTGCATGGTGGTGAGCATTAATTACGTGTATAACATTTACTAGTCTAACAAATTAGCTTTTCCTATTATAACACACATCATTAACATCCTATATTTTTAATAAACTATAAGGCAATTTGTTATCCTAGAACATTGGATCGACCCATTCGGCTTTTAGGACTGTTTAACTTCAATCGGGTAGAATTTTACATAGATTTTTTGTAAAATACAATGTTAAAATAATAATCGTTCTATTATTAAAATTGATTTGGTACTTTCTTTTAATCTTGCTGCGCTTAAAAAAATGGAAAGATTACTGACTGGTTTAACTAACTATTGAACTTATTCATACTGATAAAATTCAAAGATTTTTTACCTTACATCAACTTATTTTAAATATAACACACAGGCTAACGCAATGAATTTAATAATTTCATTTTGATAAACCATGGCCCTAAACACACCATCTAACCACATTCATTTATATCATTCAAAATGTCAGAAAAAATAGTGACAAACCTTTCATTTATGCCGAAAGGTGTGTAAAGTAAACTATGAACTAACAAAAATAAAAGGAAATACAAAATACTTCTACTTTGAGATTAAGTATTAAAAAAAAAAAATAACACTGATAAATGAACTTGCTAAAAAATTTATTTCTGCAAATCCAATGAATATACATACATGTGTTGAGTTGGCAAGAAAATGAGTTCTGTTTGCACCAGTAGTTTTGTTATTCGTTATGCTGTGAATATAATAATAATCTTAACCAGAATCTTTCGGAATGTCTCGGTATAGAATGTCATTATACAGTATCAAATAAATCAAACTCCTTAGGAATACTAAATCGAGCCCATTCTACTTTGATCAAGCTATTAAGAGTAATAAAAGAAGATAATTCAAAAAACGAATTTAAACCTGGCGATAATGACCTTTAACGAAACACAAAATAAAAATTTGAAATTAACACCTAACGAGATAAATTTTGGAAAAATAAAAGACCCTAATAAAGAAGACAATAGTATTGGTATAATTCCGCATTTGTATTATTAGTTGTTTATATTATTTATATTTAGTTGTAACGATAAGGGCAGCACTGTTGTGTTTTGGTGATCAGGTTGGCATGTGCCTCTAAGATTCCTATTGTGACCGTCTATGAGTGAGTACTGTCCGTATATGTATCCAAATAAATCTGTGCTCTTCTTCGTTTAACTTGCATTTATTCTTTATTTCTCTGCACCTTAAAAGGTTATGGGCCCAGGGTATTGATGTTGCAAGTTTTGTTTTAACGAAAGAGTCGGATTCAGTTTTTGTTTGTTTGTTTGTGCCGTGTTAACCTGTTGGACTCACGTGCGCGGTCGGTTTCGGTTTGTTTGTTTATGCGATGGCTAGTTCATATATGAACCTTCCTTTCGGTATAAAGCCATTCGATGGCTCAAATTTTGGTAATTGGGACTTCAGGATAAAATTGTTACTTGAGCAAAACGGAGTACTTCGAGTTCTAAAAGAGAACCCCCCAACTGGGGAAGCCGAACTCAAGTTGTTTAATCAAGAAGATGTAAGAGCCCGTAATGTTATTGTGCAAGGACTTGCCGATAATATATTACCTACAATCAAGGAAAAGAAGACGGCGAAGGGGATAATGGATGCCCTAGCAGCGACTTATGAAAAGCGTGGGATGAAATCGCTTGTTACCGCCCAGAAGGCTTGGAGAAAATTGGAATACAATAATGAACGCCTTCTCCAAGAGTTTTTCCAAACGTTTGATTCAATGGCTTCGGAGGTGAGAGTGGCTGGTGGTAATTTAAAAGAGGATGAGGTTGTAAAACAGCTTCTTGTTGCAATGCCGTCCGATTATGATTCTGTAGTATCTGCGATGGACATTTTGTGTAGTAAGGACAAGACGGCCGTTACTTTGGAGTATGTGAAAAATACACTTCTGGCTGAATATGAGAGGAATTTGAAGAAAGAAGATCACCCGTCTGCAAATGTTTTTTCAGCTTATAAAAATAGAGCTAAAAGCTTTAATAAAAATTTGAAGGTTGGTCAAAACAAAAGTATGTCTAATGTTATTTGTCATTATTGCAAAAATCGAGGTCATTTTAAGAATAATTGTCCTAAACTTAAAAATAAAGGATTTGCCGCCATTTCTAGTGATATTGAAATATTATGGTTAACAAGTAAAATACAATGTGCAATAAGAAACAATACATTACATTACATTCTAACTAGTCCACTTATAGAAGAAGTAATCAAAACAATATATCTATTACCTGTACCATCACTACAGTACAGTTACTTACGTAATAACTATTATTCATAATAAACTCATATTATTTTATGCCAACCAAACTTATTTAAGACATTGTACATTTATTAAAAATAATTATTTTTGTAATCGAGTAGCCCCTTATAACAATGTATGTATAACTAAAGCCATTAGAAATAATATAGATTCATCCATAACTGTTAATTTATATTTGCATGTCACGCAATTTCACTTTAATATACTTACTTAGGCCATCTTTTAATTATGGCCGATAACCCCTTTTATAAAATTATCAACTCCTATTTTAGGTATTTCTTGGAAAAGTTCACTAGTATAAAAAATATCTGAACAAAACACTCCTAGGTAAAACTATTTCAAAGTATTTGTTTTATGTATAAATTAAAAAACACAGTTAGTTTGTCATCCTGTCATCCGGTGTTGGGACAGGTTGAGATATAAAAGTTTTGCGCACTACAGGTGGGCGTATCTGTTTTGACCATTCCCAACGTCTCGAAAGCAACCCCCGCTGAGACTGCTTTCATCTGAAAAGTTTAACCGGAAAACAGCTATAAAGAGAGATTGACAAGTGGCAAGTGGACAGATGAGAGAGTAATACCCTCTTCGGTACTTATTTTGTTTCTTTTTTTTACATCTCCAATCGCTTTCAGGCGAAGGAACAAAGATTCGGAAAGAGTCAGGTAAAGAAGTTTGGACTTTGAATATATGCTAGGCAGAGGAATAAATGAATATAAGCAGTATAGTGAACTGTGAGGTTCCTCTCCACCCAATTAAGAGAAAAACACCAACCCTGTTAATTTTCATTAAATTATTAAATTAGAACGCTAATTTTCACGTCAATGATTTCTCACCACGTGGCAGGCACAGGCAAGAGCCAGATCTGTTGCATTTGGCTTAGCTCGGTATTTTATAATGGTTTGTATACGATTTCCAATTTCATAAGTCTAAAAATAAATTTTTCACTATTCGAAATCTTGAATACAGTTTCATAACTTGGAATAAGTTAACGATTTCACTGTATTTAAAAGGTACATACATACAGCAGTAGGTCGTTCGTCCACCTGCATGCTCCAAAATGTGGTCGTAAAAATGATTTATTATACAGTGTTAAATTATAAAGACGAGGCTACTCATCCGAGGAAGCGCTATTGGAGTAGCTATATACATATATATATATATATATACAACTAACAGTTTTAATTCTCTGAAGTGTGAATATAAACTCAATTTTACCAGAAAGTACCACGGAAGGATAGGCACTTCGTACCATTTTTAAATTCTTTATGTTTTTAATGATCAATTTGATTGTCTTTCTTAATTTTAATTACTTAATAATAACTACTTCGATAGTAACATCATTTTGACGCTAGAGAGCGTCGTCAGCTTAGTTAAAGGGTGGGGTAAGACGACATCCCATTGGCCGAGAAAGGTAGCTTTCTCCTGAAGAGCCGTAGTACGTGTGTATGGCATTCTTTGCCCTGACGTATGCATAGGTGCTTCTGTGTTGAGTGTTAGTCTGTTCAGATTCACGACTATTTCTACATTTGATCTTTTTGCTTCCAGCGAACAACGGTAAGTGATCATGATTATGTATTAAAAAATTTATTCTTTAGGCTTATAGTATCTTTCAGCATTATTTTTCATATTTTTTTCTTCTTTTTATTATATTTCTTGGAAACTAAGATAACCGAAACTGAAATATTCGTGTTAATTATTTTTAGGGTTTCCTAAGTTTTTTTTTCAAAATAAGAAACACTTATGTTCTCTCAACTGTTCTTCTCTTTGTCTAGGACGGCGTTAGTGAGCCCTCTGTTTCTTTACCTATGCACGTGATATATTATTTCAAGATTCCATTTCATTACCCGACGATAATAACGATAATATTGCCAAATCAATAAAACATGACATACCCATACTAATTACATAATTAATTACTTGATAATTAAAAAAACATTATTTTTATCATATAGAGTGGGATATCATATTATAAATTACATTTCCGTGATTAATAAATAACTTATTCCGTGTTTTAGAATAAGAAATGATATTTTGCGAGATAGTTATATTTAATGTTCCTATGGTGCTAAAAACAAAAATTATTCCATAGTAAATTATAACGTGAAATTTATTAATTAATTACTTGTTATTAAAAATTAAATTTTTTCCTTTAATATCGAGTAGAGTAACAAATTACAGGTATGGTGTCCTAGATCAAAAATATGTATATTTGAACTATAATTACACAAATTCGTTAAAATCTTGTTTCCAATTTGCATGTTAGTGTTATGATTTTCGTATTCCTAGCTTATCTCAACCATTGATATTTTGTATTGTGGATCCACTTAAAAATAAATTTAATCCTTTGAAACAAAAAAAGTATCATTCAACAGTTAATTTCTGTGTAATGTAACACACATTGTCATGTACAGTACCCGTCGATGAGGTGTATTGCTGAAACTGCTTTATAATAATGTTTGTATGATAATAAAAGTAATTAAACAATACTTAGGAAATCAATCAAGAGAGAGTAATCAGCAAGCTCATTAAAACACTTTATTATTATAAGTGTGATACTGCATACTTAGCTTACTTTTTTACTGCTTACTCTCTCGCTCTATCTCTTTCTCTCTCTCTCTCTCTCTCTCTCTCTCTCTCTCTCTCTCTCTCTCTCTCTTTAATTATATATGTATATTTTGAATTTAATTTTTCTAAGAATATATGCAATAACCATAATAATTTACACATTAGCACATAAACCTGTAATAAATGTATTATGAAACACTTCACTAACCTTAAAAAAATAAATTGATGGAAAAAGTGGTCCCATAATCAGTAAAAAAAATTTAATTTAACGTGATTTTTTATACATGCAAATTAATTTAAGACTTCACAATTTAAATTACTGAATACTGTTTTAAAATTAACTGAATATTGTAAATTGTTAAATATACGTGTAGCCCCCAATAGTTTCTTTAAAGGTATTACATATCATTAATTATGTGCAGAACAATAATTTAAAAAAAAAATTAATATTTATGCATAATATACAAAGGCCATTATTACTCTTTTTCTTGGGCGAATAAAACAGATTTCTTGTTATAAAAAATGTAAGACACCTTTAAAATGGTACAATTAAATTTAGGATAGGAAGTAAGAATTGCTTTGTTAAAACTAATTGAAGACTATAAACTATTATTATAATAATTTTATATCTGTTTTATAGGAGGAAATGAGTGCTCAAAAAAGATTGGAAACTATAAGGAAAAACTCTTCAATGAATTCTAAGAAGTCTCAAAAACTTTCAGATGTGGTGAAGCTTCACAATGCTGAAAACAGCCACATCCTTCCAAATGAATTCCTTTCAATTCCTAGTGGAACAAGTCTCCAGGATAGACTCAAAATGGCAAGACTCCCGAAAGATATTGTGAAATGCAGACGGGAACAATCCAACAAAGAAAACAGCCATTCATCGAATAATATTATCATCAAGGAGACCTCGAGCTCTCTGACCCTGAGAGATGCCTTGAAACTCCACAACACTGAAAACAGCCACCTCCCTCCAAATGAGTTTCTATCCATTCCTAGTGGATCCACTCTCCAGGATAGACTAAAAATGGCGAGGCTCCCGAAAGATAATGTGAAATGCAGACGGGAACAATCCAACAAAGAAAACAGCCATTCATCGAATAATATTATCATCAAGGAGACCTCGAGCACTCTGACCCTGAGAGACGCCTTGAAACTCCACAACACTGAAAACAGCCACCTCCCTCCAAATGAGTTTCTTTCCATTCCTAGTGGATCCATTTTCCAGGATAGGCTTAAAATTGCCAGGCTCCCTAAAGATAATGTGAAATGCAGACCGGAACTAGCCAACAAAGAAAATAGCCATTCATCGAATAAAGTTATTATCAAGGAGTCCTCCAGCACTGTGACCCTGAGAGATGCCTTGAAACTCCACAACACTGAAAACAGCCACCTCCCTCCAAATGAGTTTCTATCCATTCCTAGTGGATCCACTCTCCAGGATAGACTTAAAATGGCAAGGCTCCCGAAAGATGATGTGAAATGCAGACGGGAACAATCCAACAAAGAAAACAGCCATTCATCGAATAATATTATCATCAAGGAGACCTCGAGCACTCTGACCCTGAGAGATGCCTTGAAACTCCACAACACTGAAAACAGCCACCTCCCTCCAAATGAGTTTCTATCCATTCCTAGTGGATCCACTCTCCAGGATAGGCTTAAAATTGCCAGGCTCCCTAAAGATAATGTGAAATGCAGACGGGAACAATCCAACAAAGAAAACAGCCATTCATCGAATAATATTATCATCAAGGAGACCTCGAGCACTCTGACCCTGAGAGATGCCTTGAAACTCCACAACACTGAAAACAGCCACCTCCCTCCAAATGAGTTTCTATCCATTCCTAGTGGATCCACTCTCCAGGATAGACTAAAAATGGCGAGGCTCCCGAAAGATAATGTGAAATGCAGACGGGAACAATCCAACAAAGAAAACAGCCATTCATCGAATAATATCATCATCAAGGAGACCTCGAGCACTCTGACCCTGAGAGATGCCTTGAAACTCCACAACACTGAAAACAGCCACCTCCCTCCAAATGAGTTTCTATCCATTCCTAGTGGATCCACTCTCCAGGATAGACTAAAAATGGCGAGGCTCCCGAAAGATAATGTGAAATGCAGACGGGAACAATCCAACCAAGAAAACAGCCATTCATCGAATAATATTATCATCAAGGAGACCTCGAGCACTCTGACCCTGAGAGATGCCTTGAAACTCCACAACACTGAAAACAGCCACCTCCCTCCAAATGAGTTTCTATCCATTCCTAGTGGATCCACTCTCCAGGATAGACTAAAAATGGCGAGGCTCCCGAAAGATAATGTGAAATGCAGACGGGAACAATCCAACAAAGAAAACAGCCATTCATCGAATAATATTATCATCAAGGAGACCTCGAGCACTCTGGCCCTGAGAGATGCCTTGAAACTCCACAACACTGAAAACAGCCACCTCCCTCCAAATGAGTTTCTATCCATTCCTAGTGGATCCACTCTCCAGGATAGACTAAAAATGGCGAGGCTCCCGAAAGATAATGTGAAATGCAGACGGGAACAATCCAACAAAGAAAACTGCCATTCATCGAATAATATTATCATCAAGGAGACCTCGAGCACTCTGGCCCTGAGAGATGCCTTGAAACTCCACAACACTGAAAACAGCCACCTCCCTCCAAATGAGTTTCTATCCATTCCTAGTGGATCCACTCTCCAGGATAGACTTAAAATGGCGAGGCTCCCGAAAGATAATGTGAAATGCAGACGGGAACAATCCAACAAAGAAAACAGCCATTCATCGAATAATATTATCATCAAGGAGACCTCGAGCACTCTGACCCTGAGAGATGCCTTGAAACTCCACAACACTGAAAACAGCCACCTCCCTCCAAATGAGTTTCTATCCATTCCTAGTGGATCCACTCTCCAGGATAGACTAAAAATGGCGAGGCTCCCGAAAGATAATGTGAAATGCAGACGGGAACAATCCAACAAAGAAAACAGCCATTCATCGAATAATATTATTATCAAGGAGACCTCGAGCACTCTGACCCTGAGAGATGCCTTGAAACTCCACAACACTGAAAACAGCCACCTCCCTCCAAATGAGTTTCTATCCATTCCTAGTGGATCCACTCTCCAGGATAGACTAAAAATGGCGAGGCTCCCGAAAGATAATGTGAAATGCAGACGGGAACAATCCAACAAAGAAAACAGCCATTCATCGAATAATATTATCATCAAGGAGACCTCGAGCACTCTGACCCTGAGAGATGCCTTGAAACTCCACAACACTGAAAACAGCCACCTCCCTCCAAATGAGTTTCTATCCATTCCTAGTGGATCCACTCTCCAGTGGAACTTGGTAATTGGGGTTGGGTGCCCTCCTAGGTACCAAGAGGGGGGCAGTCATATGAAAAATATAATAATACCTAATGTAACGGCCTTATTGATCGCTGAGGTTTCGTCCGTCCAGTGCTGACGAATTAACTTAACCTTAACGGATTAAGGTATTAACTGAAGCTTGTGTGTGAGATTGTGTTTGTTGTAGATAGTCAAGTGCCAAGTGTGGAGATAGAAGGACTTGAGAAAAATCTCTCTCTCAGTTTTTATAGTGTTGTATTTTGTTTCTGTTAAAACTAAATAAAGAAGTGGTCCTTAGCAGTGGATGTCAATATCGTTAAATTTTATTACCCTGAACCTAACCTAAAATACTACAGTACACTACTCACCAGTCCTACCACTACTCACCTAAAGTACTTGAGGCAATGTACAGCGAATTAGACCGAATGTTGGGGGAGAACTTGGTAGAGCCCTGTCAATCTCCATGGTCTTCACCAGTGGTCATGGTACGAAAAGGATCAGGCTACCATTTTTGTATCGACTTTCGCAAAGTAAATCAAGTGACTTGTAAAGATTCGTATCCAATGCCCCACATGACATCTCTACTAGACGGACTTCGACAAGCAAGATATCTATCAAAATTTGACCTCAAGCAAGCATTTTTCCAAGTGCCACTTGCAGACGAAAATAGTAAAGAGATCACTGCCTTTACAGTACCAGGTAGAGGTTTATTTCGATTTAAAGTAATGCCATTTGGGCTAACCAATTCTCCCACAACATTTCAAAGATTAGCAGATTCAATATTTGGACCCGAGCTTTACCCGTATGTGGTAGTGTTCCTGGATGATATCTTAGTATGTACTCCAACGTTGAAGTTACATCTGGATATGCTCAAAGAAGTGTTCCGAAGACTTCATGATTCAGGCTTGCGTGTCAACCCGGAGAAATGTGACTTTGGATGCACAGAAGTTAGATATTTGGGATATCTAATAAATAGGAATGGTATGACTGTTGACCCTGACAAGGTTAACGCTGTTACATCGATTCCACCTCCAGACAATGTAGCGCAGCTTAGACGGTTCCTTGGAATGGCTGGCTGGTACCGGCGATTCATAAAGGATTTTTCCACAGTCGTATCCCCGCTTACATCATTGCTCAAACGGAAAACTAATTGGGTTTGGTCTGGAGAACAAGACAGATCTTTCAATACTCTGAAGACTGCTTTGACTGAAGCCCCAATACTAGCTAGACCTGATTTTGAGCAACCTTTTCAATTGCAAACGGACGCCAGTGAAACAGGTCTTGGAGCTGTATTAACTCAAATACAAGATGACGAAGAAAGAGTAATCGCCTTTTGTTCTCGTACATTGAATGCCGCCGAAAGAAATTATCCGTTACCGAAAAGGAATGTCTTGCGGTATTATTTGGGATAGAGAAGAATCGCCACTATTTGGAAGGATACCCATTTACTGTCATTACCGACCACGCTAGTCTCAAGTGGCTGTTGAATCTGAAAAACCCCTCAGGACGTTTGGCCAGATGGGCTCTTAGATTACAACCATACGAGCTTAAAATCGAATATCGCAAAGGGAAATTTAACACCGTAGCAGACGCGTTATCACGCATAAATGCACTTTCCGTTTTATCAATCCCAGTTCCTATTACATCTATCGAAACGTCTTTCGGGGACATACCGCCATCTGGTGATGCATGCATCAGAAACGCTATCGAGTCCACCAGAACCCAGAAAATCACCCTAAATGGAGTATAAAAGAGGGACAGTTATTATACCATCGGAAGAACCCATTAAAAGAAGACCTGGAAGACCCCAGTGAAGAGTGGAAAGTTGTCGTACCGCAACACCTTCGACAACAAATATTACATGATAATCATGATCATCCACAATCGGGACACTTAGGAATAGAGAAAACGATGGCCAGGATTAACCGGCTGTATTATTGGCCAGGAATGTATAACGATATTAGCAAATACGTGACGCAATGTGAAACATGCCAAAAGGTAAAACCCAACAATGGACCACCTCGTGGATTGATGTACCCTCGTTACAACAAGCAACCATGGGAATTAGTATCGGTGGATATCATGGGTCCCTACCCACGAAGCTCTAAAGGCAACCTACTTGTCTTCATGGATGTATTTAGCAGATGGGTGGAGTTATGCCCAATACGAAAAGCTACTTCCCAAAATATCGTCTCAAAACTGAAGTCACGTATACTAAATAGGTACGGAGCTCCGGCCAGATTACTTACAGACAATGCGAAGAATTTCGTGAGCCGGGTGGTTAGTGATCTTGCGGAGAAATATGGAATCAAGAGAGAAACTACCCCTCTTTATCACTCACAAGCAAACCTCACTGAACGAGCAAACAGGAACATCAAACAGTTAATAGTTACATACCTAGGTAAGAGACACCAACGCTGGGACGAGCAAATAGGAGAAATTCAATTTGCCCTTAATACATCTCTCCATAGTTCAACTAAGTTCAGCCCAGCGTTCTTGAATTTTGGAATGGAGCTGAAGCCTCGGCATGATGTTCCCAAGATCGAGACATTGGAGGTACGGGAAGAGGAGCGCTCATCATGGGCCGAAAAGATGACACGACTACCGGAAATACACCATGTAGCCGAGGAAAACTCCCTAAAGGCGAGTATGGAGCACTCCCGTCGATACAACTTCAGACGCAGGAATGAACGCTTCACTCCAGGAGACCTGGTTCTCAGGAAAGCGTTCCAGCTCTCTTCAGCAGTGAACAGGGTTGCAGCCAAACTGTACCCCAAGTATGAGGGTCCCTACACTGTCATATCTGTTACTCCCGGGGGCTCTTGCAAGCTAAAGAATCAGAATGGGCGTCTCGCAGGTTTGTGGCATCCTTCGAAGCTGAAATTGTTTCGTTCACCAAGACGGACTTACCCGCTGGAGGGGACTGTGTAACGGCCTTATTGATCGCTGAGGTTTCGTCCGTCCAGTGCTGACGAATTAACTTAACCTTAACGGATTAAGGTATTAACTGAAGCTTGTGTTTGAGATTGTGTTTGTTGTAGATAGTCAAGTGCCGAGTGTGGAGATAGAAGGACTTGAGAAAAATCTCTGTTTCAGTTTTTATAGTGTTGTATTTTGTTTCTGTTAAAACTAAATAAAGAAGTGTTCCTTAGCAGTGGATGTCAATATCGTTAAATTTTATTACCCTGAACCTAACCTAAAATACTACAGTACACTAATTTACTGTTCTGAACTCATAACTTTGCAACTAGAATACAATAAAATATAAATATTTTTAAACATAACATGCTGATGTAGCATATGTATGGACATAGGAAACTTAGGATTTCTATCAAAAATAGGATAGGGTATAAATAAAAGTTTTGAAATTTTATGCCCAAAAATAGGTATTTTATTACACTACTAAGATATTACAATTTAATCAAAAATTTCACAAATCTTTACAATGAAATTTTCAATTTAACTATAAGTACATTTTGATAGAAACTTTAACAAAACATAGAGCTACAGTACAAACATACAGTGTGAATAGAACTTCACTATAGCTATTTGGGATATTGTTTGTTGATGACTAAATACATCAACAGGTATACTGGCATAGGTAAAATTGAAAGGAACACAAATAGATTTAAATGACACATATTAAAAGTGAATCTAACGTATATATTTTTTTTTTTACAAGTTTTTATTTTATCAACTATGAATTTAATAAACTTTATCCCTGTTTGAACCATTATAACAAAATGTATTCTTGAGAAAAACAAATTCCTCACAATTATAAAGATGAGAAACAAAAAACCAAATAAATTGTTTGGAATCAATTAAAAAGAAAAAAAGAAACCACCATTGTACTGCAAGCTTAGCAAAAGAAAATAATGATCTTTCGAAAATGGTAACTAACTAAAATTAACGTATTTGGTTAATCTATAAAGTAAATTGCCTTCGAAGTGACATGAAATATTCTGTGACAAAATAATAGACCAAACTAGTCTAAAACATTATGCTGTGACTGTACACAGAATCTGACAATGACTAGGACATTACTAATGTTTGAAGTACAGCTGTTAATAATATGTACCTAAATGGTTTAAGATGCACCAAATAGGAATAAATGAAATTAATTATTTTTCAAATGAAAATTCTATTAATGAGCTCTAAACAAAAATTATATAGTCACAGCAACTTTGTACAACAAAGCATTAAAATAAACCTCTTTGGTTTGAATAACGTCTTTGGTCTATATTGTCACTCACTTCATTTATAGGAATAACAAACAAACATATGCATATATATATATAAAATAGACATACTAAACTATATATAATAGATATATAATAAATATATCTGATAACACTGAAAACAACATTATTCTTTATATTATTTATGTGACTTTACACTAATGTTATAAAGTTAATTTTCCAACTGATCGAAGAAATAAAAAAATTAACTTTTTTTATACCAAAAAAAATCATAGAAATTACTATTATTATATTTTCTTGAAAATGTATTATTCAAATCTTTTAAGGAAACTAAATTCTGTTTAAATATGAGCTATTTTTGTCCTTAGTGATTCGTCTTACTGATTAGGAACTCTTCAAGTTGTACATATTTATGCATAAAATTATTATTAGTTTCATCCAAAAATTTTAAATAAACATATCTAATAGATTGAAAATAAAAAGAGTAAATTACATTAGTGAAAAAGACAGACCATTTGCCATATCATTTAATAATAAGACGAATCACACTAAGCACCATAGCTGTGAAACAAAAATTGTAATGTAAAAGACAACCTCCCTGGTAGCCCTTGATACTTTGTATATGGCACATAACATGTATAACTAAATTGAATATTTAAAAAAAAAATTAAAATTTTAACATGGTGCAGGGCGTGTGCAAGAATACAAATAAACATTTGAAAACCAAGTGTCTTTCAGCTGTTTGTTATCTGTGAAGAATCGTCTGGGGAAAAACAGCATGGAATGCTGCTGCAGCTTCATCTGTTGAAGATAATTTGCATGGTGGTGAGCATTAATTACGTGTAGAACATTTACTAGTCTAACAAATTAGCTTTTCCTATTATAACACACATCATTAACATAATATATTTTTAATAAACTATAAGGCAATTTTTTATCCTAGACCATTGGATTGACCCATTTGGCTTACAGGACTGTTTAACTTCACTCGGGTAGAATTTTACATAGATTTTTTATAAAATACAATGTTAAAATAATAATATTTAAAATTTTCATATCAAACTAATTAATATGTTAAAATAATAATCGTTTTATGATTAAAATTGATTTGGTACTTTCTTTTAACTTTGCCACTTAAAAAATGGAAAGATTACTTCCTGGTTTCACTATTAAACATATTCATACTGATAAAACTCAAAGATTTTTTACCTTACATTAACTTATTTTAAATATAACACACAGGCTAACGCAATGAATTTAATAATTTCATTTTGATAAACATGACCCTAACCACACCACCATACATTTATTTATATCATTAAAAATATCAGAAAAAAAAGTTACAAACCTTTCATTTATACCGAAAGGTGTTGTGTAAAGTAAACTATGATTTTAACAAAAATAAAAGCAAATACAAAATACTTCTATTTTGAGATTAAGTATTTAAAAAAAATAACACTGATAAATGAATTAGGTAAAAAATTTATTTTTGCAAACACAACGCATATACATGTATAAGTATCTTGGCATTTACTTATTTTTCATACATAAAGAAAATAGTATTTTAAATTGAAAAAAATGTGGCAGTTTATTAGCGATGCAAATGCATGCACCATTTTCAACAAAATACTATTTACATTCAACTTCATATAAAATATATATATACTGACATTGGAAAATGTATTATGTTGCTTAAGATGAAGTTAAAACTCAGTTAAAAGAAAAGTACCACACATTTAGCGCCTCAAGAGATGAAATCAAACAACAGAAAAAATAAAATAAAGTTAATCAAAGTAAAAATTACTACCCAGAGTAATTATTTTTTCCTTTTTTTTTTTTTAACCCTAATTCATATTTTATATCACCCAAAGCTTTCATTTAATTTTATACCATGAGTTAACAACTCGTATAATTACATGTTTACCTAAAACAATGTTCTACAATTAATATATATATATATATATATACACACATATATATATATATATATATACACATATATATATATATATATATTTATAATTCAGGACATATATATACACATTTGTTTAGACAAACATTCACGTTTTAGTAATCATTAATTGAACTATTTTTGTTTTTGATATGACATCAATATTAAAGATTTTTAAAATACCAAAATACATTTAGACTGACATTAAAGACTATACAATGTTATACATCAAAAGCATTTTCCCACAAATGTCCCCAAGACTTGGTCCTCTTTGGGGCAAACAAAAAAACAGTCTTAAAATAGAGTTACTTTCATGGTAACTATTAAAACATATAAAACAGTTAACATAAATTATACATCATAATTTTATACTGACATAGATATTATAATAATAAATTTGCCTTCGGCATTTTATAGATTTATCTGTAGAAATATATTTTTTATTTTTTTTTTATTTTTACATTTTTTAAATAATGGGTCCATCTCTTTTATTGGACTTAGAAATGTAGTCTTTGTGAAATATGTACTTTAATTTTTGTAAGAAAGGCAATGTACAGTTAAGGACTTGGCTATCATGAACTTCTCATGGTTAGTATGGACGTGAGGCTTCTTTGGACCTTTTTAACTGCACTTTAAGGCGCTTGGTCCCAATCTGGAATCCGTTCATGCTTTGTATTGCAACTTGGGCACTGTGTGCATTGTCGTATGAAACAAAACCTGAAAAAAACATAACATTTACTCAATTATTAAATTGAGACTGTGTCTCAAGAAAATAATACAGATAATAAAAACATATCAAACACAATATTCAATATAGTTGTTTATTAAAAACAAATTACATGGAATTCATTATTTATTTGATTGTTGTGGTTAGGTACACTTAATCGTACATGACCAATAGAACTAACCACAAAATACGCCTGTAACAATAGATTATTTATTAATGATTCATTAGAGAAAACTTTTATAAATACTTTTTTACCAATAAATAATGTATTAAAGCTACCTAGTAAGCTATGTTATCGACTTGTAAACCTCACACAGAAAACCATGCAAATAAAAATGGAAATTTTATCAATAGTACAAAAGATTATTTACTTTTAACATAGCTAAGATAAGCAGAAACATTTTAATTGTATTTAGTTTAGCCACACCAACACCTGCAGGCGATACTCACTGATAAATTATTACATTTGTTATTTAACAGTTTTCCATAGTTCTGTAAATATTGAAAAAGTGTCAGGCAGGCCCCCCATCACAATACTAACATGAACATGGAGGTAGATTATTTATGATCAAAACAAGTTTTAAGCAGAAAAAAAAAAACTCTTGCAAAAAGGAAAGTTTCCTAAATTTATTGTTAATAAACAGTGGACATCCTTTATAACAAAATAAATGTTTGTATTTGAATGTTAGATGGATGCTTGTGTTTATAAGCCCACTGTCCCCCCCCCTTCCTATTTTTAAGATTTTAAGAAGAAACTCATTTTCCCTCATGAGGCTAGATAAGCCAGACCAGGCCTCTTCTCCCCGAATAGACCTCAGAGTGGAATACAGGAATCAAACCTTGGTTTCTGTAGTTAATAGTCAAAAATGTTATCCACTAAGGGTACCAATCAGATTTAAATCCATGTTGTAACACCTCATGAAGAGGTAGGTCAGACCAAAGGTAGTAGGAGGTGAAGTGAGGAAAACACTAAGCATTACCTCTCATCTTAAATTTGGTTTTCTTAATAACTGTATTTGCTACTTCTTTAATCAAATATCTACTAATTTAACCTCATTTTTTACTTCTATGTGTTATAAGTGGTAATCTAATCTCCTTTATAATTATTTTTATTCAAAAATAATGATGAATTAGAAATATTAACTGGTAGTCAACTAGAAGGACCACTTGCTGTTAGAAATAAGAGCACTGATGTTGTGAGGTGGCTTAATACAGGACGTAAAATTACAAGTTCAAAGAATTTTGTGATAAGACTCCTGATATGTGTAGATACATTTATATTTACCTTGTTATTCTGATAAATTAATTCAATCGTATTTTTATGTGATTTTTTATAAGTCGATGGTGCAAACATTTACTAGATGCAGTTTGACTGAGAAAGCAATTAGAAAAGTTGACAAATGAAAGAGTATACTTATTAAATAGAATCTTATTATAATTACAAACTTGTTTGGATTTTATTTTCATTAATTTATTTGGGCAGATTGAAGTAGACAAAAAAGCCAGTACACACTTGGTACAATAAGTAATAAATTAATTTTTAACGTTCTCTAAAATTATATACAATTAATAATAATGAGGTATCATTGCTTAATGTTGCTATTTATTTAAAAAAAAAAAGAAACCCAATAGAACACCTGAAAAAGTACAGAAAAACACATGCAACTAACGGACAGTTAAAGACAGCAGATCAAAGCAAAACAATATTAAAAAAAAAGTTTTGGGGGCCAATAATAGAAATAAGTTATTTAAGGTTTTCTAGAGACCAGTGATTACCCTTGGATATTGCTGATTGATAATTGATGCAAAACATTGTAGTCGGTAAAAATTAAAACAAAAAAATGAGTTCAGTGGGCTAACAACTTGATTCCCTTAAATAAAGTTATGAATTCTCAACAAGAAACAAACAGGATTGATTATTTATATTGGAAATTATGGACATTGACGAATCTAAAGATTAACGAGCTAGAATGTCAAGCCTCTTTTCACTGCAGCCGCAAGCCAAAATCATGAAAAAAAGGAGCTAAAGATAGTAAAAAAGATGTGATGGCACTCCAGCAAATTCACACGGGGCAGGATTCATGGTAGCAAATAGAATTAGCAAAGCAATCCTAAAATATGAATCTTTAACAAAAGGATCTGTTTGCTTTCTAGGACTGAAACAGAAGTTCTGTAACTCATTTCTGATAAATGAATGATATTTAATGTCTTAACAACATACAATATGCTTTGCTCATACAAGGGAACAGACATACCATTTTCTAGCTAAAATTAAATTTAAGCAAAAAAAGCTGTAAGAGGCAGAAGGTATTCAGAGAAAACAGAAACAAGCAATATATTACTCTGAAAAACAAGGTTGGTGAGAGAGAGATTCAAGGAAGACCTGATCCAAAAGTTTTAAAGTGTTAGAAGATGACATAAATGACAATGTATGGCTGAAATTACGAAACCCATCCAAACAACAGCATACAAGATCCTAGGAGCAAATAGTTTGATGACTGATTCCAAGAGGCTATTGAGAGAGAAGGTAGCAATAAGGAAGAAATCATATGCTCAGGACAGTAAGATGTAAGTCTTGTCAGGATTTCTTCATGATGATAGTATTATTCTTGAGGTTTTATTACCTTGTTTATTTATTTAAGCTTCTTAACCATTTTTGTAAGCCACATAAAAGGTTGGCCAAAAAGTCCGTTCAGTTTTTGTCGTAACGAAACTTCAAGCAGTTTAATATGTAGCTAACTTCAGTCCGTCCCTTGCGAGTGCGCTCTCATCAGATACTAGTCACTTCAACGTAGTTTGACGCGAAATCCCAATGAGACTGATTGTATTTTGTGTGTTTAGGATCATCCTGAAAATGGAAAACCAAAACGAACATTATCGACACCTCATGCTTTTTTATTTTAAAAAAGGCAAGAAAGCAGTGGAAACTTGCAGGAAGATATGCGCTGTATACGGAGAGAAGGCTGTTACAGAACGTGTGTGCCAGAAGTGGTTTTCATGATTTCGATCGGAAATTTTTCGGTTCAAGACGCACCTTGCTCTGGCTGGCCAACTGAGATTAACAGCGACAAAGTGAAGGAATTAGTCGACACCAATCCCCGTTATACAACTGGGGAGATCGCAGTTATCCTCAAAATATCTAAATCGAGTGTTGAAAACCATCTGCATCAACTTGGCTACGTGAGCAGGCTCGATGTTTGGGTTCCCCATCAACTTAGTGAGGCTAACCTCGCCCAAAGGATTTCCATCTGTGATTCGTTGCGGAAACGTGAAAAATATGATCCTTTTTTGAAGAGAATGATGACAGGGGACAAAAAGTGGATCGTCTATAACAATGTGGAGCGCAAACGCTCATGGGGGAAGCACGGTACATTACCACAAACAACCCCCAAAGCAGGACTTCACCCAAAGAAGGTTATGCTCTTGATTAGGCGGAATCGGAGGGGTGTTGTCTTTTACGAACTTCTCCCCACGAACAGGACCATCAATTCGGATGTGTACTGTGACTAGCTGGACAAATTAAATGCAGCGATCCACCAGAAGCGTCCACAACTAGCCAACCGTAAGGGGATTGTCTTCCATCACGACAATGCCAGACCGCACACTTCTTTGCAGACGCAGCAGAAGTTACTGGAGCTTGGCTGGGAAGTTTGGCCGCACCCTCCATATTCGCCCGACCTTGCACCTTCAGATTTCCACCTGTTTCGGTCTCTTTAAAATTCATTGAATGGAGAGACGTTCAACCCTGAAGAAGATGTAAAAATCCACTTGGAAAATTTGTTTGCCAGTAATGACAGGAAATTCTTTGAGCATGGAATTATGATTCTGCCCATGAGATGGCAGAAGATTCTGGAATAAAACGGCAATTATATCATTGACTGAATAAATCACTTTGTGTTTAAAAGTTGTGTCTTATTTTCACTTATAAAAAAGAACAGACTTTTTGGCCAACTTGATATTTTACCTCCCATCACCTATCTTTCTTTTCATTGGGTGAGCAAGATAGTTTTAGGGCAAACAATACTGCTTTACGTTATCAAAGGAATATAAGGATTTTCTTGTTCACCTTCAACCTCATTTCTTAAATGTGTTGTGTGCATTTTACCATGTCAGTTACCTCTCCCAGTCAACTCTAGAGTTAAAGCAATTGCAATAAAAATTGTATGTCAGCGACCTTAGTTACATTACATTTATAAATCTTTCAGAACACTATACTCGGGGTGACAAGAGTATTGACACAAATTTTTTTTTTTAAATTACATATCGACAATACATTGAATATGGAATTTTAAAAAAATCTTGGGTCAATACTCTCGTTGTTCCAGGTGTAGCAATGAGAAAAATTTTAACTGATAAAACAAAAAAAGTATAAGTATTTTAAAAATATTTTCCATGATTATAATCCAAGAGAATGATTTTTTTTTTGTATGATATTTCAAATTAATAAATCAAATTCAATGACTACACCTATAAAAAAAAACCTGGTGACTCCAAGCAAGAAACAAGGGAAAGAAATTACTTTAAAATATTTTTTCTGTATTCCTGACTGGATATCAAGAAGCAAAATCAACATTGAAACATTTTACAAATAGTCTAGAAATTATTCACTCTAGTGTCTTTGCAAATACTTCAGCGATTTGTAATGTTTCCATAAGTATAGAAAGCACAAAACTAGTTGGTAAATAAACCATTTAATATATTTAACAAAAAAAAAAAAGTGAATCCGTAACTAAGAAAACAAAAGCTAGCAGCTGAAACATTATTTTTATATTATGAATCGTGACTGTTACAAACACAAAAAACTTGAAATGATGTTTTCAAAATTGAAAAGTTTCAATGATTACAAATTTAATAAAAATATAAAAAATTGAAAAATAATATTAATAATGTATAAAATGTAGTGTGGCTCAACTTTGATCTTTTTCCAGCATAATTATAATTCAATGTAGTAAATAGTAACAAACAAATAAATTACAAAAATATGTTTTTGTTTGTAATTCCAAAACTTTTACAAGCAATAAACATTTTGGAAACACCCAAACAAAAATAGATTAAAAAAAACTATTAAAATGTTTAGCTAATTTTAAGTATGACATGAAAAACAGAGAATAATAAAGAAATTATCTAAATAGCAATGCTGAACTTTTTATGTTGTTTTTGATGCAAAATTTAAAATGTCATTCATGCAAGTACAAATGTCAATCCATCCATAGCATGCTTTTTGTTCTTTAATCAAAAGCTTTAAAGTTGTCTTTCTATCTTTTGCATCACTACCGCTTAGAGCGAAGAATTCTAATTCAAAATAACTGGATGGTTAACTAATGATTCTTGTTAGTTACATACTATACATTTCTTTCCAAATAGTTTGTACAAAACTAAAATAGAAAAGAAAAACAACGGGTATCCAATTTATTTCACAAAAAAGTAAATGTTATTTCAATTAATAAAGATGTATAATTTTAGTATTCCCAGTAAAATTGCTAAAGACATAAACATAACTAATGTTGCTAATAATTTAAGTATCATTCACCATCATCCTATTTTTTAAGAGAGTAAATATAAATGACATTACAAATAACTGGTAGCTGAAAACCAACAATATCCATTCCAGGTGGTGAGAACCCCCAAGTATATTAAGTGCCCATGTATTAGAAATCGCTTAAAATAGGAAGCTATCGTCATACTGGTGGATTTTTTTTTTGTTATTTCAAAGATTAATTTTGTTTATAATTCCACATTTGTATATTGAATAATCATTATTAAAAAATATGTATCAGTCATGACCTAAATTGTATTTAAAAAAATAAGTTTTATTAATGAAGAGAAAATGTCAAGGCTGGGGCCAGGCATGTGAACTATTCCCTCAAACAGTATTTAATAATTGTGAAAAAACTGCTGATTAATTTAAATAAAAATACCTGAATAAAATTATAAATAAGTCAAGTATTGAAAACAAAGCTATCATATATGTATATAAATCACTTAGTTATTAAAATTATTGACGACTATTACTGTCTCAAAGTTAGAAAAAATAATTAGAAGTCTTAGTTTTCAATAGATTGTGAATTCAATGTGAAAAATCTCAAAAGTGGGGGGGGGGGGCAAATACTTTTTTTTCTTTTATTATAACTAAACCAAAATGGAATAAACATAATCCAGAGAATCATGAAGTATAAAGTAAAAATCCAGATCGATTTTATAATTTTTATGACAGCTATCATAGAGCACACAAATATTCAGGCATACCAATGGATGAAAGACCACTCCAACGTAACAACGTGGGTTGGAACTTTAAAAATGATCTGTGGAGTCTGAAGATGGAGTGGAGGCTAACAGAACTTTTCTCTATGAAAACAATTTGGGTTCCTCTTATTGCGACAAAGGAGGAAGCCAGAAAAATTATTTTTACCTGGACCTGAATAAGATAAACTAGTGATTGGTTTGCTTCAGTATAGATCTCCTCCTCCCCCTTAAAATTCCAGACAAAAATCTTATTACATTGTATTAACTAATTAAATGCTTTAGTATAAATGTTTGTTTTTTTTTTTTTTAATATACCTCCTAAATAATATTAAGAGAAAAATATTATGCAGTGAACACAAAAGATAAAACATAATCTTCTTATAATGCAGTTTTTTAATTGCAATCACTTGTCATACTACTTATTGTCATTAACTCTTTCTTCTAAGACAAGCTGTTATTTAAAATTTTTTTTTTTTTAAGATGCTCCAGATTAATCTGGCACTAATGTGACTAAAAACAATATCAAGCAATGAATGATTTTCCCACCCAAAGTAGGATACCTCAGAGTGCAAAATGTATGCGTGTCATCGCCAAAGAACGTAGAGTAATTGCAACATTTTACAAGATTAAAATTTAGACAATGTATATTCCACTGAAGTATTAAACAAAAGATGCTGTATGTTGGAGGTTTAACTTAAGGGTAGTAAAGTAAGTATATAACAAATCACAACATTGTAGCATCATTAAGGATAGACATTAGGTTTCAGTTGATTTCTACTCTTGTATAGATATTGTTATCATTTTAGTGGATCACAAAAGATTTTTTAAATTTGAATTAACAAACACCTTACTAAACAAATTTTATTGCCTTTAATGAGCTTTAATTTCAGCCTTTGGATCCAGATTATGATCTGTCAGCAAGGGGTCTAATCTGACTTTTATATAAAGAACTCATTAAAGATAATAAAATTTGTGGATTAAGATCCTAACTGAGATACAACTCCATGCCTAGGACTACCACAGTGCAATAATTTTATTGATAATTATAACAAATGCCCAATGTCTATGACATTGCATGTAGGACAAGTGCAGAGAGGGAAAAAAACAATGCATGTAGTGCAATTCGTTCATCTATAGTGTGTGAACATTAAAATCCAAAGTATTTAGCGGTTTCCATAGAGAGCCAAAGAAATATATATTCCAAAAATAAGTTTTGAGGGCTCTAGTATGCATCCGAACCCTCAGAGGATATTTTTTACTTTTCAAAGGATATCCTATGGATTTTAATTTATCCACATGTTTGTTTTTGTACAAAAGTGTAAAAAGTACCAAATCATGTTGGAGGGACCATAAGGCTTTTAACTTCTAAACCACAAGAGTTATTTGTACAAAATTTAGTTCAGAACATTGCACAACAAAATAGAGGGAGGAATCACATTTGTGGAAGTTGACCTCTTCCCCAAATTTTTACCCCTTTAAAAAATATAATCCATAGGAAACCCTTGTGAAAATGTATCCCAACTGAGGCTACCACTGTGTTTGGTAGACAGTGCTGAGGATTTAGTGAGAACAACACTACGCTGTAAGCCTTCAAGCTTTCAGTTTTCTAAATCAGATCAGTGCCTTGGCAAACTTGAATAACATTAAATGCAGCAGCAAAAACTCAGGCAATTGCTTTAAGCTCCAGATTCCTATTTTGGGACAACCATTGAACCTCTCCTCTAGAACCAACATATCTCCCAAATTTCCCATTGTTCAAGGTACCCTACCCTTAAACTATTCCAGCGCTCTCACCATGCTATCTCCAGCCTACACTTCAACTCCTTGTATGCTCCCTCACTTTGACTATGGCTGTGTGGTGTATGGGGGTCTTTCGATGGGACTCAACAAAGAATAAATCAAGAGTTGCTACTTTAGGTATGTCTTTATGATTCCGCGATGCTCCCATGTCTCCCACCTGTATGCTAAGTTAGGAAAACTCTTCCCCTCCTAATATATGCACAATATTTCCTCGATTCATTCCTTCCCCAAAACATCACTTCTCGTCATCCTCCTTACATATACAATATTCTACAGTTCAAATCTTCAGTCTACTCCGAAACACAAGATCCTGTCTTTCGGACCTTTACACTTCTGGGCATAAAACTGCAGCATACAATCGTTCCTTCCTCTAGAATTCTCTACCTCCTATTATCTGCTATACTTCATCCCTACGAACCTTTAAAACTTATTCCAACACCTCCTCACCATCCAGACAGATGCTTGCTAGCTTGGGAACAATCGATTATTTATTATTAATTCATTGTTAACTGTCGGTATATATAAGTTAACCCTCATGGTATGGCAATGTTAGGCCTAATACCACTTAGCCCCATGTAAACAAAGGCTGTAAACAGAGATAGAGGATAAGAAGCGGAATAAAGACAGTTTAAACCTAGCCGTTGTTCAAATATCAGTTCCCTTTACTCTCGTTCTCTTTTTTTTAATCATCAACGATAACTGGTGCCGAAACCCAGGACAACGAACGTTCAGTTAAACGACATGCGGGTCAATTTTTTTTTTTTAGTTTTTTTTATATAACTGACAGAAATAGTGGATTTACGACCGGCAGCCTTCGAAGTTCCGCTGTTGCCTGAGGAAACGTTGGCGGAAGCTCACGCAAACTCCTTGGCATGGATGAAAGTGCGGGAGGCGATGTCGCAAGACCTGAGAAGGGAAATCTGGGACTTAGAGAAATTTTCAGGAGAACTCGGTGAGTTAAGTCATTTTCTCAAAGGCAGTGACAGATTTATGGAGAGAGTGGAAGCTAAGGTGGATGAAGGTCTACTTGATCCAGGGGACGCTAAGTCGATTAAGGCAGACTTGGTGTGCAGGGTAAAAAGAAATGCATTAAACCTAATACAGGCCAATGAAGACACCCCATGGGTGGTAGTAATGGAAAGGTTGAAGAAGGCATATGGGAGCGGCATATGGACACCAGAGGAGGACATCTTTCATATGTTCCGGGAGACAAGACGATCGAAACAGACAAAAGGGAAGTACGCCGGGGAACTGTTGGCGCGGTACAACAAGATTACACAGAAAATGAGAGAGACAGTGGGTACAGCAGAGGTAGAAGCCAGGATGGCATTCTTAGCAACCATCCTCAAGGTACAGCTGGCCAGAGAGATGGGTAGGAAATAAAATCTACCGAGGGACCGGTCCTTTATCGAATGCGCTCAAGAGATGATGGACGCTAGCGCCCGCAAGGAAGAAGTGCAGCAAGATGCAGAGGAACCAGGTTGGACGAGGATGATATACCGTAGGCCGAGGAAGCAGCAGCAGACTTGGAGAAGAGAACCACATTATGAGGAGAAGAAAAGGACAGTGGCTGAAGGGAAGAAGACAAGCAAAGGAAGAGCTAGAACTAGTGGAAGGAGAGAGGACAGACGATGCCATGGGTGTGGAAGATCCGGACATCTAGTAGTGCAGTGCCTGCACACAAAATGTTTCGAATGCGGAATGGAGGGGCACATCGCTCGACAGTGTCCATATATGTTCCAAACAGCTGAAAGATACAGACTGGAACACATGGAAGTTAATGCCCAGAGAGTGTTAGGGAGAACTAGGGCCCTCTCCGAATCGACAAAGACATCGGGAGCGTCGGAAACAGAGGAAGAACCTGGGAGCAGCAGCAGGAGCTACGGAGGAGATGGCACCAGGGCCCACGTAGGAAGCAGACTGTGAGGTGCAGAAGCGGGAAGGAAAATGCCAACGATGGCCTGAGGAGCAGGCCGGCAGAGGGGTGACCATTAATCAATTACAGTGTGGGAGGAGACTACGGCGGTATACCCATAATATGAGAGGAGTATGGTGCCTAGTAGACACCAGAAGTTCAAGCACAATCCTCAGCAGGAAGTCAGCGGACAGATTGTGTATCAGCGAGGGGGCACCCCGGATCCGGGCGTGCGCGTGTAGTCTGATCACCATGGGAAGGCCGTGCAAAATCGAAGGGGAAACGGTAATGGGATTAGATAGGTGGGCGGCCAAGGAGGAGATTTTGAAAGTACACATAGCAGGGAGGATGCCGCGAGAATAATCGGGTGTGACCTCATAGGAAGAGTAGGAGCACAAATTATGTACAGAGAGGGAACATGGTATATTAGGCTGGGAAAGAAATCATACTGGTGTACGGAAGCCGTGAGGAATGGTAATGCGAGAATCAGGCCAAATAATTGGGAGGACTGAAGAGAGTCGATTAGGAGAGACTATGAGGATATCTTCTTCAAGGAGGGGGACAAACTAGGAGTAACCGGGGAGGCAGTGCATGAAATTCCGCTGAAACAGGAGTGCGAGATATATGTGAAAGAGAGAAGGTGCCCGTAGGTGCTGAGACAACACATCAGGGAGGAGATCGAAGCATTAAAAAGACAGGGTATCGTGGTGAATAGCATGTCACCATATAATAGTCCCCTGTGGGCAGTATAGAAGAAAGGCACACAGGGTGAGGAGAAATACCAAGTGGTCATCAACTACAGAAAGTTGAACCAAAATACCGTAGATGAGAAATACCCCATCCCCCGCTTTGAGGATATCCTAGATAGATTAGGTGGGGCGAAGATATTTAGCACTTTGGACCTAAAGGCGGGTTACCACCAGATCCGAATGCAACGACGCGACCAACATAAGACCGCATTCACATTTGAACGGGGACATTATGAGTTCACAAGAATGCTATTTGGATTAAAGAACGCGCCAATTATGCTCCACCGGCTAATGGATGAATTTTTGCGGGGTATAGAGGAGTCCTTCTGCCAGGTCTATATGGACAACTTACTAGTTTTCAGCTGTAATCATGCAGAACACGTAGAACACTTATGCACCATCTTTAACCACATTCGGCAATTCGGGCTGAAACTGTCTGCAGAAAAGTCGCTCTTAGAACAGGATTTAAGGAAGGTAAATTTTTTAGGAATACAATCTCCAGCGGGGGAGTGCAACCAGACCGCAGTAAAGTCGAGGCGATCCACCAGATGACCGTCCCGAAAAATGTAAAGGGAATCCGACGACTACTCGGGTTTTTAAATTATTATTGGCGGTTTGTCCCAGAAATGGCGGAGTACCTAGTGCCCATCAATAACCTCCTCAGGAAAGGACAGAATATAGTGATCACACCAGTAATGGAGCACAATCTATGGTGATGCATGGAGCAGCTGCAGGAGGAACCGGTATTAGCCTTTCCGGATTTTTTCCTACAATTCACGATCACCATAGTGAGTATGCATTGGGAGCGGTACTCTCGAAGGACTGCGATGGAGGGGAAAAACTGATAGCGTACACTAGCAGGTGCCTACCTGATCCTGAGAGCCGGTACAGCGCGCCCGAAAGAGAACTGTTGGGAATTGTGTGGGCAATCAAACACTTCCGTCCCTATGTCTTTGGCAGGCAGTTCAAAATCCAGATGGATCATCAACCCCTGCAATGGGTAGGAGCAATGAAGGAGTCATCGGCGCGAATTACCCGCTGGAAAGAGTTTTTCAACCAATACAATATAGATATTGTATATAAACCAAGGGGGGAAAACGTAGTTGCAGATTGGTTATCAAGGGCGATCGTCGTGAATGCAATCGAGGAGGATGTTGCAGGATCATCGCGAGACATCCGGCAATTTGACCAGGAATGGTCACCTGGTGGAGGAGGTGAGCAGGAACTGCTCGAGGGGACTTATGCAGGGGACGACCCAGGAGACGATAGCTCAGCGGGAGACCGGCCCTCCGACATAGATGTGGAGGACATAGTCAATGACAATCGATGCCACATCATTTGGCTAACTAAGACTTCTGGGCTATTGAAGGCCAAACATACAAAATATGGGCGATGCGATATCATAACGATTTGGTCGCCACCAGGGATTAAGGAAGACAAGATTTGTCGGGCCCTTAAGGACGCATCTACCCCAGGGAAGACGCATCACCTATGTGTGGGCAATGCGACGATACGGGATCTCATTTAATGATTAAGGAGGATGGAACAATTAGGGATCGATACTTGAAGGTGGAAACGGTCAAAGATGAAGTACGTCAGACAGAGGTGACCCCCGCGTTTCACCAAGTCAAAACGAATCACTGCGGATCAAGCATTGAAGCGTCGATATTTTTGGTGGGGCATGAAGGACACAATCACGAGCGTTGTTGGCACCTGCGACACATGCCTCAACACTAAGTACGATCAACACCCCTCCAGAGCGATACAGGAGGAAACCCCTATAGTGGACATGCCACTGGCGGACCTGCAAGTGGATACGTTCACCTGGCGGGGATATAAGTGGGTCACCATCAGTGATCAATTTAGCAAGACAGTGATGGCACATCTGATTAATGAACAATTGGCGGGGGCGGTGTTAGGGGCGTTACGCTCATGGTGCCAATTTCATGGTGTGCCAGACACAGGTGCATCCAACGGCGGAAGAGAGTATGATAATGCTGAAATAAGGGCCGAGGCAGCTGCCTTGGAGATCCGCTGGCACCTCACACCCCAAGAGTTGAGGAGACGTCGAGTGAGTACACAGCACGCTGAGTGACCACCTGTGAATCTATCAAGGGGAAAAACGGCTAACACCGAATGTAGCTATGGAGAAGGCAGTTATGGCATACAATCATTCCATAAATTCTGCCATGAGATTCTCACCAGTCGAGATCCTTTTCGGACTTGGAGGACAGCGTCGGGATAGCAGGAGTACAGCGGTCGACAAGGAATTTGCGGCACCCATGGTCAATAACCGGATCGCTGTGGGGAAACAGTGGTGAACATTCAGAGGAAACTCAGACGGAGAGATGCAAAAAGGATGTTTTCGCAGACGGGTGGCGCAAGACAATCTCAAGGTCAAAGATGTGCTGGGTAGGATTAAAATTGGAAAGATTGTGCACCGGAAAAAGGGTCTAACAAGGGCAAAGAGCTGGTGAGGTACGAGGGTCCTTTCAGGGTGATCGTCATTCGTGAACACAATACAGTCACGATAGAAAGCAACACCGCCTATCAAACGGAGGACAGTCAAAGTTTCCCGTGGTGGAGCCGGAGCGCTCCACCGTAACAATCTAGTTGTGTGGTGTTGTTAAATTTCTGGTTACGCGCAGTTAGTGTATCAACCCAAGTGGAATATTTTTTTTTTTTGTGTTGTATATATCTGGAGGACGTTTTTTTTCTTTTCTATTTTTGTATGCTAATTTTTGTGCTTAGTTTTATTTTAATATGTACATTATGTCGCTTGCTCTAAGTTTACGGTGAATGTTTGTAAACTGGTAGGGGGAGTTAAGAATCGTGGTATGGCAATGTTAGGCGTAATACCACATAGCCCCATGTAAACAAAGGCTGTAAACAGAGATAGAGGATTAGAAGCGGAATAAAGAATGATTAAACCTAGTCGTTGTTCAAATATCAGTTCCCTTTACTCTCGTTCTCTTATTTTTAATCGATAGACGATAACTTATACATAGGTATATATATATCTCCAGGTGTTTGGATGGCATCTTCTTGGTTTTTACTATTGTGTATTTAGCATGTATGTTACTTCTTTTATGTAATAATTTAATGGTTTTCATTTAATGTTGATTGTATTATTTTTTTCTATGACTTTTTTTATTAAAAGCACTTACATAATGTTTTATTATTTTTTTTTTTTCTTATAGAGCCTTTATTTTATTTTATTTTCTCATTTTTCTTTTTGATGTTATATATCTTTTTGTTTACTAGAATAGAATTTCTTACCTATAAGTTATTGTTATGCATAGGGAAATAATTTTTTTTTCTATTCTATTCTAATTCTTTATTCAAGTAATAAATGATTTTTTCTTACATGACTGACCAGGAACATCCTCCTGAGAAAAAATCTTTAAGGTTGTGAATCAGGACCACATTAGTTGGTATTATTAGTAATATCCATTTAACCCCTCTTTTCCTATTTATTATAAGATTCATACCAGATATTGGCATAAATGCCAATAGTGACTTAAGAAAAATACTGAATTATAATAGAACAAAATTTTTCTGGTGTAAGCAGTATCATAAAGTTGATAAAAACATTTTTTAATACAGAAAATAGTGCTAATTTTGCAACAGCAAATCTTGATGCATGTTGCTTTGGCGGAGACACACCTTTTGGTTCAATCTCTCATGCACCCTTTAGAGTCTGTAATAGCAATTTTACTGTTTCGATACCACACTTTTTCTTCGATAAATAATTGAAAAGTAATGTGCATGTCAGTTTTAAACATAGGATAAGGTCACAGCACAACACTGGTACAGGGCAACACATAAAAACAAACAATGGCATAAAGGTTATTTAAAAGGGATAATATTTCCTATCAAGATTATTTTATGTAGACACAAGAGGTGTTCATCTAAAAAGAATGCCTTAAAACTTATTAGACAATAGAAAAATATAAGCACATTTATTTTGCCATAATTAGCAAACTTCTATTACTCTTATTTATTTAGAATCATTTATATATATTATTAACAATGAAAATAAAATAAAACTTGCATTATGTTCAAGTTTTGTTTTAGATTTCTTCTCAAAAGTATGTACCATAACCATACCTCCCGCAATACAATTAGAACATAGTACAAGTTGTTAAATTTTTCAAGCATTAATTGAGTCCATCGTCATTGTTTCATATTTATCTATATGAATATTTTTCACAAACAATGAAGATAGAAACATTTAAAATGATTCTGTCAATAATTAAAAAAAAAAACTAACTCAATTATTTAAACTCATAATGAATGTAATTGATGTATTGTTTTGTTTTTTTAGATTTATGACCATTCAGAATGAGAACATAATTATTTATGCCTTTACACTTATCCTTTTTTTCTGAGTGAAAAACATAAAAAAAAAATAAAAAATAACATACCGAAGCATTTGGATTCATTGGTCTGTCTATTAATGAAGACTTTTGCCGATATTACTGTGCCGAACGGATGGAACGTCGTTATTAGATCAGCATCAGTGAACTCTTGAGGGAGATGGTAAATGAACAGATTAGCTCCTTCTGGGCCTTCTATTTGTTTACCAGCGGGCCTGTATGACACTAGAACACCCATTATACCATGATTATAGGATACCATCCAGAAAAGAAACAAGAGAATTTTTTTTGTACCCTTGGTATCCAATAGTTTCTTTGGGTAAACTAGCTGAGCAGAATGCTGATATTTTTTTTAACGCCCTTCCCAGAAAAAAAAATTAAACTTGAAAGAAATAATGGGAACTATCAAATGATGAAAAAAAATTAAACAGAGGAGAAAAATAATGAAATTTAAGGCATTCAAAATCAATTAAATTAAAAATAACATTTATAATAATATATAAATGGATGTGATGTGAAAGGATAATGACAGGAAGAACAACACCACAAGGATAGATAGATGGGTTATTGTCAACGTCATGTACTTATGTAGTGTTGACATTTCGATACAAGTCTCAAGGTGTATTATTTTGTCATATCTTTACATTAACAATAATAGATTTCCATACATTTCTTTTATAGAAAAGTTAATAAACTAAAAAGGGAAAAATACCTATAATATTTACTAACTTTATTAATAATTCAAGAACTTACTCCAGCTTGTTAAACTCTTTTTGAAAGTCAAATACTGCACTCTGATAAAGCCATGACTAAATTTGCACAATGTAGTTATGTAAATTTAATTGCATTAAAGAAAAGCAAAACATTACAGTAAAGGCCATGCTTATCAATAAATTTAAATACTTGGGGTAGAAATGTTACTGAAAAAAATTTTAACACTTGATTTTAAAGTGTCAAGCTGAATTTAAACTAGTTCAGGCACCAAGAGTACAATATAAAAAAAAATTTATGTTTTAATATCGAGAAAACCATAAATACAATTGATAAGTTTTGGCTAATAGACTATGCTTACACAGCCATGGGTAATATAATTAGGTTAAAGTATGTTTAATTCTGAAAAGCTATAAGCGATTTACTTCAATAGAACATTATACAAGCAATTTGCTATTTGGTCCCAATTGATTTATGTATCAGCATGCTTAATTATCTGCTACAAGAAGCATTCTCAGTGCTTTTCTTCATAATTTACTTCATGCTTTATCTTCATAAAACAGTAACCTGTCAATAACACTTTAAGGTTAATCATAACAGGTATTGGTAGAAACATACTGAAGAGTATTTTCACCAGCACTAACAAAAATGGGTAATAAAATAATAATAATGAAAAAAAATTTAAGTTCAAAGGCAATCCTCAACGTAACATATTTTGATCTCCTTCCAAAAATGTATAATTGGAATCATCAAGCTGTTTTAATTTTAATAATTGTTCTATAAAGTTTATTTTAATCTAGGTATAATAGTTTATATCAAATCTAGGGAAACAGATCCTGTTAAACACAAAGCAATGCTTTTTTGTTAAAGAATTGTTGACCAAAGTTAGCAGAAGAAAAAACACTCAGTGAAAACAGTGAATTATAGTAGTGTATTTATATATGTATTCTTATAATAGTGTGTCAACAATGATGGACTCCAAGAAAACCTGAAAAAACCTTCAGTATGATTATTGCTGGAGTAATCATGTGATCTGACATTGCTATAATACTATATGCTATTTGTTGCTTGTGATTCAAGTTAATGAACTTTTTATATATTGTGTTGTAAATACCATCCAGGCACAACAAGTGTTATTCTCAAATAAAATGAACTATTTTTTTCTAACATAAAACAAATTTTCTAAGATACAAAATAACTTTTAAAAGGAAAATTTCTGTTGTAGGTCTCATTTTTATTTAAAGTTATTACATTATTAATTAAAATATGTAAAAAAAATAAAGCAATTACAATCTTATCTATTATTTTACAAGAAAGAGTACTAATGAGATTAAACTAATTTGAATGAACATATCCAAAAGTGTTTTATTTTTATCAATACTTTTTACTACTTAATTTGAAAATGTTTCAAGATCAATAGGATTTTTTCAAAATAAAAGTTAACTTATTATATCATGTGCCTGAAAAAATAGTGATGTCTTATTACTAAAAAGTACAATCTTAATAAAATTTACATCAATAAAAAAACTTACATATTTATTTCAATTTATTGTCTGCAAGATGTGAGGGTTGCCTTTGTGTTAGTAAAAAAAAAATGATATGACAATAAAAGTGTGCAGTGTTACTGAAATGATGGTGGGCACAAAAAATAAAATTAAATAAAAAAAATAAAGAACAACCTGTGGCTTTGGGCATACAAGTAAACTGTTGATAGGCATCAGAGAGGGAAAGTGTAGGAGCGTAACCGTTGAGGGAACTTAGAGCGCTCAAGCTTGTAGGTCCACCTAATAAATAAAGCAGGCACATAACTATTCAAACTAGGCTAGCAACTAACATACACACTAATATATCAACTATAAATCAAAATGGCTTTCTTCACATTCTTCTGGCTTTCCAGCAAGAGATCTAGTTATTACCTAATATCTCTGAAATTCCAGGAATGAAGGAAAAAATTATTTCATTATGTTGATGAAAAAAAAAATCTTGTGCCCCAGAGTAAAACCAGAAAAATTGAAGAGGCTACAGAAAATATAATAGAAATACTTCACTTAGTATACTATATTAATTAATCTAGCTACAGCTGAATTGTCCAATCTAAATCTAAATAATAGAAAGTGATAAGACTATCATGGCAGTTTGTATATGCCTACTTTTAAATAACGTAGTCCATGCTTGAACGTGCACATTTAGTTAATGAAAATCAAAAATAATAACTGTGAAAGATTATCATACATTTGTATTGTCAATAAAAGTAAGTAAGCTGCACAAATAGTAATAGGTTACTAAAACAGCTCCAGATTTAAGATCAATTCGATTAAGTATCCAGGATAAGGATAGAGGTATTAGACTGTATTAAAAATAAAGAAGAAGTTATTGTTGATACAAATAAGAACTTCTTATATAATAAACAAGATATTGTGTGCATTAAACTTTGAAGTTAAAACTATCAGTGAAGGAATACAATACCATGGGAAAGGAGAAGTTTTGTAATTCATTCATAACTGTGAACATCTTTTTCCAATTAATAGCAGTGAAAAGTTTGAGCTAGGGACCTAATTAGATTTAATTAAGTTTCTAAATAAGCTGAGAAATGAGTGCATTTCTTTAATTTACACAGATAATATAAAAATATACATATCAATACATTCCATAACTTATAACTTATGGTGTGTCTCATTATATAATTTTGATTGAATATTTAATAACCAATATTTCAAAGTTGAGAATAGTTTTAGAGAAGTGATAATCTTACTAATAAAAAAAAACAAAAAAAATACAGCAACGATGGTAAGATTTTTTTATTATTTTATATTAATTTTCTGGCTCACTAATTCTCAGTCAGAGATTACAATTATAAAGCTTGAATATTAAAAATCCATGCATCGGTACAAACATTTATTGAGAACTATATTATTGAAATAATAGCAACAGCAAACTGAGAAAAAAATTAAAGTTAATAATTTTTAATGATGACATTACAGAGTTAAACTGAAATCATTACAAAACTCACCAGAAGTCGATGCCTTCCCAAGTAATGCTAAAGGAAAGATATAAAAAGATTTGGAAGTTTATTAGAAAATTAATTTTTTTTAATATCTAAAAGAATATGTTTACAAACAGATAGTAATATAGTGAAAAATTGAATAAATATGATTGGATTTAACCTTTAACCATTTTTAATTAAATGACTACAAGTGTTAAATAACTAACTTGTACTATCATTGAATATTATAGTTTTTTTAATTTTAAAAATAACTTTATATTTGTCAAGAAATCCCTGGACCAAATGAAAGTTTTATGATTTAAAAATTTTAATGTTAAAAGTGATTGGATAGATTTTTAATTGGTCATTAATTTGTTGTTGGTTACACATAAATATATCTATTTAAATTTTGTTTAGATATTTGTTAGTATATTTAGAAAGGTCGAAAGCACTTGTAGTAAGTAGTCTGTCTAACTCAAGTTTGGCAGTGAGGTTGTGGGGAGAGAGATGTACCCAACACTCTTCCCACCAATCCTCTCCAGTCATGCTCCTTCTTTCCCAATATTCTATTTAAGTTAGAACATACATCTGCAGCTCTTAACATGTGGAAATCTCTCCTCAATGATAATAATAAAAATACAAAATAACATTTGTTCCAGTACGAGATAATTTAAGTTCTCAGTAGAACTTCTCTACTTCTTTTCTACTAGTTGAGATTTGTGGAGAGTGTACTTAAGTGGGAAAAGGCTGCACGAGCTCCCTTCCTCAACCAGCAAACTCAACTTATACAAAATCTACATGCTTGTAGACTTAATTAGGTATGCCAGTTGATATAAACATTAAGTTTATCTTTTCCAAGAAATAGATTCAATCTAATTCAAAATTAGTAGACCTCCACTTAATATGGAAACAATACATTAATTGCAGATTTTGTTAACTAAACTGTTTTTATCTTCTCAACTAAATTAAACAGTTTTGCCTTTCGCTAAAAGTTAAAAAATTATTATCCAACTAAAAAAAACTATAGACTAGAGAAAAATATATTATATTAAACTATTATTTAATTTAAAAAGTAACTAAAAACACTAGAAAAAAAATTAAGTAAAACAAACCTGGTGTCGTACCTGCAAGGCTTGACAATGCTGAAACAATAGAAACAAACAGAAAAAATTACTTATAATAAATCAATAGTTATAATTATTTGATTACATTATCAAGTACTACTGAGGGAATACATTCAATAAAAAAAAACAAATTTAAAAAAAACAAAAAAAAACACATTTGAAACATCTTTGACTCTTCACAACACCTTTGAAAGGATTCGCTAAGACTTTCTAGACAGCTACAATACAAAAAAAATTGAAATAGTTATTGAATCAAAATATACGATTACGTAAAACCCTTATATAATTAGACTAGTGGCTACTATACTTCTGACCACGTTCGGGACGTTTCTGACCCAGTCTCATAAGGATGATAAATGAGTAGATATTTGAATAAAGATTAGCATAAGTGGTTAAGAAAACCAAATAAAGATTAGCATAAGTGGTTAAGAAAACCAAATGTAACGATGAGAGATAACAACCCCCCACTAGTCCCTCAGTGCCCCCTATCAACTATGGCTAAGAACCTTCAGTAGGCTCTATCTCTTCATGAGGTTTATTTATTCTTAAATAATCCAGTACATAAAATCCACCCTCTAAAAACTATTTATATATGTAGTAGTTATTTGCTGAAATCAAAATTGTATTATCTGGCAATTTCATGTCTGATATCTGAAAAATTTATATCGCTTATATCAGATAAAAATTAGTTATGTCATTGCTGGGGATGAATACTAAAAAATAAATCTCAACATAAAACTATTAAGCCCTTTAGAATTTTCACAAAAATTAGATTTATGATCACCACAAAAAAACTTGCATAGAATTTACTAGTAGTTTCCCAAAGAAAAATTCTATAATGGCTCTACTAATGGGGTATTTTTAGTATTCTATGAAGGAGGACAAGAAAATTGAGAGGTTTATTCTCTAACTTCGGAAATTCCCAATGTTAAATATAGGTCGAACGATCATATATAAAAAACCAATAACAAGAAAGTTCCATGAGAGTAAATCTTCTCAGTTCATGTCTGAGATTGCAGGGAAAGTTAGTACCACAAAGGATTATTTTTAAGAAGGTTATCTTGTCTGCGATGGTTTTTATCACTATGGCTTAAAACTAGTTCCAATTTTGTTTCCCGTAATATTTCTTAATCATTATGGTAGACTAATTTAAATACTTATGGAATCATCACAACAAAAAAGTACTTTTTAAGGTAAATTCTATGACAGAGAAACACCAAAAACTGTTTCCACTAAATTTCTCCTCCCATGTACTAATGTTTTCTGTATATTAATATTTTTTTTACCACTTTGCCTTCATGATTATATATAGCAGCTATGGTGATTTTGCAACTAACCATACATAGCAGGGGTTCTTAATCTTTTTAATTTCTTGGACTCTTTTTATGATCAAATTGCAGTCATGGAACCCTTCCACAACATTTTTTTTAGTGCATATCATAAAATATCAGTAAAAATTGAAAAAGAATTCTTAATGGTTTCCAAGTATTCGGAGAGAGTTCTTTTTGAAATAGACTGAAAATTTAGTCACCCAACTCTATGATGGACTCGAGTTCCTTCAACGAAATGCCTCTACTCTATACTTCTGAATTCTATATTGGAAATTTAACCAAGGAAGCTTCAAAAGTAAGAATGGTAATGAAAAAAATCGGCAAAAATAAGCCAAACCTTGGATAAAAACCGATTCTTTTAAAATATTTAAATTTTTTGCGCTACCAATAGTTGAACTTTTGCACTCAGTTGTTCCAAGCAATTAATATTCTGCTTTTTATTTTTTGAGAAAATATTTATAAAAAAGACGATTCAGATTTCTTTCATACTGCAATCATTAATGAGAGTAAATTTTTTGTGATAAGAAACAACTGAAATATGATATAAAAACACATATTGTGGCGTTTGTACAGAACTGTGCTGTAATTTAGATATAGTAAATTTTTGTTTGACTAAAGTAGGTATTAGTTAAAATCAAGCTAATAAGTTAATTTTCATCTTTACAACTCTATGAACTTCTTGGAGGTATAAGGAAACTTACTCTATCACATTGTGGAAGATTCTTCCTTTCTTAAATATCACAAAATGTGCACAATATCCTTCTGTATCTATTTTAAATATAATTTCATACAATAAATATGACATTTCACAAAGCATTGTGTCCACCAAGCAATCCATTTCGTGTTGTTCCAGTTATATAACTACTAGTAAAAATTAAAACAATCAATAAATACTGACAATATATAAAAAAATAAAATATTTTTCACTGATGGACTGACTGATGGAAACAGCAGTCAGCCCTACCTATCTATTAATTTAATAAAAATAGATACATACAAAATCAATGAAAAAACTATTTACTCAACATTACCACTAGTAGAAAGAGTCTCGTTAGCAGTTAGTGAGCTTAAAAAAAACCCACATAAATATACCAGAAGCCCATAATCTCCCTTGAACATACCAAATTCCGAAACTACACAGAACTATCATAATTTTCTAAAAAATAGTACAGCCCCATAAAAATATAAAGATAGACTAGAACAAATAATGTATACTCTACAACATCTTCTAATTTACACAGATCGATATAAATCAGTGACATAAATGGCTTCAGGGTTGGTTAATGCCAACTCAACTCACAAAACTAAACTTCACTTCCTATGTAGTTCCAAATAAGCTCAAATACATTAAAAGAGAGGTCAAAACATGGAGTACATCAAACCATGACAGCCTTCGAGAAGAAGAGTAGGACTTATTCGCCTTAGAATAAGAAATTTTAGACTCACATCTTAACACCTGAGAAGCACCTCCAAAATACCAAAAATGCAACCAAGATTTAACCATCGTTCATTTATTCAAGGAGTGCCACTATTGCAGATCTATTTTAAATAGACAAAAAATCCATTAAGTATGCCAGCAGCATTACAAAATTATGAACCACCATAAATACCATCATAAATTTCTCTCCATAGCTAATTTACTCCCGTAATATGTAAAGTTTGATATCAATAATATCCCACATATAATAATAATTACTATTATTCATCTAAATAATCAGCCTCAGCTTGTCCACAGAAACCCAGTCATACCCTAAGGTAATAAAACGTTAAAATAGCTCTTACTGCTTACTGTTGCTGCGGGTGTGGGATAGTCAGTGTCCTAGGCAACCTTGGGCCCTAGCCTGGGGGGGGGGGCGGTGGGGGCATCGCAGGTCTCACAGAGCATGTTAGCTCTGTGGTACTGGGTCGATGCCAACATCAGCAAAGGGCCCTAGAAACTTACTCAATAGAGGCAGTGTTGACCTTTCGGATTGAATTGGAAAAAGAAAAAAAGGGGTTTTCAAGAACAGAGAGAGGCAACAAAACACTGAAAATATTAAGTACACAGCTGAGAAATGAGATCTTCAGCAGATGAAGAAAAAGGATGGGCAGTTTGAAATAACTACTTAATTAAGAAATTACTTAACAACTTGAGTATTTCTCAATGATAACATCAAATTTCAAGACAGTCAATTGATTTTGCTTATCAGAATTACTAGACCAGTAAGACAAATTAAAATATAATTGGAAAAACTGTTTCAACAATTTGATTTATCATGCCAAATCCAGGATTGACAAATCTAACAATCATAAGTCGTAAATAAATTGTGCTGCCACCACCTTTGGAACGGAGGAGTATTTAAAACAGATGTGTTCATAAATCTTTGACACCTGGCATAATGGATGAAGAAAATACAGCGAGACAACAATGCATAACAGACACAGAACTGGATTTATTAACTGGTGGTCAAACAGCATTTTTAAGCCTAATTAAATTTTTTTCAACGAATTGAACTATTTTAAAACTGATTAAACTTTTTAAAACAAATATTAACATAAGCAGAAAGCTAATTTGGTTGAAAACAGTTACATTCAATCAAAATTTTTTTTAATGTCTGAAAAAATCTATATAAAGGTATCTACTTTGCCCGACAATAAATGCCACAGCATACACATAAATACAAGATTTCATATACATAAACATTTGGGATGATTAACACTTACACTTGGTAATAAAACAACCTCAGGGGTAAGTATAACATCAACTAAAACAAACGATGCAATTCCACTATTTAGTTAAAGTGTTACACAAACAAAAATATCAAAACTTAATCCTCTACTCACCTTCCCCCATGGTTTAAAGGAGTTCATGGATATGCCATGAGGGAATTCAGTTTGATTTCAGTATTCACAGCATTTACCCAAAGGAGCAACTTAAAAGTTTTTAACGCTGCACAAAACTTGGATGCGGAAGATGAAAATCCAGTATGACCCAAGACACCCTTAAAATCTAAATTTATGATCTTAATAGAAATTGAATTAATTTATAGTTACATCTAATGAATTATTTTTTTATTTTTACACACACTATAAGTAAATTAATTTTATAAAACATTTGACTATTATTTAATTTATGGTAAAAAATATTTTATTTTCACTATTAAGACTTTATATTTCAACTAACTGTCACGAACATACATTCGGTCTGTATTTTTCTTCAGTATAAGTTCTAATAAAAGAGTTGAAATAAAATATTAAGCCAGAAAGAAAAATCGATCTCAAGATAATTGACAAATCTTAAATGTTTAGAGGTAACTTTCAGATTAAAACAAATCAATAAAAATAAAAATTATGTGGTAGGAAATTTAGCCAATTTACCTATTCAAAGAATTACATTTTCTGAAAAGGACAAAATTAATGAACTATTACCTATAAAAATTATCAACTACACTTTGCTGAACATCAGCGTGCAAAAAGATGATTAAAGTTACAAAGCTTGGAATAAAATTGTTGCTTGAAAATCAAACTGACACAATATGACGTGAACTTCTACAAATTAAAATTCATTTATTTTCTAAATTGGAGGGAAAAAAACACTTAAAACTATAAAGTTTTAATAATAAAAACCATTAGCCATGATTTGTTAATAATGTTCCAAGTACAGTAGTAATTGAAAGATGGTAGTTCATAAAGCATGTAAGTTACATTAAATACAAAAAATAATTATCAAATGAAATTAGAAATGAGCAGACAAATCAGTGAATTTTATGAAAAGAGCTAAATAGTAATTTATATAAAGCGACTAAGGACCAAGAATCAAAATCAGCCTTACATATCTGGAGATAAAAAAAACTAAACAATGTTTGAAAATAGATATTTCATTAAAGTTCAACTAGCCAGAACACTGAATCAAATGGGAGGGGGGGGGGGGGGGTAGGCAAATTTTAAAAATCAGAATTTCTGAGGAAAAATAGTAATAACATTTTTTTTATATTACTTTTGATGTATTTTAAGTTATTTCCATTTTTGCATGTTTTTCAAAACAAAAAAATTATAAATAAGAATTTAAAAAATCAGAGGGGCCACTGCATGGCAGAAGGATAGGAGCTGGACTCCTATGTCAGTCAGTTTTGGTTTGAATCCTGCACTGGGTGGTGATTTCGTTTTGTGATTATTACACTTTTCGGTGCAAGGGATGTAAGGAAAGGATGACAATCAGTAGACAGGCAATCTCTGGGAAAAATAATGCCCAAATCAAATATGGAACAACCTCCCTTGAAAAGTCTTAAGGACCAATAAAAAATGCTCTTTAAAAAAAATACATTTTATTTTCTGAACCAGTGATTTTTCTTCCTTTAACAATGGAACAATCTTATGTCAGCCTTTTCTATATTAAGCTGAAGGTCCTTGAGAAAAATTAACAAGAACTTAAAAATTTCTACAGGAACAAGAAGGTATGAAAAAATGAAAAGAAAATCTGTAGGTTAGGTAGATACTTAAAAACAAATTATGATGTTTGAACCATAAAAGTTGCAGTGACTGCTATTGACTATTGTGACTACTACAATACTACTAAAATTTATACTATCTGTGCCCTGATGATTAATGTTGTTCCTGTACCCATGAAGGACCTAATACAAGTTCTGTGTGGGCCTAATACAAGTGTTGTGTTCAACTATTTTAATTGACTAATGGTTACATATAAGAAGATATTCAAGTACATTTTAAATATTTATGTATTTAATCAATTATTTAAATTATAACTTAGAATTCCTTTATAAATAAACTAATTACATATGTATTCAGTTGAAAATTATGTTTGATAATTATCGCTAAAGGGGAATCAAAACAGAATTATTCCAGGGAATTCAAGATTTACAATTTGAATACTGAAGAAAAATATTTATAAATTATAAATTCTACTTGTGAAAAGCTAAAAATAATGTTTTAAGCCTGCTACTCTTTTTAGAGAAACATTACCTGTTTTCCAAAAGATAATATAAGAGTGTGTTGTCAGTCTAAAAGAAATAAGTAACTAATAAACTCACTACGGCTGATTTTGATTTTGAGCACTTAACTTCGTCATGCATTAAAATAAAATACAAACTCAACAAGTTAAACTGTAATGCTCGTGAAGAAAAAACTAGTAGAGAAAAAACACTACAACCATAACAACTTTGTACAATGGAAATTATAACAAACCTGGACTACTCAGGCTAGACGAACTGGACCCTATAAAAAATAAATAACATAAAATATTTATTTTAACATAAAATAAATTATTACAGTGAATTTTTATATTTGTTGTAAACTTAAGTATATGAAGTAGGTATATGAAAGTACACTAACCATTGGGAGAAACGGCCCCTGCACCTGTCATCGCTGCTAGGGTGACCAGGTTTTGCATTGTCATTGGACTCCCTGCAAACAGAAAATGTATAACGTTGCTAGACATTTTTCCATAATTTTATATGTTATCACTGTTGTTAACCTGATAAGTCTAGCAATTTTATTTAAATTTTTTGGTATTAAAAAAAAAAGCAACTAAACTAACAGTTAACAGTTATAGTATTTACCTTATCCATCTCAAGGATAGAAAGTGAGCAACAGCAATACATATTATGCAACATTTAGGGAGGGACTTGAACCAGAAATGTGTGAGAGTTGGGCGACTAACTCCAATCCTCAAACCAAACATGCCCATTGAAAAAATATTTTATAAATATTGCTGACTAAAAAAAGGATATAAGTACACCTAAATACCCCATCAGGTTTAGACTTAGGCTACCTGTAGATATTACAAGTCAATCCATGGATCAGCGACCTCAACATTTTTTTTATTATTATTATTCTTGTTTTTCCTCATCTTACTTGATCACTAAAAATAGCTTTTTCAACAAATATGAAAAAGCATATTAAAATCAGCTAGAATAAATTAAATACAAGATTTCTATTGTTGGCTCCAAAAACTTTATTTCTTGGCATATCATTGGAACTTTATGTGCATCACCATTATTAATGGGCCCTTAAACATAAGGGAAAAATAAACAGACATACTTCCCCAAACTTACTAAACATACAGACCTGAGCTTCCCATAACCGTATTTTAACCAAAAAAATAACTATGATAATTCGAGGTCTTGCGGAATATACATTTAACATTGATTAAATAATTTTTACGATTACTATTGTAAAACATAAATAAAAGCAAACAAATGGACAAAAGACCTATGCTAATGAAAATAGAGTGTCTCTCTTAAGGCTCGGCAATTAAGTCTAAGGACTAGTGTTAAGATTGCATTTATAGTATATGAAAATATAGATAAAAGAGGGGTAAATATTTCAAATAAATATTAAAACTGAAGAGAAAACAACCACGAGGGATTGACTAACCGTACAGTACTTCCAATTGTATCACAGCATATGGTCGACGTAATATTCAGGGTTACAAGTCTAAAAATAATTCTCAATGCACATAGCTACATAACTTATAGACCAATAAACTCCCTCCTTATAGGGGGACAACAAAGAGTTAACAAAAGATAATATGTAAATATTAATATATTTCATATATCTTTTGACTGAAGCTTATTTTTTACACAGACGAAAATATCTAAAAGTACAAGACGCAGAAACTACCAGAGCCTAAATCATTAGATGACAAGAGAGGTCTGCTTAATTAAATGAGAATTGGACAGGAGCCCAAAACAATATAAAACCCATGTCAGTCAATTAAGGAATCAACATTTCTGGCATGTGCTCTTTATAAAAAAGAGGCCGAGATAAATGAGCCCAAAACGATCAACTCGACTCAAATTACTTTAAGTAGGTGACCTTAACAGAGTAAATAATTTGATGTTGTCTTAGTGATTTAATAACTCAAATAGATGTATGGTGTTTTACCACACAGTGTATACTCACCATTCGCAACAGACATATTCGCAAGACCTTGAAGAGCAGCTAAACTCTGCAGGTTGCTCGAACTAATATCACTTAAATTAGGATTTGAGCCATTTAGTGCAGCCAAACCTTGTAGACCTGAAAGTAGATTGTAAGCCATAATGTCATGGTAAAACATAAAATAACAGGAATAATTGAACAAAAGAAGAATTAGTTGTTTTTTTTCTTTTCTTTGACTTAAGATATCACTGGAAACAGATTAAGCCATCTAATGCTTTTTTTATTATGATTTCACTCAATGATATCTATTGCTTAATCCTGTTACACTGTTTGTTTAGACGAATCTATCAATATAATGGTTTGGGATTCTCCGAGATCATATCTGAGATCTTAACTAGATCATTTATTAATTTTTTTTTTTTTGTGCCTATTCACATTTTAATAATACATATAGTCAACTATAGTAAAAAAATCTGTTTACCTGCTGCTGAATTGTGCAAAAGAAGCTGTGTTCCAATATTTGGCTGTACATTGTTTGTTTGGAGGTGCTGGAGCAACTGTAGGGGAGTCAAACAGGAACTTGATGGCTCACTCTGTAATGGAATATTTTTATATATCATTCTATTGAAAAAATGTTATTTAGGAGTGACTGTATTGATAATTAAAAATAAACATATACTCATCACAGCACTATGGCCTTTCATGATAATTAACTTAAATCAATTCAAAAATAGGCTTTTTAGAGGTCTGTCAAAAGGCACTAAGTGATAACCTAGGAAACACCAATCTGAAGGTAGCGAATGAATGTGAACAAAAATTTATAATTTAAATGTGTAGTAGATTGATTACAAATTAGGTGAACTCTTACAATAGATTATATTAGAGAAAATACTGTCAATAAGAGAGAGCGAGAGAGAGAAATTCTTATTTAAAAAAAATCTTATATTGAGGACAGATTTACATCTTAATTAAATATACCAAATTAGTTACAGTAATCTCTTTATTTCAGCCCAATAATATTGTGATTGAATTGAGTTGACATTGGACCTATGGGAATGACAAAATAATTACTTTATCTTTTATATACATATGAATATTTTCTATTTATATTGGACATGGAGAAACATCACATTTATTCCTAAAATATTAACTTAATTTGTTATAACTACAAATTTATCGCATATTTTTTCTTACTTAAGATTATTTTCATGTTATTTGCATTCCTAGTTTATTAGATGCCTTTATTTCTGTTAACAGTGACATAATTATATGAAATTAATTACATATATGAAATAAATTTACTTTTCATTTAGGGGATATATATTGTAATTATTAGTAATAAAGATCATAGTTTAGTAATAAATAAGAAACAGGATAAATACGTACATATAAATAATCATTAAAGATAGTTGGATTATTTTTTCAAAATGTCATCTCCACAAAAATATATTGAGAAAATACAAAAAAAATAGTAATGACTGACCTGTTGAGGGATGGAGGTGAGGTAGGACTGAGGCGACAGACTGGCTCCTGCCAGATTCCAGAGGTTAGCATGCATCTGTTGCAGCCTCTTTTGGTCTTTCTCCTTTTGGGTATCAGCAAATTTAACCACAAGAGGAAGGGAGCACCCCTAGAACCATCCACTTCTTACAATATGCACACGATGCCATCAGTATAATAGAGAAGGTGAGATTTTCATAATTTATTTTGAGTTTTCATCATTTTAATTAAGATAAACTGAGCTATAATAGTGTAGACTAGTTGCACAGGACACTGAACAATTTAAGAATATCAGATAATGAGAAGATTTCTATTAGTTTTGTCAGAATATGAAACAACTATTGTAGTAATGTAGGCTTGCTGTTATGTACACTAAAAAATTAAGGGTACCATGATACAGATTATTTAGTAAGTAATACATGATAATAAACCATTAACAAATGATAACATTTCAGTTTAGTTTTTAAAATGATTTCATATAAAGTTAACATAGTATTAATATCAAATAAAATATATATTGATTATTCTCTATATTATTACCAACTAATTTGGTTTAAAAAAACTAAACATAAAATATTGTTAGAGTTTAAATAATTTTGATTTTAGAGTTTAAGATATTCAATTCTTAGAAAATGGTAAACATGCAGCATTTCATAAGCTGTAGAATATCATTATGTATTTGATGTTTTTTTTACTGGAGCTAAAGAAAAAGAGAAACTGAAATTTTAACAGGTCAGCAGATGTTTGCCAATGAGACAAATTGACACTAACAATATCTTGTAAAATTATTGACGAAATACTAAATATAATGTAAAAAATGGACCATAGTGCCAATCCTTTGGTTGGGCGATGGATGAAAAGATCATAAATGTAGTTGTATATAAAAAAAAAAGCATTGTTAGTAAAGTATCAAAAATAATTTGGGTAATGAATGAACTATTGATAGCTTTAATGGAATAATCATATAAATAAATATCTAAGGTTTCGTGGCAACATTATTTGAAACATGTTACAACATGCTTACAACCAAAATTGATGGATTGAATTAGCGAGGGTTTTTGTATAAGGTCTAATTTTTTAATAGGTTGATACAGTAAATAAAATATACACTCCAAAATAACTTGTGCATCATTTAAAAAAAATTAATATCAGATTCATATACCTATATCTTTAATGAATGGCTTGAATAATTAGTATTAGTACTAGTAAATGTAAACATGACTACACAGCTAGAATAATATTGCAGATAAGAGAATTAAAACTAAAAAATATTGGAGCAGCTAGGTACATAACTTCTGCATAAGTATAGCTAAGCCAGTTGGTAATTACGGAAAACATCACATAAATCAGGTCATTGTGTCTAGAATGCTCCATCAAATTACAAAGGCTATCAAATAACAGACAAAAAGGGGCAAAAAAACACCAAAGATGGCTTGATTTATGTGTCTCTCAGCATTACCAAACTGCATCTTTCAGGAAAGTATGTGGACATCCATTGACTTACAAACAATAAGGAAAAAATTAGTTTCATCTAGGAGCAGGCTGGGAAACTGGCTTAGCACTAAGTAGGTGTAACACAGGCCCTAACTTATGTTTGAGCAGCTTTAGTCAGCCTCCTAAGGCAATGGAATATACTGGATTCATTGGCTTTTTAAACGGAAAGTTTCCAGTAACCTCTGACGTGCTGACTTATACTTTTTCAAAAAATTGTGCCCCAAACTGCCAACAAAAATACTTTTATGAATTAAATTTACCTCTAAATTCTTTTTGAAGTCAACTTAATGAATTTATTAATTAAAACTAATTTATCTCTTAAATAAGAAAAAAGTTTTAAGTTTAGATAAAGAGTTTCATAATATAAGTTTGATCATGAACATTTTTTTTGTTCGCGAATTGAGTACTGAACTGCCACAGTTGACCCAAAAGCAACAAAAAATGAGGCAATGGCAGATGATACAATAGAATCTAAAATTGATCATTCAGGTATTGAGAAAGCTCAGCACTATATTACTAGTGTTCTAGAGAGTAATAAAAGGAAGAAATAATTATTTGAAAGGATGATGCTACTTTATACATGGCAAACCAACACCACAACAGATCTATATACCATAGAAAATACATTTAGAAACCAAAAATACAACTATAATAGTAATTATATTTTAAAAAGTTGTTTTATATTTGCCAAATCGTTCTCAATTATCTGATACCTTAAATATGTTTGATTACTTGAATACTGTACACTTTACCAAAAACACAACAAGAAATTTTACTAAAGTTATACGTGTTACTTGGTTACAATTTTCTCGCTATTTCATGACTGTTATTACTAATTATCAGCTCAGTAATCCCCAACTACTTTCTACACAAATCATAGTTATAAATTCATGCAAAAACAATGAGACATGCTAAGCTAGTGTACACAATGCATACTTAGTATTGAATTTAAAATTGAAAAAATGACCCTGATAGTCAATGCGTATTGGGCTTGTTTATACAAGTATTACATGAAACACGTAATTAATAATACAGCACATCCATATAAATAATATATATAATGTGGCGAGAGTGTAAATATGCATCATCATCACATCATGTAAGTGTGTGTAAAAGTGGTTGCAATCTGGGAAGCTGTGTCTGGCTTGCAATGGCTTTGTTTAGGACATGTTGTGTTGATGACTACTTTTCTAAAAATCATCACCAAAGCAGTCCATATAAAAAAACTTCACACACCACCAGTTTGCTACCATTGGTGTACAAGAATAAATTGTTCATTTAGGTGGGTGAATGTAAAAACTGCAAGTGATTTTAGTATGAATGGTATATGAAATGTGTGAATGGTATATAGGTCTCCCAAGGGAGAGTGTCACCTGAAATGTGCACAACTCAATTCCCTTCCCCCACCTGAATGTATGGCAGGATAGTCAAGATGATGACTACATACAGAGCTGTAGGGCCATGGTGTAGGAAAGGCATTGAGGCATGACAAGGTGAGAAGAGAAGGACATTTGAAATGACCTAAACACATGTGCATTTAAATGAATCCATATAGAAATGTTGATGAAAGTGCATGCGTTTATATGTGGAGTTTGAGTTTATATAGTTCACATGATAATTACACACATATACAATGAAAAAGAATAACTAAGAATATTAAAGAAATATATATATAATACAGATGTTTGCCACAAACTGTATTTCAAATGGTACAACCAATAAAATGTTTCTTTACTTTGAGAGGAAAACAGAGGAAATAAATGTTGCTCTTAATTTAGAGTTTAGTTAATGAGGCACAGATAAATCCTATGAATAAAGCAACTTGCAACATAGAATGAAAAGTTATAACACAACTATTTGCATTTTTCAACATTAGAATTATACAAAGAGAAATTAATGAAAAGTATGTTATTTGACATAGAGTGACAGATTGTGACAACCAGTCTGCAGTTTGAAGAAGAGTAGAGACGGATGCGTGAGTGATTACCTCCATAGTTTTAGAATGATGCATTGCTTTAATGGCGTTGATTGCGCACTGCTTCGAGGTAAAAGTGACAAAGGCACACCCTGGGGCCCGGAAACACACATACATAAGCCATTATACAAATGATGCGCGACAGATAAGAAACTTCTAAAGACCACACAAAAAAAGTAAAAATAAAAAAAATCTACATCATTAGATTGTCTAACATTTCTAAAGGTTCATTAATGTGTTAAGAAACCTGAAAAATGTTTCCAAGATCAAATGGTGCAAAAAGGGAGCACCAGTATGATTTTGTTAAGGTCCCTTTAATAAGAATTATATTACTACACAAATAATATTAATAAAGCTATATTGGGGTACTCAATATAGTAAAATACAATAACAACAACAGGGAACATATAGTTTTACAGAAGTCACATTTGACCAAAATACAATTGGATGACAGCCCAAAAAATAAGCTACATATATATGTTAGCTGTGCTCAAATATACGTATAATTATGAAAGTTAAAAAAATTAAAATAAAAAGAAGAAATAAAAGTGTGAAATTAACTATATAGTGAACACAAAGCCAACATACACTATGCGCAAACAGTACAGGAATTCATCTGTCTCAATAAGAAACAGTTATTTACATTGCCAAAGAGAAAATATTACATACGTGTTACTTAAATACGAACAACAATGGGTTGTTGAAAAGGAATATTATTAAACAAAAATTAGTAATTATTATCGTTGTTTTGTTCGGCCAGACTAACCTGTTCTATTGTGTCGCGGCCAATTCCAGGTTCCCTCAATAGAGATGGCTTAGCTTAAAGCAAGGAAACTACCACCACAGTACAATACCTTTATCATGCTTCTTAATCAGATCTATTAGTAAAAAATGTTTTCAGCAATAAAATTGTCTAGTATTGACCTTTTCTTAATGAGCTATATATAGCAAAATATATTTATGATAGTAATGACATCAACCTTGCATGCACTCTGATAATGGTAACTCTTTTAATAGGAATTTTTAGTGCTTAAGTTTAGAATATCCATAAATAGATTTCGTATGAAAAATTAGAATTAGGTATGGAGGCCTCTTACTTAAGAGGATACTTAGGAGGGGGGGGTGTCTCTTACAGAACCGAATTGTGTCGATAAACTGGGGTATTTATACTGAAGATTCCAAATACAGGAAGCATAAAAACCAGATGCTTGTGCTTCTTTGGTGCGAAAGCTCCGATTAATATGGTCCCATTTGATAAGAGGCATGCAACTGCCTCTTGCCTTGTGAACTTTGCATAATAAGTGTGAGGGCTGCCATAACTACAACTGCAATTCTTAACTGAAAAAAGATATAGCAAGCTAATTCCAATAATAATAAATCAATTGACCATCTATCTCGAAGGTCTTTCTTTGGCAGCCATGAACATGGATTTTAATGGGGAGGCATATTGTTTATCCTCTGACATTTTCTTTTGAAATACTTACATATGCATGAATATTATACTGTTAATTCAGAACCTGTAAAACACCAGGATTTATGTAAAATCTTATCTGTAGAGATACATGCTAACTGATGATAACTAATGATACGTTTGATAATATGACAGCATATCAATACTAGGAGTGAAGTAATATCACTCCAAAAACAATAGAATTTAATTCTTCTTTATGTATGTATGTGTGTTATACTTTGTGGCATAATATATTTAGTCATTTCATACTTACTGTAAAAAAAAAATGATTTAACTTTTATTTTTTATAGGAAACAATTGTCTGCCTGAAAAACTTAATTATTGACAGCTTAAGTAGGCTACTTTTCAATAGTATTCACTATTCACCTGAGCCAGTCAGCTAAGAAATGATAATAAACAGACAAAGTCCCATAAAGCATAAAATGGGACTTAAAACAAATACCTGCATCTTTTACCAAATCATATTTGTCAACACCAAACATTGCAGTTAATTTTTTTGATTATAAAAGCTAAATTGAACACATTAATTATGTTTAATCTAGACTGTTTGGATTATTAACTAATCAGCATGTTAATACTGACTATACTTACCTTTGTATACACATATCCCTTGACAAAACAAAAGTGGAAACTTGGGATTGTTCTAGTCTATCAAGAAGTTTATAGAGTATCAATATATAGTGATAGTCATTCAGGGTAAGATCAAAGCTTTAGAGTAAAGAATTTTTGCTTTACATAGCTTTAGGGATGCCAGGCATGCATGAATTGAACTTAATTTTATGGTAGAGAATTAGGTTGAAAGGAGATATGTGAAAGACAAATAAGTTGTTGAAGGAATGGAGTGTTAAAACCGAGGAAATTTACCAAAAATCAGGATCAAGATCACTGGAGAAGTGATCAATTTGATTAAGGAAAATGTGTGAAGAAAGTTACATTTGACACAGGAGGAAAGAAAAAATACTCTTTAAATAATTGGATTGGGACATGACAGATTTAATGATTTTTTATTGATTATGAGAAGTAAAGAGAGATTCACTATAGGGTTTTGATGTATAGGTTGGTTGCTTTCCAATGATTCTTATATAATAACAGGTTGAGTCCTGGATTTCCATTCAGTTATTCTAGGAGCAGAGGGGAAGTGGGCTTACCGTTTCTTGAAAGGAAGAAGCTTATATTATTAATGGTTAGGAGATCCGAAATGATAAAGTTAATCATTGGATTCACATAGGTGGAGGAGTATATAATATATTAAGTATCGTCTCTGGATGAGGTCTAATGGTTTCGCAGGTTAGAGAATGGAAGAAACTGGGGAAAGAAAAAATTAATCTGTATACCTAGTACAAGAAATTTCTAGCAGGTTAGAACCCCACCCTAACCCGAAAGGAAAGTTTATTCCATTCTTCCACTGGAGACAATGAATTCATCATGTTGTTCATGTTTATGAGCTTACCACAATAATGCTATAGACTACTCCGCCATTGATATAAAGCATAGGTATATCCAATACTAGATATGCCAGATACTTATGCTGAATGCAAGTGAGATGTGGCCATCAGTAGTATCAAACAACTGTTTCCCCTCTCGCCTGGTGATATCTTAGAAATTCATAGCCTCGCAAGTGCCTTTTGACCTCACAAAATCTATGGCTAAATAGAATGAAAGAAATATCTTTCCACAGCATAATCGATAATGTTTATAAGCATCGTAATCAATGCAGAAACAAAAATGCATTTTATAACCTCCTACAATTTATCAAGTGTTGCAAGTGTGATGAAATTACATGACTGTGATGGCAGTTTGGTTGAATAATACTTAAGTTAGAAAAATAATTTTATTTGGATTAAACTAGTGAATCCAACTAAAAAAAATTAAGTTGAGCCAGACCAAACTATACCTTTACTCTGGCCTGTCGTATCCCTGAGGACTGTGCACTCTTCGATTGCACCAAATCCTTCAAACATTTGTCTTACTTCATTCTCATTGTATTTCTTAGACAGCATTCCAACAAAAAGTTTTCTTTCTGAAAAAAAAAGGGAAAATAGCATTAAGAATAAGTTAAATTATATTTTAACAAGTTTATTGAAATAATGAGAATACATTTTGCCAATAAGAGAAATTTATGTTAATATAATTATTGTTGCAATACTGGGGGAACTAGGAAATCAAAAATTAAATCTGTACAAAGTTTGTCCTGGTAAACTTTTAAGCTTTTTGAAGTCACAGCTCATATGTTGCTTAAGGTTAGTAACATAAAAATAATTCCAAATATGTTACATAAATGAGGGTTAAGAGTTTGAACTTCAGATAATGAGATCTGTTTCTTTGCATGTGTTTCTAGAGCACACAGGTAGGCCAAATGTGAAAGAATTTCCATTCTTGAAAAGATAGGCAAGGCCTTCCTTCCCTAATCATGCTAATTAATTGGATTAAGTACGCGCTCTGCCAAATCTGGCCAGGATTTTTTTTTATGCCGGAAGTCAACCACAAGGGTTACACGTCTGAAGCTCACGTAATAATACTTAAAGATAATTATCTTCTTTCAGGGGGTAATACTCTGTCGATGATACATTGCTTAAAGGAATTGAACTTCTACGAGTTCGCGTTGGCGGACAATAATGGGGGTTAATAGGGAATTGGAACCAACGTATAAATCAACTCAAAATAAATTAGGAGAAAATATTAATGATGTCTTATTTATTTATGCCCCGGTTATATAAATATATGCCATAGTTGACATGGCGCGGATACGCTTCAAAAGTAGCGCCAAAATCTAAGAATGCGGTATTTGTGTCGGAAACTTCCATAACCTGGAACCACATGTAATATGTTACATATTAAACAAACACTGAACATTATGAAATTACACACAATGCATACGTACACACACAATTCATACATACACACACATATACAAACGATAGACGAAAGACATTGTAACAAGAATTCAAATATAATACATTGTTCAAAAATAAAACCTTTCACTTCAGGCTTGGTAATAATTAATCGACATACAGACAAGTTAGTAACAAACATTATTAGCATTATCCAACCCCTTAAGATATAACTAGCATCCATTAAAACAAATGATTGAAATTAATATTCTGTATAGTTCAACTAATGCAACTGTGGGATTGCTCAGACGTTACCTTTGCACGCAATAGAACTATTCCGTTTGATCAACGGCCAGTCAGCTATTCTCTCGATTTTGAAGAAATTGAATTTCACATATATAAATGTAGATCTGCTACATTTATCAACAAAATAAATAAATAAAAAATAACTCATTGTTGTGGCCACCTCTTGATTATAAATAATTATAAGTCACCCTCTTCTCGATCAAATCATATCTATCACTGTTTTCATATGTTTAATAAAGGTTATGACGTCAGTGAGAGTGGGGGTGGAAGTAATGGGGGAGACAGCCGTTGGTGGGGACATACCCCCACCCTACTGGCTGGCCTCCTATATAAGCTTGGGCCTCCCAGAAAATTAGCGCTCCAAATTTATTTATTTATTTTTGTCATTGTACATATATTATCAATAAAGAGGTTTTGAAATGAGGAAAAAAAAAAAAAAGCATAACTAATCGGACCTCCACTTGGAACACTACTCTCTCCTCTCTCTCTGCACTGGTGCCACTGCTCTACTCAAACCATGGACTTCTCATTCAACTACCTCTACATCTCTCTTCCTAACCTAGTTATGTTTTAACCCGGCTTTGTCAGGCCTAGTGTTCCTAGTGAGATTCTCTGCCTTCGTCTTGCTAAAACTAGCACTTCCTTGGGAGAGACCTCTCCCTCGCGGACGACGGTTGCCATGGCCCAGCAAATGTTTCCAGCAGCGTCTCCCATTGCAATCCAGTCTGCCACGCTCCGGTTCACATGCGCCTTTGGGATCCGGACGGTTTTCGCCTACCTTTAGATACCGAGTGTGAATTCGTGGTCATTCCAAGACCACATAAACTACCTATAAACCTACCCTGTACCTCTTCTCCTGAACACAGTGCTTTTTCGGGGCACACAAACACCTTCTAAAGATCTTATGGAGTCAGATCAAAGCGAATTAGGCTGCCCTGCCGACTAGGCCGGCGGCCAGGGTGAAAGACCATAGGTCCACCCGCCTTATCTCTTTCCGGCTAAGAGGTTGTAGCGACCCTAGCCCGCGGCGGGCGTCTCCTCGCCACTTGGGGGATACCCAGGTATACTGAGCCCCCTAGTGACGACCCGACACTCATTCTTCCCAGAGATAACATAAGTTATGGAAAATCCTAAAGCGAACACCTAGCAATTCCATTTTGAGAACTAATTTTTTTTAGCGGTGGTTCCACGGAATAAATTTAGTATTCCCAATTTGGCTAGAAAATGGTGCTAACCTGCAAATAACTCATCTGTAGATAAGTATGGGCAATTAAACCCAAGTAAACAATCTTAGAGATTAAAGTATCTATATTGTCAAACATGGATACAGCGGTGTTGCTTCATTTCTAAGGTATTCCTCGACGACTGTGTCGTATTTGAACAGTTGTTCGAATTCATGGCTCGTAATCAAACCAAGGTGTCTACTGATTAGGCATTCTGAAATTAACGAAACTCATCCTTTGCCAACAGATCCTGAGCCATTCAAAAGCAAATGGGTGCCTCATCTAATGAACTGTTTGTTTCAGTTACTTTACTTTTTATTACTTTTAGCTATTGGCCTAATGTTTAGGTCTCACTGGATGTAATTCAACTGAACATGCTAGATATCATGTATAAGTATGACGCATTAAAACAACTTCAGTTCGGTGTTACTTATTTTTAAGTAACATGAAAATGAAAATGAGTAGGAATGTGGCTACCGGAATAGAATTTGTGGAGACTATCATTGGCATGTCAGATTATTTGGAACATAAAGTAGGCTAAACAAAACTTAACTTAAACTTAAGATTAAATTAAATTGTTGGCGAATCACATGGATAAGGCCTAGGAGGTCATAGCTAGCTAGCAATCCTTACAACCTTCTTCTAGAAATTTCGGAAGAAGTAGGGTGATTTCATCTGAGATATCTGTATGTTCGTCAGGATTAGGACGAACCAATGATCTCAAATAGGGTCTGAATAAGGTATTTGATCAACCGTCATTAAATCTTGAATTATGTCTATTAAACTTCCTGAAACAATATAAATATCATCGAAGGCATTGACAGGACAGAGATGCCCTATAAATGATTGTTTCGGCATTTTGGTTTCTCTGCTGCTAATATTTTGTTGGATTATACTGGCTGGAATCATTTGTAAATAAAGTCATCATGGCAAATGAAATTAAGGCTTTCAGCTATCAACGAAGATTCCACAATGTCATACTTGTTTTATTCTCAAAGATGTAAATATTTTTTATATGGTTCAGTACAATCAATTATTTCAATGACTGATTGCATTTTGTCCAAGCGACAAAAACTAATTATTTTACTTACATCCATATTTAAATAAATATATATGAATCCCCTATAATTTCTTAGGCAACGAATCCGGAGTTATTACTATTTACAATGTCCTCGATACTACTTATACTTATTTTTGTTTATTAATTTGTTTAGTTTTTCTTGAGACTATTCAACTTTCTACAGTTTATATTATGACGAAATTGTAAGTTTACTGACTTTGTACTTAGAGAACACTGTTACTGACTTTGTTCTTAGAGAACACTGTTACTGACTTTGTACTTAGAGAACACTGTTACTGACTATGTTTGATCCAGCTTGGACCCCGCTTTACATCCATGGACCACCAACTTATGGAATGTGAGTTATATATCTTTTCACTGGATAATACATATGTCCGTTTAAGCTGGAATTCCACTCTTTAAGAAGAGTTTAATACCCTCTGTTGCTCTAAGCAGGGACCAGGGAGTAAATAAATTTACTGATATATTTAAACATTGTCTGACCTCGACTTTTATTACTCATTAATATTTGCATATTTTTAGAGTTTCGATGATTTTTCGTGTTCTTTGCCTGACAGTGCTGGTCTTCCTGGAGTTCCCTGATGAAGATAGAAATATGAAATTTTACTAAGAGGACCCAGGTAACATTGAGGAGAAATGATAACTGTAGCAATCAATCTTTTTTAAAGATCTGCCCTCCCCTGCAGATGCATTTTATACTCAGGGATGTAGATAGGAGACTAATTCACAATAGTTCAAGTACCAATCACAGGAGTTATTTTCGACTAGCTAAAACAGTTTGACCGATACTAGGAAGACTTTGAATTAGAGTAGGGATCACAAGTAAACAGGCTTGAAGGCAGATGAGGCCGCCATTAAACAGAAAGGCAGCCCCAGCAGCAGAAGATTCTATGCACGAACGGGGGCCGGTAATAAAGCAGCCACTGATGGCCTTTAGCGCCATTCATGACAGATCATCTATTCCACCTGTCCGTCCGTGTGTCGCCTCACTGTCCTCACGTTCCTTATTAGATCCTTACATATTTACACCATCCTATACACGTCTCTTATCTTATTGTTAGCAATCCTATCACATTCGACGAATTCTGTTCCAGTCAATACCTAGCGACACCGTAGTACATTGTCCTTATTTATTTAGTGGCCTGTCTGTAAGTACTCGTAAATGGATCGGTGTATTCCGGCTTTCTATTCAAACATGGTGGTTTGCTTTATCCCAACAATGGTCGGCTCTCCATAAGGCAAAGGAGTTAAGATTGGACAATAAGCTCCCCACCGGCATCATTTGAGTTAACCGTAGGTGGCGATACCGACCCAAGCCCAAGCATTTGCTTAGGTCGCTACCTAAGTGCTACCTAAGACCTAGCTGGACTTCAACTCTAAATATTAAATTCTACAGCCTTCGGAATACCTGTTAAGAAAAAAACTAATTCCTTTTAGCCTCACCTTGTACTTCAAGCAAATCCAAGCAGCCGTATTTAAACTCCGTAGAACACTGATCTGGAGCTCATAACTCTATCTCCTACCTCTATCCACTTTACGGAGTAACAATCCCTGTATTAAGTCATTACTGTAAACTAAGCTATTAATATCAGTGTTATGGTTTATTAGTAAAGTTACCAATAATGTGTTTTTAAGTCTTTACTAATGTGAGATCTTTAATCGTACGATAACACTCATAAAAATGGTAGACTACATCTAGCGTAGCCCAGGATATGTTTTATTATATTTTACCTACAGAATTTCAGATTGATCGGATGATTTTTACTGATGCTATCGCAGAATAAGCAGGCAGAAGAACGACTAGGTGTCTGTTTAAAAGTAGTGCGTCTCTAATTGGAGTCGGAAATACGCCAATAATAAATAACAATTGCTTAGTAATGAATTTCGTGTACATATAAATTGCACTTGCTTGATCACACCTAACTTACTAGACAGAGAGCCTACCAAAACGATTACCCAAATATAAATTACCACGAATGTTTATTTTTAGTTGAACACAAATAATGATAAAGATATTGCTTTTTTTTTTTTAAACATAACAACTGTAGACTGTAATAAAGAGATGTGTGAAAAAAACAAAAAACTACCGAATAATCTTGCCCACAAAGATATCATTTAATTTCTTTGACCGACTCACTTAAAATTTAGTTAGTTGTATTTCCATGACACTATTATTTAATGCTAAATGAGCTAACAATCTGTTATAAATATAAATATATATTTATTTAACTTAAGAATATGTAATTTCTTAAACTAAACAAGGAGTTCGGTACCATGTCGCGCACGAATCTATTTTTGTATAAAACAAACCATTACTTCTAAATAGCATGAATAGACAAAGTTATCGAGGACAGATACTCTGAATTTCACAGAAACGGGCATGGCACCCTAACCACTAATCTACAAACGCTTACATCCATAATTTATTTTAAAATGACAATATTTTATTCATATAAAAAAAAAATGATACTGCAATTTTGCTGAAAAAGAGTCTCGCTCATGCCTAGTTCTGGGCTGCTGCAGGCCTCATATAATTCTGAGCTGCTCGAAAGACCAACACCTGCCCAGTGCTCGTAGTCACAATGATACCTATTTCCCACGACACATATACAGACATTTGCATGTCTGTGGCATGGGAAAGTCAAGTGGCACCCGACCAACAAGGCTAGCATAATTCTGTCCCCACAATTTATACCTGAAGTTAAAGCGTTTTTTTCCCATCAGTGACTGTGTTGGGCAATTAGTGGGGTGTTCTCAAATAAGTATTCGAGCATAGCAGAGCCCACAAAGCACGATGCTATTATACATATTATGGATCTTTTGGAAAAGTTAAATACGTTTTATGGTATCGAAATTTCAAAAGGAATTAATTAATGAGTTACTCTTAATTATTTGTTATAGGTAGTGTAGCGACTGCTAACTACATAAGATAAATCACCCTATACTCTATTGTATATATCTGTACCTCGGAGGGATACAACACTATGTCCATTTTTTTGTCCAAGTGAAAAAAAACCGTAAAAAAGGTTTTTTTTCATTTTATAACAACTGCATGATGTAAATAACAATAAATAGAATGTTCTGGTAAAATATTGTTTCAACATCTCAATAAATAGCTGTGCCAATACAAACACTTTTTGTTGAAAAAAAGTTCCTCTCCTGTAAAGTTATGAAAATGGACATAGTGTTGTATCTCTCCGAGGTACAGATATATTGTAAATTGGTCGTAATATGTTGTAAATTAGTTTAAACAAATGTAAATAACATTACCAAACCATAAGTCGTACCAGTGTAAATATTGTAAACAATAAAAGACGCAGCTGCAAAAAACTAGCTAGAGGCCCTTGAAGGGGGAGTCAGGTAGCGACCCAGGCCTGGGTGGGTCCCGGTCTAGAACAGTCTAGCGTCACCGCAATTCTGCGGTTTGGTTGCTCAGAATAAGACTCGAGATCATTGGTTACTGGGGGATATATATACCCCCTAGTTTTAGCCGATAAATCATTCTAACTACACCTCTGACTGGCACTTGCAGCTGCGCTGATGTTTCAAGATTTAGCCTTCTCATTTATGAAAACCTCTGGACCTCTCTTCCTAACCTCGCTATGTTTTAGTCCGGCCTCATCAGACCCCATACTTTCCTAGTGGGATTCTCTGCCTTCGTCTCGCTAAAACTAGCACCTCCTTGGGAGAGACCTCTCCCTCGCGGACGACGGTCGCCGTGGCCCTACAAACTTTACCTAGTAGTGTCTCCCACGGCGATCCAGTCTGCCTCTCTCCGGTTTACACCCGCCTTTGGGATCCGGACGATTTTCGCCTACCCTCAGATAACGAGTGTGAATTCGTGGTCATTCCAAGACCACATAAACTACTTACAATACCTACCCAATACCTCTTCTCCTGAACATAGTGCACTGTCGGGGCACAAACCAATCATATATGGAGTCAGATAGTACAGTAGTAAGACCCCTTATGAAGCAATTGTCCAGGCTATGGCCTAATCAACCCTCACTTCGTCACTAGGGCTAGGGAAACTAGGCAGCCCCTCGTGACAACCCGACAGTAGTATTAAGTGCAACTTTTGGAGATGTACATAGTTATTACTTAACATCTGAAGTATTAAGCTCAATAAAATGAGTTACAATCACCATAACAGACTGACATCTCAGTGTAAACCAACAGTTTTTGGTTAAAAAAACAGCATTTCTCCCGAAAATCAATAAGTTGAATCATGCCGGTGAAAAATTGCGATATACGTAGACACACCCTAGCTTCCATTGTTTTACAAGAAATGATGTATTCAAATTGAACTAATTTATTTTTATTTTATTAAGTTACTTACTTTCTTGATAGTCCGACTATTCTTAATGTGACAATGGGCTCACGCTCGAATTAGAACTGAAATGCGTATATTTTTTTTTCTTGTTTTTTAGGCCAATAATTATATTCTACGTACTATTGAATTTGGCATCGTTCAATCGTTCAAGCCAAAGGATATTTTATTTAAAATTTGAAATAATGTTTATAAAAAGAAACTTTTATTTTTAAATTTGAAAATAACTGTTGACAAATCTGGTAAGTTTTATTGGATATAAATCTTTGGCTACTCAAAAATGAGACCATAAGTTCAAAAAGCGGCTCTGAGTGATATTATTATATTTATGCATTCATAAGCTTTAAGTTACCTCACCTATATTCTATAGTTTATAACATAGCTGTATTATTGTATAGTTAGTTGTGTATACAGACTGTGGCCCTTTCTCGGTTAAAATATTTGTTATGCTCGTGCAATAGCACCATGCCAATGGGGGAAAAAACAGGTGCGTCGACAAACTTACAGTAGTCTCTTCACGCTAACGCAGGTTTGAATGTTTTTTACATACATCCTATAGTTTAGACTTAGAGTAAAAGAATATAAAATATTGTTCACAGAAAAAAATGTTTTCATCCAAAAGGAAAATTAGGTCTCATTGTGAATAAACCAGAAGATGGTTTTGGATCAAGTGACGACGTAAGTACCACTCGAAGGTTTCTTCAAAACGCTACTTTAAGAGAATCTATTGCTGGAATTAACGTTGACTCGATTAAAAATTTATCAATAATACTTAAGGTTATTTATTGCTTGCGGAAAACAAATAAATTTGAATAACTTAAAAAATATCAATAAACAAAACAAAAGATATATATTTAAAAAAATACAACTGGTATTTATGCCTGTATCATTGCATACATTGTTGATTCATGGTTCTGGCGTGATCATCATTCGCAATTCCCATAGGTCAAATGTCATAAGAAGGATTGTAGTGTAGGATAAGAACATTTGGCGTAACCACGAAAAAAATCGCCGAAAAACTTCGCGTATTAACCCTGATTAAGATATTATTAATAGACCGAGAGCTTTATGAAAAAAAAATTAGTCCAGACATTGATAAATATATATAAGAAGATGAGACTGACAATCAAATAGACATTGATTTTTATATAAGGTTACATTCTGATGAATTCACGGGGGATTAAGACTCGTAAGAATAAATAAATTGTATTATTTCATAAAATATAATTATAGAGATATTATTATGCCATTGTAATGTTATATTACTATTATTATAATTTCTATTACTATGACTATGAAATAATGGATACTATTAATGCATTAGATACAGTATTACAATAGCAATGTAGTTCTTTTGACTTGAAATAAATTTATAAAAATGTTTATTTGAAACTAACTATTGGTTAATGATGTTTGTCCATCATCCATATTCTTTGGTTACGTTGTGCGCTAAGTAAAAACCTCCTAAAAAAGCCTCGTTTTATACAAATTAACCACACGGGCAACAGACATCCCGTGTTAGGTGAAACAACTATCCCATTATTTCAGTCAGCTAGTTTTACCAGGTTATTCCCGATCGGCAGGGACGAATTAGAATATTTTATCATCCTTAGAGATCTGAAAATGTTTACCGATCTTGCATATTACACCGCTTCCAATTTATCTGACGGGAGGGACGGAAACAAAAACTCGCCATGAATATTTATTGCGAGCAGGTCAAAAGATCAAAAAACTAAAATTTACATTTCTAACTTTCTATTGATAAAGTGGTAATAATTAAGATGGTTAGACTCATTTGAATTTCTAGGTCAAGTGAAGCAGAGGAAGTTCGGTGACTTAACACCATCTTTGAGTTTGTTTGACGTGACTCCATTCGTTACGCAGATAAAAAAAAAATAGGTTATATTAATAAGGCACGATATCTACTCTATTCTAATTCAAGAAACCATTCTCACCAAACGCATAGTTGGGTTAAAAAACAATTTTCATTTATTTATTTCTTATTGGACTGAATTCGGTCCTGGAAAATAATAAGGGGAGCACCGTGACAACGTTATGTTTAACACCACCTAAATTATAAAGAGGAGAACCGGTAAAAAACAGCTGAAGGAAATAACTCTGAGATTAAAAACAAAACGTTATAACCAGCAAACTTACATGTGTGGTAATTATGTATTTATAAAAAGTGCAAAATTAATATAAATGAGACTTGAGAAAATAAATAGGCCTCTGTTGTGACGGCTGTATTGTTTATTTTCCACATTGAGGGAAAATATGTTAACATTATTCAACATGAAGCGGGAAGCAACATAATTATTTTTTCACATTCCATCATCTACGTATCTTTTGTTGCGGCGTAAATCGGAGCAGAGCCTTTATAATACCAATATAAATCGTTTTTGTTGGCTAAATATTTCTTTGAATATATTTTCATACAATTTTTTTGTTTTTTACTGTTACAGCATAGAGAAAACTTGAAAAATATATTCTTTGAAACTTTTAAATCTTTCAGCAAACGTATGACCACATATGTCCCGGTCCATTTATTGCATTATATTAAATGCAAAAATTAATAGCAGGTATACAAGATTACGTATTGAAATTTCGAGATATAAATTTAGTCAGATTCATACGTGCCTTGTACACAAAAAAATAAATAAAATTGTAAATGTGTACTATTTCACAATTGTCATTTGTTAAGCACTGGAAAAACCCAAGTCCCCTACGCACAGATCACTAAAACATTGAGCTTTTTTTAAGCAGACATGATAACGGTTTTTAAATTAGCCCAAAAAAAATAAACCGTTTTTCATTTTGAACATGTAGCTGACGAACGGCGGCGCATCACAGCTGCTAGTGACAGTTTGAAAGGCTACGTCAATTAGAGTTGTTGGACATTGCTTTACCGGCGATTAACGGACACAACTTACATAACATAAAAACAATTTTTTTCTACGCCAGGTCTAACACCTCAGCCAATTTTCTGAATGTAGCCCAATATAAATCTGATCTTGCTTGGTAGTACCATCAGCATTTGTATTTTCAATTGCCTGTCACCTAAAGGTGCGCTCTGAAGCCAATCCAAAGACAAATGAATGAAATACATAGCTGAATTATTGTTTGTAAATATAAAGATATATGGACAACATCAAGTGAGTAGTGTTGTATATTGTCTAGTTGCATTAACATGCAAAGAAAAAAAAAAAGAAGCGAATCCCTTAACTACTGTTACTTAAATATATTCAAGTATAAATAATTTTTACATCCCAATTACTGAACAAGCATATTGTAATGTTTCTAATAAAGTTCTTATAAATAGAAATGTATTTACGGTTATGCAAATATAAAATGTTAAATTAAGTTGCTCTTCCAGGCTCACCAATCTTCCCCCAATAATCCCTGGCTTCCATATTTTCCTGTCTTTTCTGTCAATTTCATCCCTTTTTACCCTATTTTCCTCCTGACGCAATAATATAATCCTTTAAAATTTAAATAATCCTCTTAGTCTTTATAAATAGTTTTTTCTTTTGTGACCATTTTTATCTCAAGAATAATAATCATTAACCTCTGGTCTTGACTTGTTTTCTAAATAACCAATTTCTCCTATATTTTAATTAAGTGTATCTCATAGAGACCATTTCTGCACGGCCATATAGAGTAAACATGATGTACAAACGATTCTACTAGTAGTAAATAACACAATGGGAAGAAATGGAATGCCGAGGGAATGGTTGAGCCTTGGCCACCAGGCCAACAATCTTGTTGATAAGGGTAGATAGATAAGGGTAGATAGCAGTGCACCATAGGCATTGAAGCACACCATTGACATTAGCCCATTGTAGAACTATAAATTTAAATGTCATTTAAGTATTTTATAAATATTTTCAAAGATTAGTAGAAACGCCAAATTGTAAACACTAAACACTAATAATAAGGTGCAATTATCCCAGACACTACACAGTTTTTACTAGCGAAATTACATTCATTACTATAAAAAATATATCGTTTAACAACTTGTTAAAAGTAGCAGGTTATTTTTATTTTCTAGCAGGTTCAGCTCAACCGTGCATTTATAAAAAAAAAAATATGTATCTTATTTTATTTCTATTGTGACGTTAGCAGGACATGATGACTGTAAATGATTCAACATTTTTTATAACAGCAGTGTTCGTTATCAAGAGACACAACCCCAAGGATAATATAAACAAATTACTAATATTAACAAATAAATATTCTAAAAGTAAAAAAAAAAACTTGGCTTTAAAGACTTGGGTTTCGTTAATTGTGTTCAACATTTGAAACCCTCGTTTTCATCCGTGTGTCTGAATGTATTGGTCTTAGCGAGTTCCCTATTTAAGTGACTATGGTATGTTTAGTGGCATGAAAGTTTCATTTGATACTCCTATAACGCTAAAACGAAAGCAAGCTTCGTGAAAAGAAACGCAGGGTCATTTGTAAATTAATTAGTAGTATAAAGAAAATATTTGTCTATCAAAATATATCGCTACTATGTATTAGCATATCAAATTAAAGGAGCTTTACGTAATTATTAATAATATGTAATATGACTAAATTGAGCTGTAATTCCATAAAGTAACTATAATTATTATTAAAAGTGTATTCACAACTTTTTTGCAATAACAGTTCATGTAGAGGGTTGATATTTTTCATAAAAGTTTTAATTGATTCCCTGACGATGCTTAAAAGAAAATTAATTTAATTAAATAAGAAAAATATGTAATTGTTAATTACGTTTAAAAATTATGTAATGTAGGATAATAAATTAAAGATCTCGAGGTTCCTTGTTAATAATATGTATTGTGTGTTGGAGGTTTCGTGGGCCGTCATTACTAATAGTGTCAATAGCATTGTTTTCGCCACCGGAACGAAACCCTTAATTATGTGGAGGACTATATTTTACTTCACTTTTAAGGAATATTGATTAATTTAATCGTGCGTATTTTATGTGTTCTATCATTACTTTTACTTACAAGAGCAATATTTAAAAAAAAGCCTGTCAAACGAGAGGTGGATATATGCTATTAACATGATCATTTCTACATCTACAATTGATGAGGTCACTGGCACACTGACGAAATATTATTATTATTACGGCCTGCATCGAGTTTTTACACCCAGACGATGGAGGCAAACAAGTCCCGCTCAACGACATAATTAAATCAGATACAGATGCTGGACCAGGGAATCGTTCAAACTGTGTTTTCCCGCTGTCAGGGCGGGTTCGAAGTTGGTCTTAAACTAGCTGACAATTAAAGTAAGTTCGTCCCTGTCCAGTTAGTGGAACGTGTGATAATTCAAGGGAAATTAGGGCCTCTCTACCTTTCAAAGTGAATGTAAATGTCACCTAAAAGCAACATCCACGACAATTTGTTTGTTAGATATAATTTAATAGGGCATAATTGTATAAAATCATAATTAACGCTTCTATGCTACTAAGATTTATAGCTCCTTACATTATGTATAATTGAAGAGGTGTTAATATTAGGATGATATGGCTAGGGGCCCTTTGAAAATTGATGCGTAGCGAAGAAAGCATCAAGGAAGACTTGGGAAGACAGGGATAGGAAGGTGTTTGATCGGAGAAGTACTGATTATTAGTTCTTCAAGGGTTGGTTAGTAATTTTACTATCGGGTTTTGGTTCGAGGACGAAGAGCTGGGTTACCATTTTATTGTTAGCAGCAGCGACATACCTAGCTGATGCCTGAGATGAAAATATAATATGCACATATAAGATAGGCAGTCCCTCAAACTAAATTATTTATGTCGCTTGGTGGCACCTGGCTGGGGTTGGAGAAAAGAACGCTAATGAATTATGTAATGACGACCAACCATTGAAGGGTCGGAATCATCAGGGTTATTAATAATTGTGTGGTGGTTAGCTCGAAGGGTATGGCTACAAATCTCAAGGTAAAACAAATATCTGCTAAAAACATTACTTTTTAAATGTTGTGCAGAGTGGGTTTTGTAACGGTTGTGAAAACAATTTTAATGACTTTAGTAATAATAATCCACAAATGGTCCAATGCAAATAAATTTTAAGAATCCATTCGTCGAGCTCCTTAATCTGGTATCATATTGATAATATTAATGGCTATATTTTTAACATCTTCTTCATTTCCAATGGGACCTCTATGAAAAGAAACGTATGTTTCTAGCTTGAACTGCTCTCAGTTTGCAGAAATACTCACAAAGATCGTAAAAGACAAACGAATCAAAGTGTACGAGCTTCTGGCCTTACACAAAACAAAAACGAAGAGCTGAAAAATAAATTTCATAAAATTAATGAAAATTTGAGACACCACCAACTCTTATTAGATTAAGTAACGAGCGTTCTAATCGCGACATTAAGTAATTATTCACAAATGACTTCTAACTAAATACATAGGCTACTCATAGTACAAAAATAAACTAGCTATTGGCAAGCTTTGCTCATGCTCTTTTGTTAACTATCCTCATTTAACCTTTTTTTGTTTTATGCATTCCTAATTATTGCCCTTTTATTATTCCGTGATCCGCATGAAATTTTGATAATATTTCATGAAATTTATTAATACGATGAAAATTATGATACAGTACACAAAACGTAAATCTATTGGCCCCCTCATTAGGTGTTTGTGGTCTTGGAAACCAAATAATCTTGCAGTGTCAGACATGTAATTCTCAAAAACTATATAAAGATAATATTTTTCAAACAAAATAAAGCGAATTTGGTTCACATAGATTAACGAACTCAGAGGGAGTCGATAACTCTGGTCACCTCACAGAGGCTATTTAAATTTACGATTTAAACTACTGGTTTTTATTGCAAGGTTAAGTACACATTAAAAACGATAGCGCATAATTAAATTGAAAGAGGAAATTTTTGTTTTTCTTCGATATTTTAGCTTTCAAATGGAACCATCATGTAAAATTTCATGTTTTCAGGTCTAAATGGAGGCTTACAATCTCAGGAGCAGGTGTAAAAGTGAAAATACAAAGGAATTTGGTTTTGAAATAATAAATCTTAAATCAATCTATCAATTAATAATCGTTTAACATCTCTGCCCAACTTTACGGCGTCACTCATGTTTTTTTTTCTCCTTTTGTGAGAGGTGTAAGGTAATTCTAACGATGAAAGTTAGCAAGGCGGTGCGTAGAGGACTTAGCACATGGAATGAGGAGTGGGTTAAGGACACAGGCTGAAGATGTCCCAGCCAATTTCACCGCTTTCTCCTCAGCCGGTACTTGTTCGGTCATTGTGTACCCATGCCCAGTGAGCTGTGGCATTTGTTGGCGAGGCATCCAATTGAAACAAGTGTAAATAGTTGCTAATGGAACAAAACTCGAACAAGGATATAACGTAACTCCACGACGCCAACATCTTACGAAAATATTCTGCTAGCGTCAGGCACTAACTATGCGATAGGTAGCAACCGGCCCCCGGAGGAAACTAGATAAGATGCGAGACCGGAAGGTGATTGTCACTTCCTCGACAAGTTCAACATCCTTGTTCCACTGCCTTCGAGATAGTATGTACATTATCTGAGGCAGTTATCAGTATAATCCGGGAAGCATTGGGGGCCCACTACCGTATACCGATAATGGCGGCACCAACTGAACCAATTACATTCCCAAAACTATCCTAAATATCCTATTTAGGGACCCCCCCCCAAAACAAACTATTCGCCGAGCAGTGGAAACACTAATTTCCATGACTATTTGATTGAGGTAATGAACGAGGGGTCAGCAGAAGGGCCATAGGGAGAAGGAAGTATTATGAAACACAAGCTCTAGCAAATTTATACCTGAAGATAACACAAAATCCGTCTTTACCTTCTTTCTTTTCGAGAAAAAAATTCAAACCTGAGCACTCATAATGTTTCGCTTCAGCATTGATGATAATTCATATTATTACAACGTGACGGCCATTTTAGAGTTAACCTTTAAATAAATAAATATCATTATCTAAGAAATAAACAAGTATGTAGGGTTCTACTCACAACGAAGAAATGACAAACAAAACCTATTTATTAGCTGCAATCTTATGCAGGGCTGATATTTCAGTCCCTTCGCTATTGTAGACCAGACCATTAACCTCTTCAGTAATAAGGTTAAAACTTTGTTTATACATAAGATTCAAGAGTAATAATTTTAAATTTATTTATTATTTAAAATATTGAGTAAGGCTCAGGTCTTTTGTAAAATTATTCGGTGTGTACACGATTAGGCTATACCAGAGGTTAATACTTTAGTTATTCATTATGGTTATAGGGAAAAGAACACGTAATAAAAATAATACAACTGACGTGCTTTTGCGGAATCCTGAAGAGGAAGGTCTTCTTTCATAAAGGTGCTTTCGTCTGCTTGTCTGACTGTGTTCCATGTTTAGGGAGTCATACAAATTTATCATTTAGAATTTTATTACAGCATAAATTCGTCAACACCCCGAAATATCCTATATGCATGTTAATTATCCCTACTAGGGTCAGAAGATATTTAAGACTAAAAGTAAACAATTACTGAGTAGTAAATAATAAGTTGTGGACGCTATAACCAGGTTACCATCCCCTTTACAGGACGTAACGAGGATAGACACTTAGGAGAATGGGAGGAGAGGAGGGATGACCAAAAAACATTCTTAAAAATTCATCAAGAGAGAGTGAAGGAAAAGAGCAACCCTACAAAAGGCTAAAAGGTACAGCTAAGGTACACGGGCAAGAACACCGGCCCACAATTTGGGTAATGGGGTAAAATATTAATGTTATAATGAATTATTTTTGTTATAAATCCTTGGCCTGTATTAAATACATAATAATCATACGTTTGTAGGATGCTTGGTAATATTTCAATTATAACTTGGTTCAATAGTTTGGGCATAGTTTCGTTCGATTTTGCGGTAGGGATCCAATAGCGATATTGTACAGAAATTAACAATTCAATACTATGTTGATACCGTTTCATATTGTATATTATATTACAGCTGATGACATTGTTTCCATTCCTAGGGCATGAATATTTGTTATAATGAATCTCCTTCTTACCTAATTTAGAATATCGATAACACTCTCTAATTAATACAGTTAAAAATAATTTTAAGAAGTTGAGACAACAAGATAGTGAGATGAGCGGCACCTTGTGTTAGGTTGCAGTGCCTTTGGTGATTGGTGGATAAAATGTAAATTGACTAAACTACGTTAGGAAGCGGCTCCTTTAGCCGCTTGATAACATGAAAATAACATCAAAGAAATGAAAATGTTTGAACTTTTTATCCATATATACGAAGGTGGTCTGAAAAGTTTCCGACCTCAACATGAAGACAGCAGCAGTCGTAAATAAAAGCTAGTGAATTTCGTTGTTCATCTGTTGACAGTTACTCGCCAAAGATTCAGCCATTTCAGCAAAATGGAATCAAGGATGGAGCTTTTTTTATAAGATGTAAATGCATTCACCCCTGACTCTGAAGACAGGTGAGGTGTAAGAAGCCACCCCGACAAGCAGTAGGCTATTACAGGAGATGCTAGAAGAAAATGCAAATGGTAGATGGGAGCTATCGCTTGGCGCCAAATACGAGAGAGCAACTTTGTCACAGTAATGGGATTTGAAATTGAGTTGATTATGGAAGCAGGTTACTGCCTCATTAGGCACTGTCTACCGCCACCCTTCCTCGCTTAATGAATTTTTATTACTCTTCTCATCTCCTGCCACATTAACATATTGTTTGAATTTAGCCCTATAACTTACGGATTATTAAAATAACAACGTTAGGGGAACAGTTTGTGTTCGACCCCATTATGCAGATTTGCAGAGACGAGTGGAGAGCAAACATCCTCTAACCGTCAGCTGTACAGGGAGCATCGGGTAGTCGACTTCTTCGTCTCTGTACGAGTCTGAGGGGTTGGACACTTCACCAAGAGACCTCTTCAGCACTTATTACTTAACTGCGTCATCATCGGTTTAGTTTCAATTTTAATGGGAAGAAATACATTACAGAGCCACATGTCGAATCTTCCAACAGCATAATGAAGGACCATTAATGTTTCAAGCAGTGTTTTTCTATAATGTTGACTAGGGTGTAGGTTAAGAAATTCAAAATCTCGACATCCTCATAAACAATATGCAATTAGTGTTGTTGTTTTTTCCAACATAAACGTCGACAGGTGGATCGGACAGAATTTTTCCCATTGAATTCATATCTGAAAAAGGGTTTTCTATCATGTAGAGTTTTTCTTTTATAGTCAAAAGTAATCGCTATTTTTTTTATTACGATTTTAGCATATTTCACAGCACAGAAGAATACAAATGGGTAAAACTGGGCCAGATAATCGCAGGTAATTTTATAGTATTTTTAAAGCTAAATTAAGATCTGAAACCGTTCCTTTTCTAAAGAAATCTCTAAAACAATTTCTTTAGAGACGTTTTAACAACCATGCATTTGTAATTGTCAAGCAAACCCTTCGTCTAGTAGTTGTAAATAACAGTATTATTTCAACTTTTTTCCGACTAATGTGATAGAACCCATCATGCAATAATGACTAGGCAATAACTATACCAGGGAAGATGGGACCCTAACATAATAGGGAGTTAAAATAAAACAATTAGACTTTTGTCGTACACTCGTCAAAACAACGTGATTTTGCAATATTTTAAGAGTAAAACGAAATTTAAGTCTCTCTTCACTGACAATCCCGTTATTTTGTCTATAAAAATCCTAACTTTGACCCAAACATAAATAATACCGTTTTATCGACACAGTGAATGTCTGATAATGACTTGGGCACTTGGTGACAATCACAACCACAGATTGTTCAGTTTCCCACGTGGAGGAATCATATCATGATGATTTTAAAAATACTCATAAATTAACAAGAATAAAGGCTATCTTAGAATAGGTGACACATTTTCTTCAATCAAATAATTACAGTTAGACTGCACCTGTTTACTTTATACACTTTTCGATCTCAATGACTCACTTGCTTCGACATGTTTTTGATTTTAGTCTCTGCTGAACTATTTCATTTCAACAATATTTTTTGTATTTGGATTCCGTTTGTTATTTTCTCGCTCACTTGTTTGTATACGTCTTATTACATGACACATGAAATTTTATAATGAAGTTCCATGAGGTTTGGAGCCGAGGACAGGAATAATAGCATCACCAACATAAAAAAAATCATTGATTGCCATCAAACCAGCGATTTTATCAGCAATTCTGTAAAAACTTGCGTAGAGATTCGATGGTCCCAAAAATTCTATAACAAATTTTGTGATCCGAAAAATCCGTCCCAGATAAAATGGATCGCCTACGCCAATGCACATAAGATTTCAATTACACACAAAATAATAGCTTTCCCTCCCAAAAAATCAGATCATTTATTAATCAATTACTTGAAAATTTCACCATAGTGTTATAATTAGTATATTCAACAATGATTCATGGCTGTTTTTGTTTTTTCTAGCAAGATATTTTGATAAGGCGACAAATTTTTAGAAAACGTTGGATCATAAATCTATTTGTTTTTGTAAGAGCCCCCACAGGTACAATTTTTGTATATTGTAAAACAGTATTTCGGAAAAAAAAAAAAAACCTACTGATTAGTTACTTCATTCAGATCACTACGAATTAAAGGTAAAGTGAACGAGATTGAAGATACACGATGCCAAATACCCAAGACCCCGAGGATACTGGATAAAAGTCATTGAAGATACAGGATAAAAGATACGAGAAGAAGAGACTTCCGGTGGGCAAGCGCAGTTTGGTCCATACTTATTAGGTATTCATGTTGGCTACTTCCTGCCTCCTATAGAGGCGACGGGGATGGCAGGATATCTACCAACGACAGCCGGCTCTTGTGGTATATCGATTTAATTTTTAACGATACAGGTCAATAAACGGAAAGGGGGTCGATAAATATATTTTCCAGTGCAGCTAATTACTAGGATTGCTGTTAGGGGTTCTTTGTTTTTTTGTTTTTTTCAATATCAAAAACTCTTACGTGTTGTATGTTCGTCTGTTTTAGATATCACAAGTCCCATGTTCATGACAGCTCTTCATAAAAAAATCATTTGAAGACCCCACGACATAAAAAAAAAAATTCTTCCGACTCTTTAAAACACGATAAGTTCTCATTAATTTCTTAATTACTTCTTAGATCTAGCTTAGGTAAATTATACTATGTTAAATGATAGTTGGGAAAATAACATGAAATTTTCTCGTCCCACATTTCGCTAGCACTTTCGGCAGCTACATCGTATTATCAAGAGTTTAAGAGTTTAAAAATTCTGCTTAAATTAACCGTTTCACTCAAGTGCGACACAAGTTATACCCAGCACTCAAGTTTTACATGGTAAATTTAAACATAATTTTAAGCATTTGATAATAGGAATGTAACTACCAAAAACGCCAGTGAAATAAAAATAACTTGTGGGAAGACAAAATTTCACGTTATTTTCTTAATCTTAACACAAAACTAGCAATCAACCACAAAATTAAACATCGAGTATGGGGAAAATAAAAGATTTCGACTTACTGATCAATTTTAGTATTTTCTATAACTTTTAAAAATGATTAAAACGGTATTCAGAACTTCAAATAAGTGTTCGTCTTAGAAGAATGATGTTTTGCGCGTTAGCTTTAAATCCCACGGCGATGCTAAAAATACAACCAGTCATGAAAAATAAAGAAGGTTCAAATATTCAATCAATCGGTAATCAAAACATAAATATTTGTCTAACATGTTGAGTAGGGCGCCAAATTGAATAATTTGACGTGCTGATTAATAATATGCCTGGTGTGCTGGGGTTTTATTGGAGTATAGTGATTAAAACTGACTTCAAAAGAGAAGGACGATATTTCGCATGGCAGTTTTAATCGATGGTACAAAGGCCATAAAAATAAAACCAGATCCATAAAACACGAATCAAGTGCCATTTAAACTATCAAATTAAATCGCTCGACGGCTTAAAATTACAAAAAGTCATTATAACTCAACATAAAATGGGTTAGTAACTTTTATTTGCGGCCGTAACAAAACCCTCAATAGTGTGGTACATCAAACTTCAACGAATTAAAAAAAACAAAACAAATACTTTATAGGTAACGGCAAGTGCTCTCGAAGTCCCATCAGTACATATCCAATGGATAACATCAATACTAATTGCTTGTTTTATAAAAAATACATACGTGAAGCAATAATAACATAACGTGATTTTTTGTTTTCCTAATACCAACCACTAAAAAGGTATTTTAAGCAATATGAATATAAAAAACATACTCACGTAAGAGGAAAATGAGATATAACCATATTTTAAAAAGCTTCTAAATAAACAAGTTACTTAAAAGCAAGGTGATTATCATCAGGTTTTTTTTTGTCCATTTAATGTTGGCGTAACAATACAATTAACATATTTCTGTCATCGAATATTAACAGTTAAAGATTGCTCTAAAAGGGATAAATGATTACTATAAGACAATTTCCAACCACCCTATCACCTGTCTGTAATGAAATTCAAACACAGCAAAAAACTATCTAATTATTTTATTCCAGATTTTCCTAGAAAGCGCGGGTTTTCCTATTTTGTAACAGAGTTCCGCTAATTATTAGTACCACATTTCTCCAAAGTAACATTGTTATTTTTTTCACCGTTCTAAACGAAATGAAAAACTACGGGGGAACTGTCAGGAAACCACACTAACTTTTTCCGTTGAGTTAATAAACCAGCCCAGGAAGGTCGATCCCGTGTCACCACAAACACCGCAACCCTAAAGACCAAATGAGTTTTACAACAAAAAATTCTTTTACAATTCCCGGCTATAAATCTCCCTATCCGCTCTTTTATATTCCGACCTGTTTAAATGAATTCACTTTTTTTTGTTTTTTTTTTTTTTTGTTTTCAGGAAGTTCCCCATATTCCGTGTTGATAAAAACTATATCGGTAAAGCCCTGAGTACTAACCGTACTTGATAACAGCTTCTCCATATGTTATTATTTAAAAAAAAATTGATTAAAAAAACAAAATGTTAAAAAAAAAATCTGAAAAAAACTGTCCGTACTATATTTTTGATGTTTTTCTTTTAGCAATGCCACAGTGGGTTGTCCATAGATGAAAAAAGTCATGTTTCCCAACATGGTCAAAAATAAGCCCTAGTGCGCCTAAGTGATGTTTACAACAAAAGCCAAAACTACAGGAATCTTTGCAGAACAAATGGTGGAGTGGTATCCGCCTGCATACAGTTTAATTCGTAGAATGCAGTAATGAAACTTACAGTTTGTTAAACGCCTACCATTAGAGACGACACACCCTTGATCCTCAAATTTCAAATCACCATTTCAACTGATCCTAATTTCAATTGTAATTTGTATACGGAGAATCCTGAAATGTCTTCAGAATTCAAAGGTTCAATTCGATATTCTAATTGAATTTTCATCCGTTTGATCAATTCCTCTGGTTTAGGCATACTAAAATTGGTATGAGTTTCTCCATCTATAAGGTACATTATCTGTTCCGTGAAGGACTCAAATATTCCTTACTAAATTAAATTTTTTGAAAGAGACTTAATTTTTAAAAGAGTTTAATATCTTAAACTGTAAAATAGTGAAAAGATAAAGATGCAATGAATTGACTTCTTTATCAATTTATGATTTGCATCCTATACCTTTGAACCATTATAACACTATAAAATAGAAATCCGAACAGTATCACATTAATGTTGGATGAATTCTGTAAAGAATTTCACCAAACACACACACATACATTTCTTTGATTTGTAGGTTCTTTCGTTTTGTTCTTTTCCTACATGTAAATAAGGAGCTTTTATTTGATAATAATTATTTAAGTGCTTATTTTGGTTTTGGTTTAGAGGCGCTCTGCCGTCTTTTAAAGAAATAAAAAGAATTACTGACAAAATAAAATAAAATAAAGGTAATTGTGCTAGTTGACCCTCACAGTGACCAGTGAACGGCCTAACGGGAGTAAGGCAATTATCCTATAAACTATAAAGTGTGAAGAATTAATGTTCTCTATAAAAGTGATCTGATGGTGACATTTATTCTGAAACTTCTCTTAAGAAGATAAACTGATTTAACTGATAGAAGTAAAGGTTTGATTTTACTGTTACAATAAATTAAATAGAAAATTAATTGGATCAGTAAACCTACCAATTAAGTTTTTAATATAATATAACAAACATCTGGCACTGCTTCTAAAATCTACACGGCATAGGTTTGAGGCGTTTATACAAGCAAAAAAAGTGAATACGTCTTTGATCCAACAGTTTTATCTTAGAAGGACTATTGGCAAATACCCAGTGATAAACCCCAGAAAAATATTGAGTCCAATCAAAGAACAGTAGCTAATCACCTAGAAACCAGCTAGGAAATCGGAACAAATTCCACAAGAAATGGGGTAGGAAGTTATAAATCGTTTCCGAAAATGCTGAATTTATGAATAAGTGCACTTACACTATCTTGTGGTTTGACCTATAAATCTGACCCGTGTTCGAAAATAAAAGAACAAAAATGAAAACTGTCAAACAATCTTTGGTAGGAAGCCAAATCTTATCGAAAAAGATAAAAGGTTTCAGATCTAGAGGGATACTTTAAATAAACAGTGTTTGATATTGTTTTTGTTATAAGGAGCAAGGAAGACATATAAAACCATTACAATCTATTATGTACCTACTGTGTATCTATATAAAAACTAATAGTTTATTGATCTCATAAGCTCTCAACGTTTATCTTTCAACTAAGTCACTTTTCCTAAGCTTATCAAAAGACATATCAACAATTTTTCCTTAGACCCACCATATTTTTCCTATAGACTGTTTTGTTGAAAATTCTTTAAGGAGAAAAAAAGAGAGTATAAAAAAAGGATTAATATATTTTATTTGTTGCTATCTAAAAATATAATGCCTTCACATATATTAAAATGATTCCACATCTGTGCCAGTTAATTTCAAGATTTAACCATTAAATATCACATACCTCATGATTAATTTGTTCGTATAACGAGAGTACTCTCACTTTCACTCACCTGTGAACAGAAGAAAAAAAAAATTGTATTAAAATAAATAACGGAAAATCGCTAACAATACTTGTAGTTAATAATTATATTATTATTTAATTAATTATTACATTCTTGGATTTCCGAAGATAATACAATTTCACATAAATATGTAGCTGAAATGATTAAATTAACTAAACGATAATTTAGCCTATAACAGTATTATAGTAGGGATGCTAACAGGAAAGTACATAGAGCGAATACTAAGTTAGCAGCTAGTAGCCGGGGCCCAAAGATGAACTTTGTAGACTAGGTGGGCCGAGGGTTTGCGGTGTTAGTCCCTTGTCTAGCCTAAGACCTAATAAGATCGGAACGCCAAACGTCCGAACGGAAATTTCAATATCTGTAGAGTTAGCCGCTCCAATTACACCGCGACAGAGCACGGAAGACAACTTTATGGAGCCAGTTACAATAACTACATTACAGAACGAACATCGGATTAGCTGATGGGATTGCATTGGGATATGTAGGCGTAGGATCTTACACCTCCCCTACCAATGTACTCAAGAGATCTACCAATTGCTACAGGCTGTTTCTACCTAATGTAGCTAATCTATTAGTAAACCTTTGTTGGCAACAGTATACCTTTGTAATTGCAAATTTAAGGATCAGAGGCTTCGGAATAGCTTAAATTAATACATTTTGTCAGATGTAGGGTTCCTAGTGGTGCTCCAGTTGCGATGGGAGCTGAAGATCGAAAATATTTGCCGCAGTCTCCATGGACGTCCGATTTCCTCAAAAAAGATTCCATAAAATGAAAAGCACCTGATAATTTATACAGGAGGATGACACACAATATAAAATGCACTTATTAGGGGTATGACTCGATACTCCTATGGTCCTATAACCGAAAACTTCTTTCCAAAAAATCAATAATTATTTAAACAACTCTCTGAGGAGCTTATAAACTTTCTCAATGGTCAGAAAAACTCGGGTTACACTCTTATAACAATACTGGAGTGTTACATGCCCTTAATTTAAGTGTTACACACCCTCCTGCGGGTGTTGCGGTATAGTGTAGCAGCCAATCAAGAAAATCATACAAAAAAAAAACGTAATTTTTTAATGTTTTTTTTTTTAATTTAACTTATCTATGGAATACGATTCGTGATAAGAATCGAATTTCACCTGAGATTCCAAATGTTGACTATTTACTTTATCACAACCCTATAGATTAGATAGCTATCAAATAATGCCCGGGCGTTCTCAAGCTAACGATAAAACAGACCAAGGACAAAGAGCTATCAATATTCTCCCGACATTGCGATAGTGTCACCTACTGCTTTCTCTCCGTCCATCAATAGAATGCTACATGTGAAGATACGTTGGCTTACACTATAGCGGGCTTATTCCAATACCAGAATTATTGACTCAAAAGAAACGGTGAGGAGAGTAGAAGTAGAAACTGGCATGGAAAATCCGAGAGGCAACACTAATACAGACGTAGACCAATTCTTCTGATATTGACAAGCAAGAGCTTGCTCAGATTTCAGTTACAATATCATTCTCAATAGTATTGACTTTACCCACAAGAAAGACTTGGTCTTGCTTTTAAGTCAGCAAACTCTACTTTGCAAACTATAGCTGTACTCCCATTAAAGACAGGAAATGTGGACTGTTTATCGAGGCCCAACCACATCGATTTATTGAACTAGAATAAGTGCACTGTCTGCCTCAAGATTTGAACCCAGAAACCTTTTTTGCGCAACTATCGCAATTTGACTGCCAAGCAAACGTAAAAGAAAAGAAAGAAACATTTAGTTTTAACTGTTATTTATTTGCTAACCAAACGAACAGCGATTCTTCGAGATCTGTTTGATTGCACCAGTTTTATTTAAGGGTAATTTAATGCGGGTGGGTGGGAGGAGGGTGTGTCTCGGTCTGTATACCTATTAAACAGAATTTACTGCAGGGGGGGGGGGCGGTTTCAGAATTCTATTAACTTCAGAAGGTTATTTGCTAGTAGCGGATTTGCAGTCTTTCTTTCAATAGCTTTGTTTTGTTTTTTATTTGTATTTTAATAAACGAGAAAAATATAAAAGTTCTGCGGAATAAGTAATTATATATACTTTGCAAGCTGACATTATTTGATAGAAAATTTATTAATGAGGTATTAATACTTCAAAGGAGGACGAAAAAGGAAAGTGTTACAAACGATTAATTTTCTTTTCCTAATTAAACGCCTTTTTTGAGATCTCATCGAATTATTTATGGGATAAAAATCCGAACATGAGAAAAAATATAGATTTTAACTAAACTACGCTTTTAGTACCTTATAACTATTTCTGTTTTCATTTGTAAAACTAAAAAAAGACAACTAAGCCTTAATTATAATTTCACAGATACAAACACAGTAAATATGCTAATATGAAGATAGAACAACTCTGCGTTACTACTTGCAAGATATTTTTACAAACCCTCGGTCTCATATTTCTATATCGATAGGTATAATATATCGTCGTGTAGCTGGTGGGTACAATAGCAGCGAACATCGATTTATCCATTGTATTGTGCCGGCATGGTCCAATACGGGCACCAGCCGTCAATGGTTCGCTGAAAGCAATGACGAAAGAGAACGCGAAGTTCTTCTCCCACTTGCGTGTATGACATTTCCAAATATACGAGCAGATGAGCAGAAGAATCAATCATTCAGAAATGAATTGTTGAGCTCGTAGCGGGGAGCCCCTCCACTTTGGGAAGCAATAAGGTGGGGGGGGGGAGTTATACAGCGTAATGGCTTTTTATATGCATACCTACCTGTATGTATTATGCCAACTATTATATAGTTGTAAAAAATATATCACTGATTTGAAATTTTTAAACCTCAGGGCTCATTTGCTTCACGTTGATTTTTAATAATGGCTAACACCTCACTGATGGTTCAGCAATCAGATAATGAGTGATACAAAGTAATGATTATTTAATTTTGAAATCATTCGATAGCTCACCAGACATGTTTTTATTTGATAAGTGAACGTTGGTGACTTGATGTGACTAATCAATCTCTAACAATCAAGAAAGTGACAAAAACCAACCAGCACGCTATTACCACCTTGAACAGCATTAGGATGAAATAACAAAAAGCTCATGTTCAGATTTAAATAAAGAAATAAATTAGTTCTTTAAGTTTTAAAATGGTCAATATTGTTTTTGTTTTTTTAATTTGATCACTTTTTTAAAGTTGCTCCCAAGTGATCAGGTACTACATTTATAAGGGAGCTAGAACCAAAGGGTGCAAGTGATAAAATGGTAAAATTGGTGTCTCCAATACAATTAATGAGCCCTAATGTTCTACCTTACATAGAGGAGTACTACGGTGCTGAATAGTCTGGTTGCTGACCTTTGCAACACTCCTAGAATTTTCAAAAACGAACTTTGTCACTTACAATCATTTGCTTCTAAACATAAGAAACTATACTTATTTACATTGCTTATTAATATGTTTAAATAACTAATAAACCATTAACATTTTTCTTTTTGAAAAAATAAAATATAAGCTCTAGGTTCCAATCCTAAGCTGGATATAGAATTTATTTTAACTTTCAACTCCTCCAAATAGCATGTCAACGACAAGAACATGACGTCGGCATATGATTATTTTATCGATTTTAATTTGCTAATTATGCTATCTTCAATTATTACAACTTTCAAATCTGAAAATTAGAGCTGGATGGCAAAAAACTAAACAAATACTAGCACCACTCTAATCAAGAGCTCAGAAGAAAGCACCCACTTCAATGTTTATTTATAATTCAGGAGTCTTTTCACAGCCTGCACTCAGCTTTTAGAAGACGGTATAAAAAAAAAATAATAAATAACTTAATAACAAAAAAAATTTAATAAATGAATCAGATAAACAGGCTGAGTGTTTTTTTGATACCTTTTAACGTCCGCTGTGAGTGGGGAGGGAGGAGCGTCGAGAAAAGCCAACACAGGCATCAAGCCCATTACAAATATTTGTCAGCAAAGAAGGGCGCAAAAAGCGAGAATTACAAAAATAAACTAAAACATTATCGACAAAACGGGCACTTTAACTTTCAATCGGTTTATTTATTACCTTTATTTATTTATTTGTATAAAAAAACAAACAGCTATGACGGACCGGAAGTTGTTTCTACTCCTCTGGCAAATGTAAACTAAAATAAGGGATTCCTCTATCACAGTACATCAAAGTTTACCTTTTTTTTTTAAAAAATAAAGCTCAAATTTTAATTTGTTAATATTCAATGAAAGTTATAACTGACACTGGGGAACTGTACAACTATGTAAAAATTACTGAACAAATTAGTCTAGCTGATATGAAAAAATAATATAAATGATTTATGTCCGGAATTTATTTAACTATCTGTTTTCTTTGGCTAATAATATTTCGAGAAGTAGGGTTATATGCTACAACAAAGTAATGTGTGAATAGATCAAAGATCACAAGTACAAAATATGTCAATAAAATGAACAGTCATCACATAAGTTTATATGTTCAACACTTAGTATAATAGCAGAAGGGGATACAATTGTAATTGGGTTTCTAATACAAGGCTTTTGATCAGTCGTCTTGTACTAACACTGGAAAATGAAATATAACCAAAAAATAAATGAAGAACTGAAAATCTATTAACAATTAAAATAATACTTCACTCACCTCATTATGAATCAATATTTAGACCAAATGTAACTTAAAAAATAATAATATGTACTTAGGAAGGCTAGAATAACAATTGATCATTCGGCAAAAACTTAGCTAGCACGGAAACATATTCATTAAACATTCCATCTCTATACTGTATCAATAAACTACTTTAGGCGGTGTAGACGCACGCCATCACTGACGAACAATGACTGGCGATTTACGAATCACTTCCTATAACTACACGGATAAAGCGAGTCTTTATCGAACAACATCAGTGTACTTTTAATGAGACACTAAGTAAACAACAAATTAATTAATAAAATCATTATTAACTTACTTCAGCGTATATATAGGAAAATTCCTGGAATATAAACAAAGGACTAGATAACATAAAATAAAATAAGCTTAATTTCACTTAGTTTATTACATGAAAAAACAGCAGTAAGAATTACGAGAAATAGTCGGCCCCCTTAAAAAATAACAATAATATATATTACAAATATATATAAAACATTATGTTGTTTTCGTACGCAGTGAATTAAATATATACTAAATGAAATTAAATAAATCTGTAATTAATTAGCATCAATCTGGAGAGGGAAAATCCATTAAAAGGGAAGTATTTAAAAGTAGAATAAAGTTACGAGTCTTTCTATTTTGTTACCTTATTTTCTTTTTAAAACTTTTCCTAGGAATATCATCTTAGAATACAGTTGATTATATAACAGATACAAGAATTTAGTTGAAATATAAACATGATAAAAGAAGCAGCTGAAAGTGAGAGAAAAAAACTGGCATTGCCCAGAGGTTTGGCAAAAATTAATGTCAATGACATGTTTTATGATAATTTACCTTTGAAAACTTCCCCTATGCATCTTGCACAAAATTATAATTTCATACAAATTGCATATAAACCCAAGTAAATTATTTTTCAATTGATTTCTTTCGCTGAACTGAATACAGTATATACTTATAGATGCCAGAGATATATTACATTTCAGTTTAGTATTAAGGTTGTAAAAAACATTTTTTTCTAACGTTAGATATTCCGAAGTTGAAAATAATGAAATCACAATAAAAAGTTAGGGACGACCGAGGTTGTCAGCTTAATGAGTTAACTATCTACCTTAATTTCTGTCTTTTTAACTCGCTACTTCTTTGTCCGAGTAAATTGCTCATATTACCTTACAAGGCTCATACATATTTTAGAAAAACAAATCTATCGGGAGCGGGGAACGAAACAGTGTCTCCGCAGTTAGAAGTCAACTAACCGCTAGGGACTCCTGTAGGGAGAAGTATTCATCGAAAGAGTAATTTAAACACAATTAAATATTAAGAATTGTCAATCAAAATATTATTGTCATTTAGATATTTTTAAAGGTTCATTATGCTTATTGTAACTGGACCGTGCCCCATAATAAAGCTATTTTAATATTTCCCCTAATACGTCATGATAATGCCATTTTGATTACACAAGTAATATACTCAAGTATATAAGTAATATATATATATATATACTCACATATATTGATTCGGAAGGTTATGGAAGGCTATAGGAACAATGAGGCAGCGACAAATAGAAAGTATGCGAAGACAGAGGACGTGCGTCCGCTAAGTGTGTCAACCTTCACTTCTCTCATTAGCATCTCTCCTTCTATCTCTACCTGCGCTTATCGTCTTCACGCTAATGGCTCGTTTCAAGTCGCCAAGATAGTTTTCGGTTTTTATGTATAGGCTCTAGTAAAAAAATATGATAGGAGGAACAGGCCGTTAACCACACTTACACGTGCCCCGAAAATAGTCCAACTAAATTCAGGATTTTTAAAATAAATTCTCATAAAGGTATAATACAAGCAACTTGTTCGAAGACCAAGTCACCAAGAATCCGGAAAACAACTATACCACACAAATAATTTTATTTTAAGCTAAGTACTCGGAGGCCAAAATATTTCAAATACATCTCGTTGGTTAAAAGTTAGAAACATCCCCTTTTCAAATTGCCAGGATCAAATTTCGAATGGCGGAAATATTGTCAGTAAACGTGAGTGGTTAGATTGTTGCCAATCAGTTTCATCCTCACCTAAGAATTAATAAATTTTACTCAGTAGTGAAATTCATCATTTCCAATTAGCTTGAATAGCGCTGTTTTACTTTAGAAAACTCACCATCCTTCCCAAATTGGGCTGAATAAGGACGTTTTGGTAAAATGATTAATATATATCATATATGATATAATAATAATAATAATAATAATATATATATGTTATACTATTAGGGTATATTTTATTCACACTACTGTAATATACACAATATATTTATAAATATTAGAAATCACTAAAACACTGCTTTATCTGAAGACGTGGAAATAACAATTTAATTGCAAATAAGCTCCGTTTCTTTGGAAACGGAAAACTCCTATCTTAATAAAACAATAAAAATTAGAGTTTTAATTAAAGTGCCGAAAGACAATCAGGGCATCTTCGGTGAGCTGGAAATCGCACAATTAACTGGTGGGTACTTGTCAAGAACTTGCAATATACAATCCTCAACCTACACGGCACCATTTCTTATCTGCCAGAATTTAATTACTTGCCATTTTTACAGCAAGTAGATGTCATTCTCATCTTTTCGAAGTTCCCTGATCAGTTGTTGGCCTCAATCGTCACAAGTGAGTTAAGCAAGCAGGCTCTTAATTCTTGCTATTAGAGAATTTGAGGTATCAACATTTTTTTTTTTTCTCCATAGCCCCATTAAATGTCCAGATAATTATATAGAATTATAGATCCTCAGGTGAATCTAAGGTATCAAATTATTGCTATTGATATTTTTAGCTTGTTTTTTTCTCCAAAATAAACGAGAATTAGGTTATCTTTAACACAAAAATCGCCTCTTTTTTTTCAGGTTACTTTCAAAGTATATATTTTATTTGGCTGATTTTTTATCAACACAACGCTTGGTTTGAGCATGCACTGTTTTTGATGATATTATTTAGATAAGCCCGTTCATTGTATCATACATGTAATATTCTAAACTCTTCCTTTTCTATTCTAAACTCGTTCTTAGTTCGAGCCGTAACAGCCTGAAATGTACTGGCCAATAGTGGTTAATCATCTGGTCCCAGGTAAAGGCAATGTTTATTGAGAAATAACTTTATTTAAAGTACAACACAAAATATAATATACATACGTGAGGTTTGGAATTGACACATTTGAATATTTTATGTGGCAACAAGTGTACGTGCACGGTCTGTGAGCGGGCAGAGCGAATCCCTCCGAGATGTTACGAAGGTGAAGCGGAGTCGACGACGACGAGAAAACCCCTGAAGAAACACCAAATGGTGCATTTGAAGTTAGACAATGGCCTCCTACGTGACAGTACATAGGTATAGCATGCTCCCCGGCTCTCCACTCCCGCGCCTCATGAATCTCAATGCCTCGCCAGGCAGGACTAGGAGCAGCTCCGGTCAGAAACAGTCGTAAACCCTCGTATCCTGACTGAAATGTCTCGACGTATAAATCAAGACCAAGCCTAAGTCAAAGCGACAAGCGAACAAAATCATATCGTCTTAAGGTTCCGAGTCAGATACGACGCAAAGTAAAAGTGGCGCAATCACTTATACACGCCGTTCACATTCATAACATCCCTATAATTGTGCACCGTATTATAAAGTAACTCAAAATATACCATCTATTAAAGATTTAAAGGCATCACTTTTTCTTAGGATGAACAATGAATAGAAGGAATAATTAAAAATCAAATTAAATTAATTGAAAAATTACTAAATCGCGTCATACTGTGTGCAGAGTAATGAAGCTGTTGACAAATAAGGCAATTGAGCAAGAATGAAAAACCCTGAAGCCAGTACATACACTCAGACTGAATACACTCTGACTGGTCAACATTTAATCATGGATTGCACATTATATACTGACACCAGAACAAAATACAGGATTCTTAATCGATGAAATACAACACAAAACAAGGACTACACAACTGCATAAGTGTATATGGTTTACTAATGCCCTCCAACGGCCAGGAATGGCAAAAAAAGGGAGTATTTTTTAAAAATAATTTAATTTATATTTGAGAATAATACCACTCTCCCATTTGGACCATATTTTGGTATTTTTCCAACACTTAATATACTCGTTATTTCACTTACATTGATCATAAATCCAACAAAATTTTTGTTGTTAAAATGGTTCTATGGCCTATTCAAGAACGAGATGACTTGAAAGACACTATAGCTCGAGGAGAAACGGTTTATCTGTGTGGCGCCACATATCACTAAAGACCCGCAAGAGAGTAAACCCTGTTGCTAGGAAAGGGGGTGGAAAAGAAAAAACAAGGTTAAAACGATTAATGGAATAAAATTATACTAATTTATAATATTAGTTCTCTAACCGACTATTGTCGCTATAAAGTGTTAACCATGCCAAGTTATTATGAAATAAGTGGGTTAAATATATTTTTTTTACAAATTAAGGAGAAGTTATTTATGAAATTGCCTTCCTCTGAATAAACAGGCTCGGAAAATACAACCTTCTTTAACCACTTTGTGCGATTATCATCCACTTAAATCCCAACTAAGATATCACATTATTAAACAGAACCTCAAAATCATTAATTATATATACTACTAAAATGAAAGGATTTTTTTCCCCTTTTAATATCCTTGCAACTAAAAAGTATGGAATTCAATACAGATTCTACATAAATGAATCTATTCACAATTAGTCAATATTATATGTCCTGTAACTCGGCTACATTTTATACAATTTGCAGTAATTTTACACTGTGATTTGCGATTGTTACAAAAGTATAATGTAAATTATAAATTCATTGTCCATAAATGTTTAAAAAGTGATGGTACTCACCTTATGAATCATAAAACATAACTAACTTACATCGAACAAATAACAATAATTCAATAATAAAACTATAAAAAAATACTAATAGTCTCGCTGATTTTTCGCTAAGACCATAAATCTATTCTGATGATCGTAGGTTTTTCCTTTAAAGACTCTCCTATCCTTACCTTATCTTTCTCTACCCTAACTTTCCTGCCTTTTACTAAAATATATATATAATTACTAATTAGCTATTTATATCTCTTAATAATATTTTTGAAAGGGTATAGAACTCGTATTGTTCTTGCCTTCAGGTTCCCAATCAGAATATTTCTTGAAAAACTTACAATCAGAACAGATTTAAGGTCTTAACGAAAAAGCAGCGAGACTCTGTAAGGATAATTGATGGTTTTATTATTGAATTAATATTATTATTTTAGGACCAATAATTAACAACAAAATCCTAGCGCTTTTATATCTACAGAGGGTTTCTAGGTAAGAATCGATTTAAGACTTGATATTCTCCACAATATACAAAACTTTGCAATCAAGAAATATCGCAGTAGAAGAAGGAGGAACTACTTTATAAAAAAACTCGTCGTAAACTCGACGTAGGGGGATATCTTTTTTTTTTTTCACATTTCCCTCGAAGCGTTCCGACGAAGAAAATGCACGGAAATTTTTTTAAAATTCAATATTCTCTCTGGGGTTTATGGAAAAACGTAGGCGGGGAGCGGGGGTAAAAGCAGGCACTGTTATTTTGTTGGTGAAACGCGTTTTATTCGAGTTGGAGTGGCCAAGAGTCCGCAATAGCAACAGGGAATAAAAACTTTCATCTGAAGTTGTTGAGGGTCTTCCTTTTCGATTCTTATAGTCAACTAGAGAGAAGTTTCTAGGTCAGTCAGTCAAGTAATTTCAGCATTGGAGTCTGTAGTTTTTTTATATCTGTTATATTTCAAAGCAATGGCTAGCTATAATTGTTTTTATCATTAACATTCTATCATTAAAGCGAAAGGTCGTAGATATTGAAGGAAAACTATCTAGATATGACCCAAGAGCGTGGGTTTACTCCAGCGAAAAATGAGTATAGATATGAATGTGAAATATACATACTGGAAGGTATAGATGAAACCTTACTCCACAATCATTCATACTGCAAAAGCAGATTGTTATTTTCCAACTACGGCAGTTGACAAAAAAAGAAATGTCCCGGATTTGAAGCGGATATCTAGGACTTGTGTACTGGTTGTGGGTTTAAGTTTATTATTCACCATCAAAATTGTCTTCCCAAAATTAATTTATAATACGCACTAGGCCTTTCCACGCCTGACGCTACCATTATTAAGTGTTAATGATGTTGCCAATCAGGGCGGTGTCTGTATCATCTATTCTATCTAGGAGTAGGGCATCAAAGCCTAGACACCACAAAACGTGACCTGTTGAAAGCGCTATTGTCTATGTATTTGAGGGTAGACTATGTCTACTAGACATTATTGTTATCGAATGGGAATTAACATGGTTTTCTCAAATATTTAAAAATTATTTTGAAAAAAAAAACGAAGTACAAAAACACATTCCATTGAATTTTTTACAATAAATATAAAATTCTCGATTTTTTTTGTTTCTCAAAACAGTATTTTTAGAACGTATCATATTTATTTTTGCGCTCTCTGACCTTAACACGTAGAAAAGGTCAGAATTGTAATTCTTAAAAGTTTCAGAAACGGGACTGACTTTTGTTTGATGAAATAAACGTTGACTCTGTTGTGTTACCAACACTAGTAAAGAAAATAATATATAGTATGGTATATAAATAATAATATAAAGAAAAAAAAATCAGAGTTTACCGTAAATTGTGTACCTTAGTATCTAAAATTATTAATTTAGTAAAATATCATTAGGTACTAATAACTAATATAGTATGGTATATAAATAATAATATAAAGAAAAAAAAAATCAGAGTTTACCGTAAATTGTGTACCTTAGTATCTAAAATTATTAATTTAGTAAAATATCATTAGGTACTAATAACTAATATAGTATGGTATATAAATAATAATATAAAGAAAAAAAAATCAGAGTTTACCGTAAATTGTGTACCTTAGTATCTAAAATTATTAATTTAGTAAAATATCATTAGGTACTAATAACTAATATAGTATGGTATATAAATAATAATATAAAGAAAAAAAAATCAGAGTTTACCGTAAATTGTGTACCTTAGTATCTAAAATTATTAATTTAGTAAAATATCATTAGGTACTAATAACTAATATAGTATGGTATATAAATAATAATATAAAGAAAAAAAAATCAGAGTTTACCGTAAATTGTGTACCTTAGTATCTAAAATTATTAATTTAGTAAAATATCATTAGGTACTAAATAACTAAATAATAACTAATAACTAATATTAGTTAATAAAAACCTCACATAAAAAATAGTAACAGTAAAACGTTTTTTAGAGGACAGTTATAACATTTAATTCTATTTAACATACTTTACGCTATTGTACATTAACCAAAAGTTAATCGACATAATTTGAATTTTTTACCTTCAAAATTACAAATACATCGGATATACAGGCATCTGAAAAATGCATCGGCAACTATTTAAAAGATAAATGTTCACCTTCGGACTTTATCGGAAAATATAATAAAAACTTGAATCTAGTACACCTAATTATTTAATTTGCATGATATAAAGGAAGTTTCATTATATAACATTTTCGGAGATGCCCCAGACTGTGTAATTTTAACGCCATCACGGAGAAACAACAAGTGACGGGCGAGGCAAAATAACAAAGCTGTTTTCGAGACCCGGCAGCATAAATTACATGTTCAATAATCAGCGGCTACATATTCAAACGGTCTTCCGTACTAATTGGTTATATCACAACTCAAGCCCGTGTTTATTCTGTTCCTAATTACGAAAAAATACCTGAGTACAGAGGAAATTGTCGTAACAGAGACAAAGAGGTTTAATTAAAAATACGTTTTATCGATTGAAAACGGTTTAAAAGTTTATAACATACATATAACCCGAAGTTCCGGTGTTAAGGAGTATTGTATTTAAGGGTACTGAACGGCCAAAAAAGGGATTGTGAACGATACGAAAGATAGCCTATATTTCTTAAGCACAACAGTTAAAAAGTGTTGGTACACTTGGTAGTCTTACAATTCAGTGGATTACTGTCTTTTGAAAAGGTTCAAAATGAGTCAAACGAAAGTAAAAATGAATTAGAATGAAAGTTTAAAAGAATCGTTTAGCTTTAGAAGAGGCTATTTATGTGAATTAAATCGAAAGGACATTTCATTTTCAGAATACCCTCCTGGGTCGTTGGGGATAGTGAAAGCAATTAGAGATTGAAGTGGCTCCTCCTGTTAAGAAAAAAATTTACGAAATCGGCCTTGCATGATTTAAATTTTAATAAAGCATTTAAAAGTTTATCACAAGGTTTTTGATGGGAAATCCCCATTGAAATTGAGACCTTGAATAGTGGAAGAAAAAAAATTCAATAACATGGAATTTTATAATATAAGCATATGTTGGAAATGCGTTATCAGAGATTCGATATTATTACCTGGATAGACCTCTTACAATCTCTTATTATATATAGATACAATTATTATATATAGATAATTTATATAAATGTATAAAAATTTGTGCATGAACAAGTATAAGGTGGTATAGCTTCATTTATTGTGCTTTTAATCATAATTACAAATACAGATGCAAAGACATAGTGAAAGGTGAGAATGTACTGTTTCACAGACTGTTTTATTATTTTTCGAATCACGTAAAATTTGTACATATTTTACAATTTGAAATCCATCAGATCACAGCACATAAAATTAATTGGAACAATGTTCTATTTTGTTGAGAAGGAAATGCTGAAAGATATTATTACAACATAAAATTCTAAAATTAGACACTTTAAGAGCTGTTTGCTCGACTTGTCAACTACTCGACGATAAGATAAGAGACAGCACTCACTATTTGATGGAACGGGACCAACTAAACTGATTTAGTGGTGACTGTAAATTATCTGTTATCGCCCTTAAAACAAATAAATGAAGTTGCTAAAAGCTAATAAATTGTAGTGACATTGTTCCTATGTAATGTTTACGTAATTATATAATTATAACAACGTATATGTTGGCATCCCTTGTACTCCCAAATCCAAGCTGATAGTAAATATTTTTTACCATTACTTATTTTTTTTAATCATGTCAAGAAAAAATGAGAAGTAACATGAAATCATTCATCACTATTGCATTTTCTTCTTCTTTTTGTAAAATTTAGATTTTGGAGCTCTTGTTATGTATACGCAATAGAGTTTACTAAGATGAACACAAATTACTTGAATGATAAATAAACAATAATAGCCACAATCGTGCAGAGAAGTGCTCCAAAAAATTTAAAAAAAAATTGGTTTTATAGCTCAACATTTTTGTCTATTGTTATCTCATAGAATAATCACTGTAACCCCTTTAGGACACAATTGTACAATAACCACATCATTGTTTTTGTTCATTATTGTCAAAAACATTTCCTTTTTAAACTATGACTTAAAATACCGAAGTAAAAGCATATTGAATAGTACTTTTGGTAACAGTTAAACTAGATGTTGTCACTTGCAGATAGAAATGAAACAGTACTCTTGGGTTATGATCCTGTCTTTTAAATCTGGAGGCTGTGGATGGGTCTGGCCGGGGGCTGACTTAGACTGGGGATAAATGAAAACATGAAAATAATAATAAAGAAAGCGACAAACCCGGTTAAAAAAACCAAAGTAAAGGCTCAGAAGAAGTAACCACCAATTAACTACGATGATAACCTCAGTCACCCATTACTCTTTATGAGCTGTTGCTCCATGGATTTCCGAACTAATATTAATTTAATGGGTAGGGTTATCTCTTTCGAATATCGTTTATTGCTAAGAGACAAAAGTGTGTTACACTAATGACAGAGACTTGAGGTAATCCGTTTTTAATTTCAAAATGGAGGGATAATTTTCCGTTTAGTCTTACTTGTAGCAAGCTTTTAGTCAGAATGTTTTTAGCAGAACTCCAATTTGGTAGAGGTTTTCTGTTATTCACTGACGGTAAACAAAATCATAATTTTTCTGTATAGCCAAACTATTGTAGTCATACTCATTTTGTCCATGTATAGGGTGTCCCAGAATTAACGCAAGATTTGATTTAAATAGAAAACACAGTTTTTAGTATTTTTTTTTATTGAATTATATAGTAAATAGGATAGGGCTATTTATGGAATAACACATCGGGCAAATGGCCTCCACAACTTTTTTCGTAAATTTTCCATGACCATTTGGCATAAATGTGGTTGAATTTCGTCGATGCAGCGTTAAATTTCCTCTTTTAATCCACGGGTGGATGTGTGTTTGTTGACATACACCTTTGACTTCAAATAACCCTATAAAAAGAAAACTAAAGGTGTTAAATAACACGCTCTAGGGGGCCAATTCTGATCACCGAAACGAAAGAGTACACGACCTTCAATTGTTGTGTTAACTGAATTTTGTCAGCATGTAGACCTAGATCTTTAGTGAGTATACTCTGTAGAGAGCTTCTTGAAATTTGCAATTCTTGTCTACAGCGCCGAATCGATGTTCCTGGATTTCAACAACACTTTCACGCACTGCTTCGATATTGACACTTGAACGGCTCGTTTTTGGACGACCAGTGTGTTTATTAGTGTCTCCAACAGATCCAGTCTCCCTAAATGTTTCAATTGATCTCTTCACAGTTGATGAAGTCAAAACACTATTCCGACAATATATTTTATGAAATTTTCGAACTGCGGCCGCCAAACTTTCATTATTTTTTTGAGATAATGTTCAACAATAAAGACACGTCTTTCTATCTTCATTTTTACTAACCCTAAACTGTCAGCTGTCAAATTGTTTTCTTTTAGGGTTGCCAGCACTTTACTGCACAAATCTTGCGTTACTTCTGAGACACCCTTTATAATGTCTCCGCTTGGTTGGAAATGTTAAGTAGATATACTGAACGGTACAATATGAAGCTAACTACTGATATATAGAAAAATATTACTTGTTTTGAGATACCAAGACATGAGGCTATTATGTTAATTTTGAAAAATTCCATTCCGGGAATTCACTAATTCCCGACTGAACCCGACAGAGACCCACTATTTATTTATCGTTATCACAATTAGGCTAATTGAATCAAAATAAAATGAAATGAAATTGTCCTCTCAGCGGCGATTTCAACTCCCTTCAACCGTCGAAAACCGGACAAGAGGACTCGAATAATTTGTAAATTCGACTTTAGCAATTACTAACAACGACCGTTCGCGAAGTTCCCCCGAACCGGTTAACTTTTCAAAACCAACTTGAGCGGAGGGTGGAGGAGGAGGATAAAAAGAGATTCTCGGGGGCTTGGAAATTATTCATTCAGCCGGCAATTCGCCAGTCAAAGGGGATCGGCCACTCTCCTTCCCTCTCCGTTTCTCGCTTCACCCTTATGTCTCACATTATAGCGTATATCTTATTGCCGACGCCGGAGGAAGCGGCTATATATTCAAACAGGTACGTTGCGATAGCACTCGTAAAATGATCCAATCCAGATCAAAGTTTTAATAAAGTTCAAAAAAGGTTAAATCGTAACAGCGGGTTGTACGGAAAAAAAAACTCATCAAGTTAATAAGAGAAAATCTGTCTTTCTCTAACTTTTAAGATTGGTCAAGTCTCACTTGAGAAGCTATTTAATGAGATTTAAAGTTCTAATTTTCCCTCGTAGCAAGGAGAGATTAGAGACGGCAAACAAAAATTAATTTCAATAATATCCCTGTAAAAATATTATTAAAGTCAAAATTATAAGCCGTATATTAAATACGATTCAAGCACTTATTATTATTGTTAACACTTTAGCGATTTTTAATGATAAAGTTGGTTTATCAAACAAAACAAAGCGGTCAAAAATTCCTAAAAGAATAAATAGTTTTGACACCGTTCCTAACATATGTAAATAACTGTTTAATGGCCTCAAGAACTTCGATATGAGGCCTTGATCAGCATCATAAAAATTATTATTGTTTATTGTTCAGTCACCAACCAATGGATTAACAACAAATAATTCTATGGATAAATATTTATAAGTCCAGATTATATTAATTTATATTGCGAATACCCTATGAACGAGATAGTTTACCCAAATTTATCACAAGCATCTATAGCCCATTTAGGTCAGATTCAAATTTTCTTTAAATAAGATTTCTAAATAGAAATTAAAATTATACACAATACAAGTGCATTCAAAACTTATAAAATGTTTTGGACGATGTAGCTCCGTCCGATTAAGTCAAAAATATTTCTTGAGGTTTCCTTAAGCCAACTCAGAATTTTAGTCTAAATAAGTTGAGATTTCCAGCCAACGTGAACAATCTGACCGTTGGAACTGAGAATTGTACGTTTGAATAGTATTATCTCTAAAAATAAACCGTATTTAAATAACAATGCTCACTACATCACAAAGCTCTGAAATGTATTTTCAACATGGTTTTGTACAACATTGAACTTACCATTTTTAAATAACTGAGTTTTCAGGTGTCCTCTACATATAATGCATTTTTTTAATAGTTGATCAATACTTAAGTATTTCTCTAAATAAAGAATTTATTTATTTAATGTAGAAAAGGTCTCGTCCAAGAGCTAATAATGATGAAATTAGCTCAATTAAATAAATCAAACAATGTTTGTCTGGCGAAATAAAGCTACACCCTTATACTTGAAGCAAAATTTTATCCCTTACTAGGGACACTTAATAGGTTAGTTACACTGGACATTGCGTTTCATATGAGCGTCTTAATTATAATAAACATTTGTTCTTGTTGTGATGCTTCATCTCTCATTACCAACTATAGAGCCCCTAACTAGACTTTTGGCTTCTTCAGGAGTATGCTGTAGAGGTTGGGTCTGGTCGGCGTTCGCACTTTCTCGTATGGGAAAATGAGTACAGTATGAATAATTGTTATGAGTATGGTATAATCATGCTGCACAAAATACAATACACCATGATTATAGACTGGACTTCAGTGTTTAGCACCGTACTTACCCATGACAAAATCTTTTTATTACAAGGATTGGTTCAGACTTAGTCATGCTAAGAGCAGTTGAATAACAATTAGTAATGTGTTTTTTTACTCACGACTATCTACATTATGCCCAACTTTGTGGGACACTATATGTATATTTATAATGGAAAGTTTTAAGCAAGATTGACTACAGAGCGAGAGAGAGTCGAGACGGAAAATGATTACATCAAAATTGCAATTAAAAAAAGTGAAATCCTTCCCGACGAATGATAAGAAACAATGAAATCAGAAACAGTTCAAAAGTTTGCCAAAATTATTTTCAAGTCAGTTTAGTCAAGTCACGTGTAATGTGTATCATTATACTTATTTATTCATTATATAATTTTTATAAAATGACAAAACCTGTAAATAATGTAGCAATGCTACAGGAAATACAAAAATAATTTGTAAATAGATTCGCCTGAGGATCTATAATTCTATGGAAATTTAAAGGGGCTAGGAAGGGGGGGGGGGGGTTCTACAGCAAAACAACAGATTTATGCACAACTAGAAACTATTCGAGGCCGTTAGAGAACAAATATTATATATATATTTTTTTCCTCACAGCCCCTTTAAATTCACAGATAATTATATACAATTATAGATTCTTAGGCATAAATCTATTTACAATTTATTTTTGTATTTCCTGTAGCGTCGCTACATTATATACAGGTTTTGTTATTTTATATATATATTTTTTTTTTTATTTTTTTTTTCTTAGCTCTCAAACATAAAAATAGGATGTGGGAAAAATAAAGAAAAATTATTTTAGGCTAATGAGTGCCTTTCACTAAGGGGAGTCCCCCATTTGAAGGATGTATGAGAAGGATATAGGGTGTGGAATGCCTAAAAAGGCGGATGGAATCAGGAAGGTAGTGAGAGTCTACCAAGGGTTGAGCCTAGGGGTGCCTAGGCAACGGATTGTAGTCGTTGTGTAGGCAAAGCCTGGCCCGCCCCGGCAGGGGCCTGAAATGAGTTGGCCTCTCGGCCGGAAGGTCGACCCTGCTTACACTGGTAGATGGGGTCATTGTGGCTTCGGTTGAGTCGGTTATTTATAAAAAATTATATTATGCAATAAACAAGTACTGATACACATTATACGTGACTGGACTGAACTGTCTCTAATCAAGGTGATGGGGCACACCTTTTTGATCAAACTTAAAACTAACGTACAATTCTTAACCTGTCTATTGCCATCGATGGGGGAGGGGTGGTGGGGTCATAATGTTGAACACTGGGCTGGTTAGGTGTTGCAACGAGTCAAAAAACGTGATGCGTCTCCGGTGGATAAACTCACCCACCGACGGCACACCAAGGAACGGGTCAGCGTTCTTTAACCTCTCAAGAGAGGTATGTCGGACCACTTTTCGGATGATCCCATTCTGGAGATGTTGGCTGTATTGTCAGTCAAATGGGTAAATAGCGGGGCACCGTACAGCAGAGCTGGCCGGAGGACACATTGCGAATAACAATGGGTTAAATACAAAATGTTATATTTTTTTTCCTTCATAGCCCCTTCAAAGTAACAGATAATTATCTATAATTATAGAATCTATTTACAAATTATTTTTGTATTTCCTGTAGCATCACTACATTATATACAGGTTTTGTTATTTTATAAAATTATATAATGAATAAACAACTATAATGATGATGATGGGCTAAGCTGACTAATAAAGGTGATGAGGCTCACCTTTTTGATCAACCTTAAAACTAACTTACATACTAATTCTTAACCTAATTTTTCCCCGACAGTCTGTTGCCATCGATGCGGGAAAGATGGTGGGGTCATAGTGTTAAACACTGGGTTGGTTAGGTGCTGCAACGAGTCAAAAAACTTGTCTCCGGCGGATGAACTCACCGACCGACGGCACACCAAGCAACGGGTGCAGGTCAGCGTTCTTCAACCTCTCGAAAGAGGTATGTCGGACCACTTTTCGCATGATCCCATGCGTTACCAACGTTTGCTTTAAAATCCGTCTCAACATATGATATTGTCGGGTAAGGGGGGGGGGTTGATATCATACCACACTCATAACATTTTTTCATATTTTCCCATACGAGGTCAATACTGTTGGGTCAATTCCACCTCCTGAGGGATGAAAACTACATTATTTGAGAAACGAAGTAGAGAATCCGTTATTGAATTTCAATCCTAAACCATGCCGACAAACGCTAAGCCCACTTTTTTGTTTGCGAATTCAATAATCTAGATAGGATCACTTACGAAAAGTTGTAAGTACATTTAACAACCAACGTTACAATTAATTATTTGAGATTTTTATCAAAATATTGATTTTTTTAAGCACCAGTATGGCTTATGTTCACTGAAAGTCACTATTGTTCGTAATAGTATATACTAGTGATTATTAAGTATAGGGTTGCTTTATTAGTTACATTAGAGACAGCCGACCAAATGAAGAGTATATTAGTGTATCGGCTAAGCATGTATACGTTTATTGTTCATTTTGAGGTACGAAGTTTCAGTATCAAATAGGTTTTCAACTATTTAGTTGTTCGTTGAGAAAGCTTATCGCTCCGGCTATTAATATCTGGCTTATCATACTTTGTCCGGAAGATAGATCGAGAAGCTGCAGTACAGACCTTTCCTAAAGCTGTTTCTTTGCTATTCTAGTAATGTTCACCGATGAAATTCAAGTTCTGAATTAAGACATAGAGTTTATGAACCTTATGTGATTCCGGCAGGGCTATTCTTTGGATTTCTTTAGTATTCAACACTCATTTTGTAATAAATAATTTTTAAATTCTGTTGTTATCCTCGCACTATGGACAAATTCACGGATAGTGTTCATTTTAAGATTCCTTTTTTTGTGTTTTCCGAAAATAGTAAAAAATGTACTTATACCCCCTTTACTCTACAACAGATTCTTTTTACGATGAACCAACCACAAGGCTGTACCGGCAGAGCCAACTGTCCGATTCCTTTATTTTATTTTAGCTTCGGACTGACGTCGTCCTTGTGTTTTGTGTGTGTGAGGTCGCGAGGGCAGTTCAGCTGTGCCCCGTGTCTGCTCTCTTGTTCTATTCCTGCTGCCTGTCAGTCAAACTCTTCCTCATATATTATATTTAAACATAGTCAATCACAAGTTACCTGGTTGGTCTGCCAATAAAGGAGTCCAGGATTCTTCAGAACAAGCGCTTAAATCCACTACGTGCGGACCGTTCAAATCACAAAGACGACAAAAAATATAAACACTATAAAAATAATAATAACTAAAACAAAAAAGATGAAGAACCCGAGATGTCTATGTTTATTTAGACTCTGTGGCAACTGCTTGATCAAAATAAAAAAACAGAAGGACGATCATTTTCACCTGTGAGAAAATATGTTTTAACAGCTCAATGATTTTTTTTTTTAATGGCAGCCTTTTATCACAAGTGAATGTTTTTTACATGCTTACTTTTAAAAAGAACGCCCGTTGAAACGCTCTAAAGTTAGCAAATAATTTTGTGATAACTGGTAAATTGAGGTAAAATAGCACGGGTAAGCGGTTGAAACATAACGCAATGTATTCACAAATTACTTTTATTAGTCACGATTTAAGATAACACGAATAATGGCGACACTAGTTTCACTAATGTTATTTGATGTTCATTCACACATACAGCAATAAAAAGTCACCCTGACCCACATAGAGATTGATGAATAGAATGCCCTATGCTTTTCATTACTATTTATTAGTTTTCATTGCTTTGTCCGATAAATAAGGACCTATTCATGTCATAAATGCTTGCGATAGTTTAAACACTATTAATATAAAGGATTATGTGAAGAGTAACTTTGGTAATCTATGAACGCAATCCAACCATGTCATAGCACACTTGATATAATAGTCGAAATACTAGCAGTTAACATCTTGGATGAATTTCTAACGATACGTGTGCCGTTGAGTCAAGAGTATGTGCCACACATCGCCTCAAGGCTTGTCTGTCAACGCCAAAGAGGTTAAACAGCGCAATTAATTTCGTTTCAGGGGGGGGGGATGTCTAGCAGAAGCTTTATGCATATTCAACGGGCCTTATAGAATTTAAAGCCTTTCTCAGAAACTGTTCAAGACCACGGCCAAAAATATGCATTGTGCTGATTGCTCTTCTGGCGAATCCTATTTGTTCAAACTCCATGACAACAGAGTTATGTATGTTGAACAAGTCCCCCCAAAAAATCTAGATAACCATACCTTTGTACCTTTTTATGCATAAAATAACTACTTCAAACCTAATAAAAAACATTATTGAGCTAACCGTCCACTCATCTGGGGTTTGCTTGCAAAAATAATAATTGCAATCGTTATATATAGTTTTTCGGACCAATACATAAGTATTATACACGAATTTTGAAGAAGGAACCAAATACTAAAAAATGAAATAAATATAAATAATACATTACATTTGTTTTTGATATTTAGTTGTCTCACCTGAATTAGTTTTTTTAAAAAGTCTTGATATATTTTTGGTTTGAGTCTCTGATGGTATTATAAATATTTAGCTCCTGGCCACTTCATTCCGTGAAACCATACCTCCCCCCCCCCAACAAATCTATACTATTGATAAAGATTCTCGGAGTAGATTTTGCCATGTCCCGAGGCTCTATGCTAAGATTGCCTTACTCAGCACACAAGGACAAAACTCGCACTATGTACTACAAGTTTAGTATTGGGACTTTACTTGAAAATAAAATGTTCAATGAGACCCTACATAATAACATCAAGACTAAACTTTTTATTTATTTATAGACTACCTAATAGCTATACTACTTTCACTACGTGTTCGTTAAATACCAATGACTACTTAGTGACTAGTGAGTCACTTTAGGTAGTTCAGTACGGTGAAAACCAATTTGCAAATAAAAAAAATAAATGGAAAAATAGAAACGAAAAAGGTACAGAAAAAAGGATACTGTACTCACCACTTATAGGGAAAGTATTATCGAGACAATAAATCTGTAAAAAAAACCTCTACAATTCTAACTGTAAACTTCAAACTAAAGACTTAAGTAAAATTTCATAGTAAGATGGTATTTAAGCTGTAAAAAGAATTCACCTTTAAATAACTTGTGAAGGTTATTACTTTTATTTTGATTGGTTATGAGAACTATATTTTAGTGTTTTATTTGTTTGTTTGACACTTCAGGAAAGTCATTTAAGTATATTACTCTTTTTTGTATCCCCTGTTCCAACACCCATATAAAGAGGTAAATAAAACAATAAATAAAATATAACCTCGAATCTTAGGATGGCTATCATTCTGACCGTTGCAATATTGTTTTAAAGATTGTAGTTTCGTTAATTTCCAGAATTTTCAGGTTGTTTTATTACATTTGCTAACATTATAAAATTTGGGCTCTATGTGACCGTAGTTTTGAAATCAGATCCTCTACTATCTCTATAGTTCAATTATTACATAGCAAAGTTGATATAATTGTTACACCTAGAACAGAGCTATTTTAGCCCCTCAGTCAAACCCTCTTCATTTCTGTGATACCTTCATTCTCATAGAAACTTCGGCAAGATTTGCTGTAGAATAACCTGAACCCTAGTTACTCAAGCCACGCATCTAGCAGTAAGGAATAAAATAGTTCATTAATCGGTTTCTTTCTATTACAATGGATTCAGCTATTTGAAAATTTCAAAAAAGAGTCTTGCTTTTTTTTTTGGAAGTAATCCATAAACACTGCTCCCCTACTATATTTATAAATAGAAAAATTAATAAATCATTTAAGTACGATTTAGATGCACTAAAATAATTTTACATTTTAGTAATGTTTTTATATCATAAAGTAAGAAGTTAAACTTTATGACGGACAAACGATGTTAATGAATTGATTTTAATTTTCCGATCTGCAACACAGCTGATATCTAACAATTTTACAATTAAAAAAATGTATATGAACGTTGGAGCAACCTACCCGCAGAACTACGATACCTGCGAGAACGATATATAAAAAGGAATTCAACTTTACAGAATTTAACTACCGCCCCATAACTAATAAAAACTGTAAATAACTACAATTTTTTTACAAAAGGAAACATCGCATAGGATATGAGCAATGAAAGATGATTATAGTATAGACCAGTTGGGGTCAGTTGCCTATTCAATGAGCACCTTGCTGTCGTAGGATTAACGGCACTCACCTCACCACCCAAGAGCTACCCAGCGACCCAAAAATCGAAAAAAATAGTATAAAAATATATAGCTTGTGTTTGCCTCAATCTTAGACAGTGCCGTGTCATTCTAAAGGAGTTCTTCACTCTTCGTATCACAGTCTGAGATCAGTTCGTACCAGTTTCACACTTAAGCCTGCAGTCCACTAAGAAGACAGTTTGTCCTCAACAGCGTAAGCCTAGGTAATATTATAACCTCATTTATTAACTATATATTCACCGTGGTTTTCATTATATCGATATTAACTTTCGATTTTTATGAAATGAATCATAAGAATAATTAATCCCTCAGAAAGATGACATATAAACCAATATTTCACTATTATTAAAATAGTACAGTAAAAAATTGGTATATCATTAGATTTAGTCCATACCCTTCACGTAAAATTATAGTAAAGGTCTCTCTCCCTCCTGACACTTTTATTTATAACCATATCCACATGTAATACAGCTTAAATCAAACATACCTTCTTGTTTACACTCAATTAAAAAAGAAATCATTCCCAAAAATGGATAGAGAAATGCCCACAAACTGCAAAGAGGAGTAACCTATCTCCCAAGGGCTGAGGAGAGTATTAAAAAGAGAAAAAAAAAATTAATTGGAGGTAGGCTTGTGAGAGGGCGGAGTCAGCAGAGTTGCATAAAGTCTACCCGGGCCTGTGTGGCTGGAGCAGATAGCGCTCCCGGCTTCCAGCCCCTAGCATCTCTTCTCTTAATTAGCGGCAATCGGCTTAGAGCGCTGCCTCCTGTCTGTTTTATTGAGGGTGGCCACACGAATATATCTTCATTAGTGCAGCTTGTAGCCTGTAGCTGCAGCTCTTGAGCAGGGGCTTAGCCAAGTATGCGGTGGGTACCGGATGCCTCTACCCTACAGCACAGCATTCTTTTCTTTTAGACTTCTCATAGGGTGCAGTACTTCAGGTAATCCCTAAGTCACATAAATGTTTTGAATTCAGGACTGTATGTAAAGAGTTCATAATTTTCAGTGCTCTATACCCTAGCAGGCCTTTTCTTACACTGGGCAGAAAATATGTAACCAAAAAAAAAAAAGAGAATAAAACATCATTTTGTTGTGGATGATAAAATCCACAAAAAAAAAGAAATGCTTACTGTAGCATTGCTCCCGCTATTATACATGATTATAAATAATTAACAGCCAAATAAAAACTAGGAGGAAACATGCTAAAACAGTTATGATACGAAGGGAATAACAAATGTACCCTGAGGAGATTACCAGGGGGGCTCCTATTGTACTAATTGTGACAGACTCTGGGGTAGGATGACACATTAGGGTGGAACAGTGAATGACGGAGAGAGGGGGGAGAGGGAGAGAGAAAAAGAGAGAGAGAGAGAGAGAGAGAGAGAGAGAGAGAGAGAGAGAGAGAGAGAGAGAGAAAGAGAGAGAGAGGTATAATATAGATAAATAAGAGAAGTTATTGGCGGACAAACGAGAGTATGACGGACTGCCGGCCTGAGGTGGTGCCAAGCTATTTCCACACTGTCGGCCTGCCTCTCTTGTTCCGACCTCTTAGCTTCTCCTCTCTAATTATCAACGCATTCTTGTACGTACTCCATCAGGCGATGGAGAATACAAAAATGAGATATCATAATCCTGTGGCGTAGCCAAAGGGAAATTAGATACTCCCTATATTTTAGGAAAAATCATATTACGGTAATTATTCCTGATTAGAGTAAACTATGTTATATTGTACACAATTACAATAATTAACTGGAACTATCCATACCTAAGTTTATGTCAAAAACATCAACATCCTGATGCACGTAACTTTCAATAAATTTGGTAATACATAATTGAATACAAATTTCATAAAAATGTAGCACCGAAAGAGATATTCAGTAATATAAAATAAAAAATGATTGGAGGAGTATGTTAAGAGATTGACTTAGGTCGATAAAAAAACAGTTTGCTATTATCCTTTGTTTTTCATAAAATTTATTATTGGACGACTCTTTTTCTTCAACCTAAGCCGACCCCCCCCCCCCCAACAAACACTTCAACGCATTTAAATACTCAAAGGTTAACAATGGAACCACAGTTCAAATAAAAGATATATAGCCAGTTTCGACGATAAAAAAAAATGAAAATGGATAGTTGATCTCTCTACCCCTAACACTTAACATGAGACGATAAATAAAAAACATCTGGCATACAATTTAACGTGAATATGACGTTAGTATATCAAGTGTTTTTTTTTGTTTTTTTGTAACGATAAATATTAACCACTTCCAAAATGTTGAAATTGCAAAATTATTATGTCGCTGTTATTATATTTCATAGGGTAGATTTTATTTTTAGCTACGTCGAGACTGCAAATGGAACAGCAAATAGAGGGTCAACATCCTACGATATAATCATATTCTAAAATAAGCGAGTCAAAACATATATTATTAATAAAAACTTTAAGACATTTATTGATTCGTTATCAAACTCAACATGATAAGAAACAGTTTTTTGTTAAATTTTACTACCGAATAATTAATTTATACTTCGCATGTCATAGGACAATCAAGTGAACCCCGTATAATTTTAACCATATAACTCCCTCATCAGGTACAGGTCAAAACAGACTATTTAAAATTGTGTTTTTGGTTTTAAAAATCTTGATGATATATGTTCTAGTGATTAGCCTGTGAACCATCAGAAAATCAACATGTAAATACTGGAATTTAAACGTTGATTTTTGTTATAAAGCGGTTAGATATACAGACAAAATGGACATATCAATTGAATGATCTATTCATCTGGAAATTGTCAAGTCCTAGTTATACAATGTTACAACATTAAACTCCATTTGTTAACTAAATTAATTGATCGGTTAAATGTTAGGTGTTTCTTAGAAGAGGGATTCTTAAATTAATTTCAACATCAAAAGGCACGGTTTCGTAACTAAGGTTATAAATGAAATAACATACAACCTTGGATGGTTTTTGACAGTTAACCCAATCAGTAATGGGAATAAAACGTAATTTGGATTTTCAATTGCGATAATGATGTTGGCCTTCGATAATTTTAATGTGGGCAAGAGGTGCTTGCGATGCTCTTCCCCTCACTTCAAAACAATGCTGTTAGTTCGGTGATTTCTAATTGGAAAGTGTACGGATTGGAAGGTTTGGTATAGCAAGTCCGCAGATACGGAGGACGACATTTGAAATGCATTAAGGAGCCATGAGAGAGGTCCTTCAGCATTGAGTGATAACACACTCGGCATTCTAGCCTCAGTGGTGCTCGCTTGTAGTGCGCTCTATCAAGTATTATGGGGCTTTTGTTGAAGTCTTAAAGCACCCATGAATGAAACTCGAAACCTTTTTCTTTGAATGAAAAAAACTACTTTTAAAATTTAAGACCCCTATCTCGTGTATTCGATTCTATTCCTTATAGTCTATATGCCCATCTAAAAATCCTTCCTCCCCCAAAAAAATACATGACATATTTTTTCCATGTAACCTTTAAATTATATAAGAAGAGTTATGTATATAAGTTAATTTAACCTAGTTTCATGGCTAATTTAAAAATCAATAGTGGCAACTATTGACTAAACTATAATGTAATATACTTACTAAGAGGAAATACATGGATGGAGTTACTTTTTAATTTAATTCAATCTTACAATCATTATGGCCAGAAGAAGGGTAAATATTATGTAAACACAAAAAGGACTTTAACAGAATCATGAATAATAATAATTAACCCTGGGGGGGGGGGCAGTTTTCTGCGTATCGAATAAACTAAATGGATAACTTGAACACAATCAATTGCTAATTTTCAATACGGCACCGAAGTAAAAATTCATCAGAGTTTACCACAAGATACACACTAATACCAGCATAAACGATAATGCTTAATAAAATCATATACTATTTTTATACTAAATTAACATTCCAGCTCAATAAAAAGGTACAAGAAATCATGAATAAAATAATAAATCTACAAAGGACTGGTTTTATTTCTGCCTAGCAGCCTTATGAAGCTCGGCATAGGAGCAGAAAAGGAAGGTTACCACCCAACAAAGCCTATCAGTTTTATGTGATAACTATAAAATTAATTGAACCACTAAAGACAATACACTAAACGTTCCGGCATGATTTTTAATTTCTGGAACAGTTTCTGGTATGATTGTTCCTTCACTTTCATGATTTCCTTTCAAAAATACAATTTAGTTTATAAATAAATGTAGAAACATACAGATATGTTGGCATAAAAATAACCGCGAACTAGTGAGGAAAATGGCAAGGCAACTGATCCTTAGACCAGTTAAACTACCACATCTCTAACAAAAATAATTAATTAATTATAAATAAACACAAAATGGTGAAGTATCTACCATTAAAGGTTTTAGTCTTTTTACGATTTTCAAAAACCATTTTAAATTCAGATGTTACAGTACAAAAAACGTTAGGCCGATCAATTTAAGTCAAAATACCTAAGCAGGCAGAATGTTATGTCAGAGCTCTACCCACAGTTTCGACTATCAGGTTGTGTTTTCATCAACTGGCTGATGTTTTACATTATACATAAAGTATATTAGCCAATTTAAAACAATAACATTTCTCTCTCCTTAAATATCAGTTTGAATTCAATGCTACTATAAAATAATACAATGGTAGAAACTTCCCATAGGAAATTCGGTGTTGTGATTAAAATATCCTAACCTTAATAAATATTCACGGCAAAATAAATTCCAAAAACTTGAAAGTAATTACCCTAATTAATTACAAAACTATTAAATATCTATCAATGAATTAGATATAATATTTTAATATCTTTATTTTGTTGAAGTTTGGAAAACCTTCGCTGGGCCATCAAACTAATAAGTTATTACATACTGATGTATGATATTAGGCACGCTATGCACTTAGGTAAAGATAGCATGCCACATTAAACATTTTTAATTAGCCAGGAGTGGCTCTTTGACTAATTAATTACATAGGCTGGACGACCTGGGCATGTTTAGGTTGATATTTTTATGTAGACAGCTTTAAAAGTAGCCTTACCGCCACAAGACAATATGCCGGTCGAAAATACTTTTGTTTTAATACAATATAAAAACCCTCCATTATTTCCAATAATATAATTAATTATAACAATATTAATTAATTTAATAATAAATAATAATACGCATATGAAGGCAACGCTAATTTTAACGGTTAATTGGTTGTATATAATCCAAGAATCGGTTTCTTCACATTTTGTTTTTTTACTTTTATTTAGAGTGCCGGTTAATGGAAAACCACGGGCATATGACTGGAAGGAAATTAATTACAAATTGTATTTATTTTAACTTAAAACTATGCACAATAATATATATATATATATATTTAATTTTCTTTTTTTCTATTCAAAAATTTTAGTTTTTATCCTTTAAATTATTTTACAAGAAGATTGAGTATATCTGATATATCTTCATCTTTTCGGCCCAATGATTTCGCTATCAGAGTTTGAGTACATATTGCTGATTCTTCATTGATTATTTTTCGATCTGAATCCAGACATCTGTCATCCTCGTGACGTCGTGTGCTTGTTTGGAGAACTTGGTTAGATATCTTCTCATTAATACATGAAATATTCATATAACTACTGTGTTTAAGAATTAAAAACTAAATAATTGTTTTAATGACCATTGAAAAAAGTATTGCCACACATTTCGAACCCCACGGATTAATAATCGGCGCTCCACTTTAAAATATTTTTCAAATTTTTACCTACTAATTTTTTATTACACCTACCACCAACCAACCAAATTTTATTGACGTGGTACACATAATGAGATAATAATATAATAAAAAATCGAAAAGAAATTGAAAAACAAAAATGAAGTGATAGATACTTGTGGAAATATGCGGGGGAGAAAATTTAATTCTAATTTAAATCTAAGGTTCTCCTGAAAAATCGTAAAAGTTAGCAAAACGAACCCGAATTTTTTTGTCTTTTAATGTCTTATTCCATGCTTCCTGTTTTTGACTTTTGACTAACAACTAATCAGATTCAAGGAGTATGGGAATACCTTCAAAAGTTCAAAAGCGGTCCAGCTGATTGTTCGGTGGCATAAAACAATGTCAACTTACAAAAAATATGTAATTTGTATTGGGCAAGCCTAAACCTTTCAAATATTTTAGAAAACTTTTTGTTGTTCTAATTTAGATTCATTTGGGCTGATCCGAAGTAAAATTTGAAGAAACAAATATGAGCTATAATTCCCAACGAGTGGGGCCCATCATCAGGGTAAGTGCTTGATTTCATTTTTTCTAGCGAGAATCCACTAATTATTTTTACTTTTATTGTATGAACCTATTTTAGCTTTCATACAATGTATTTCCACAGATGTAATACTTTCACATTTCCTTTTTTATCAGGCAAAGCCATTGCTAGTTTATTCCCGACTTACAAAATACTAATTGGTTTTCAATTAAGTGTGTAAAGTTAGTATTATGTTTTATTCACAGTATTTGCATTATTTTTGCTTAAATCATTATATGTAGTCAATACCAATCAGTTTTAAATTGTTTGTTTGGTGTGAAAAATTTATTATGCACTAAAAACATTAAACTCCAGCAGATAAGCTTAGACATTGAGGTCCAGAATGTGACCTCATTCACGTCTTTTTTGTTGGCTTTCTTAATCTTAATATACTACTTTCAGTACATGTATTGCTTATCAGTAAAAATTCAGAGAGAGAGGAAAAAAAATAAATAAAAATTTATAAATGTTGAAAATGTGCTCCCATAAATAATGTGACTAAAATTTCATGTCCATGAACGAACCCAGTCTCAGCCTAGCATACATTTTAAATAATAATACAATTTATCGTAGCATTAAATATTACTTTGATCGAGTTTACAAAAATTAAACTCTTGTCACATTGAATCTCGAGCAGTGTCCTTTATCTTAGCTGAAATAACTCCCAAACTAAATCTCTATCTCTATCTACGAGTATGTCGCAAACTAAATCAAATCAAATAAAAAAAACATTGAAAAACGTATATGTATATATGTGCAAAAAGTTTATAAATAGAAATGTAAGTATATAGAACGCATCATTATTTCCATGACACATAAACCAAATATAACTACACAAAACAAACAAATAAAATATAAATTATAAAGTATTACAAAAATATTTCTTCAAAATAAGCTGACGGTAATGCTATGAGGAATTTGACGATAAATATAATGAGAAGTTTGTATCAAGCTTACAATAATATGTCTATATTTTTAAAATGAAAACACAGATTTCTTTTTTTTTTTACAACGTTTTACAGGAGCGCATAACAATATGTACATAAATATAATAATATTCAAGAAAATTATTTCAAAGGCAGTTGTAAAGCCAACGGCAGCTGTTTCGTTACAATGACATTTTTAATTAGTTTTGTGAACAGTTTTTACTCATATTATTACTCAAACGATCTATTAAAACTTTACGGAATGAATCATAACACAAATAATTCAAACTAAATATATTAAATTGTGATAATGAGAGGATTTCGTGCGTATAACGTGGTTTTATTGCGTGTCTCACGGCAGTCTTATTCGGCCAGCTATTAATCGGACTAGACTAGACTACTAGGAACCAAAATTATATTAGGCTTTATATTATTTCACCTGCTGGAGTTCCAGTGATTTCCTCCAAACTACATTTTCACTGTACATGTTCAGCCAGCCATTATAGTCCCTTTTGAAATCGAGTTGGAATATTGAATGAAAAGCTATTAGCTCGCTTTACGCTGTTAGTAAGTTTTCGTCTGGGAAGATATTCATATTATCTAACCACAGCGACACGACAATTTTTATGATTTTTGTAAAGACAGATGTATGAACCCAACCCATATTCGAGCACGTTAGATGATGAATGTATCATTGATGCCATATGGCGCATTCAACATTCCAGGCTTGCTACTGTAGCCGATGCGGTATTCCAGAAGCATGTTCCAGTAATTCGTGTGCAGGACACATTGATGTGACTGGTGCTGTTGAAATTACTGAAGGGAGGAGGGGGCGGGCACACCCCCTCTGACCGATATCAGAACTAACCTTTCAGGAGATATTCATCTTCCATTATTCAGAGCTTTCGATCAATGTGATTAATTAAAACTTATTCAATCAAGACTGAAATTCCCCACAAATAAAAAAAAAAAAACTTTAAAGATAAGTAGATAAGCTGGAGAGAAATTGGTTTTCTTTAGTCCGACTTATTTTGGTTTTCTATAATATTATGCCTCTGTTAACAGATTCTGACTAAGTACTGGAGCAAGTACTGTAATGTAACAAGAACAAAGAACCCAGTTACAATGAAAGCACTGAATATAACCCACATTATAACTACAAGAAACTTGTTTTCTTTTAATAATGGATCAGGAAGAAAGCGTAGCATTTACGAGATATAGGAATGGTCACTTTAATGACTTTCCTTCTAAGTATGTTAATTGATTTCTTCGAATGCATTAGCACTGGGGCTTTACGCTGTTTACTTTAGTACTATTCATTTTTATTTTATGGTTGTTACTGTTTTAATTGTATTAATCAATGATCCCGTTTGTGATTAAGAAAGGCTCTACAGCAACGAGGGTGAAAAAAGAGACATGAACATTTTAGCATAAATACTTTCATAAAAAATGAGGACACATATCCTATCAAATAATGTGTGCGTGCCTTGTACGTTGAATTGTATTTAGTTCATTCCTGATCCTATAACCAACACACTTTGTGCGCCATCCTGGCCCCAGCCCACATGTGAAAACACGCACGCACACAGATATATTAACCATGATTTTTTTAAAAAATGCTATATATTTCTTTAAAACTTTTGAATTCACTAATATATTCCATAGTTACCAAATAAAGCTTACGAAAAAACAATACACCTGCAGCTATTTTTCCCGTTTCAAGTTTTCTCACCCTTAACTCTTGAAGGAACCCTTTCATCGCGTGCGTGCTCAGGATTAAAAGTTCTGTCGATACGAACCCCCGATCGGCTATTAACTTCTTATCGCCCCATTGTACAAACGACTGACTATAATAGTAAATTTCTAATTATATAAAGACCGTACTGATATTTAACATTGATATCGTATGTAAACAACCTTTTTGAATTTTGCTTAACACTTAAGTGGACCTTACATGACATTAACATCGTTACCTTCATAAGTCTTTCATGGCCTTTTCGTTCTTCATTACTTTTCAACCTTTCACGATCATTTGGAATAACATTACTTCTCATCACTAGGTAGACTCCAGGACCTCATGGAGCTAATCAAAGAAATTAAATATATGTCATAGGTAAAGAACGTCACCTTTGTGAATCTTTATTTTTATAAATAATAGAAATCTTGTTTAGACAAAGATACTTCAGAGTAGGTCTGAGAGAATATAAAAGTATTAGGATTCAAACTATTAAATTTTTCAAAAAAATTAATTCTCAAATTTATCTCTGTCAACTGTAAACTCTCGAGAACTTATAGACCTTGCGTAATTAAAGCTTGAGATAGCCGAAAAACAACCATTTTTACAAAATAGGGAAAATATATGACATATCATAACCTCCCATTTAATTATTTATATCATTACGGATATTTATCTTTGAATGTTTCATTGCGGTCAAGCTGAATTGTGATTCGGTTTTGCTTCGGTATGACCCCTATCATAAGTATCGCAAACTATCAAGTCTAGTTTTATCATAACTTGTGCACACAACACATCCCAGCCCGGCATGCGCACAAGCCTGGAGTTACCTGTTGTTCAGACGGACTGGGTATACACTTCAATATTTAAAATGTGCTCTAGCTGTGTAGGGCTCCAACAAGTGGCCTCCACATTGTATGTAATATTCATGGACGGGGGCCTACTTCTCCTCTCCTCCTCCCTGAATAATAACCAGCCTGAATAATTGAAACGGGGCATTGTAGTCCACCAATGGAAAAGGATTATTAAGGATACGCAGAGCGTTGGCAGGGTATCAAATATGGGCCGCGTTTTCTGTAGCTTGGCGTCACCGCCGCACGCTTCATACATATACATCTGAAGGGTAGCGCAGGAAAGTAGGAAGCGGAATTCGTCATTTTGGATAAAATAAATTTGTAGAAGGTTATTCTACATAAATTTTAATTTATTTGCTGATATGCGCAAGGAAAACTCATCCAGCCAAAGCTGTTCTGAAACGTACCTAAGGATTTGTTTGACAAATAATGAAAATACATTGCAAAGGGAAAACATTTAAATAAAGAAGGACCCAGAGATGGTTCCCACATTGCATAAGGTTATAAGAATGGAACTAACGAACAGACTTAAGAGAATAGAAATTGAGCTCGACTCCATGATTTCCAACAACAAAAAGGAGGAAAATAAAACCCGGCCTCCTAAACACAAAAAGAACTCGCCTGAAAGCTGAAAAATTAGCATAACTGTTTTAAACCTCTTTATTTAAACATTTAATTATTATATTTATACGAATTTTGATGCATATCTGCTCTATATATTTAGTAAGTCACCAACTAATATTTATTTAATTTTATTTTGTTTTAGAAAACTTCCTCAATGGGATATAATTAGAACCTAACCTAGTGCTTAATGAGGAATTGTCAACAATGATCTCATCTATTCCATATTTACAGTTCAGCTTGGACAAACTGGCCATTGATGACCCCCACGGTCATGAATTTATAGCAGGTCACGAGACTACTGTGGCTTTAATCTTTAAGATGGATTATAGGGATGATTGGATAGATTTGGTACGATTTCGGGATTTCTAAGGAATGAAGTCAGGAACAATATCAATCTGTGCTTCTGATTGAAAGGATTAGATGCCCTTGATAATTTAATGCTTCACAACTCAATGCCCAGATTGGTTTTAGTACGCCATTGTAAATTAGTAGTTAAAGAATACAATAAAAACTTTACTAATGTTTTTTTTTCTTAGAAAGTCATATAGAATAACAAACTGTATTTACATGATTCGGTAATCCTTTTCATGTAATTACCCATATAATAGTACAGAGAGATATTTACAAAAGCTTTTTAATAGAAGAAAAAATAAATAAAAACCTATTCAGTTGAAAGTAGTAGTTTATTTTCTATTGATCTAGGATGTTCTTTGAATTAGTCTGTAACGTATGTTTAGTATTGTCTTTTAAGTTATGTATAATTAATTTTCTCTTACCGATGAAAAGAGTTATTTCACACTAAATTGGTAATGTTTCTATTTCATTGCCATTGATCAGTACTCCAGAAGTTGCTCCTAAACTAAAAGCACGCTGTTATTGTTAACAGTTTTAACAACTTTTACTATAATAAATAACTATTTCTTTTATTTTTTATTTTTTCTTTTTTTTTTTTCAAATCCTCAAACAATAATACAAGTGATAAAATATACAATAAAATGATCGAACTTACAAATTTCTCCTCTTCCTGCATTTAAATGCATTTGGAGGAGTGCATAATACAATAAATTTTGTTGTTGTTAAAAGTACTCAGTCTTATATTTAACACCAGGTGATGAGGCTTACCTTCGACATTATAATAACTACTTCTAGTAGGTATAGTATATTTATGCCTTGCTTTCAGCTTACAATGTCCGGGATCAGACAGTAAGACATGCAGGCATTTGACATAAGTACAAGGGCCTTTTCAGTAATTAATTAATTTTTATTCGGTATGCTCTTAGGCCTTCCTGACGACCGGATCATAACAAAGGTTTCCCCTATTTGTCGAAAGACGCATTGGTCATCTTTAATAGGGAGTATGTCAAGTTTTATAAGATTTGTCTATTATGGCTCAAGTAATCCCGTATGAACAGTTTGCTAGCATAGCCCCAAGACTCGCTACTATTGAAAGAATGCTGTACTTGTGTCATCCTCAAGAGGCAAATGCCTGAAGATTTCGCCCCAAAGAGTCCCTTATTTCCCCAGAGACAAGAGGCCTAGTCTCATAGAAATTATTAGTATCCAGAATTTATAATTCTAATAGATTCAATAGTGAGGATATATATATATATATATATATATAATTGTTGTATATTGTATGTAAGTTTAAAGGGGCTATGAAGAAAAAAAAAAAAAAAGAAAAAAAGAAAGATACATAATATACAGGTTTTACATAATATACACATTATACATGTATCATTATGCTTGTTTATTTATTATATAATTTTTCTAAAATAATGAAACCTGTATATAATGTAGCGATGGTACAGGAAATACAAAAATAATTTGTAAATAGATTCACCTGAGGATCTATAATTTTATAAAATTATCTGTAAATTTAAAGGGGCTATGAAAGAAAAAAAAAATAGTAATGATAAATTTTACAGGACCTTCTGTGTACGCCCTGTAGCAATTCAAACGTCCAAGAATCTTAGAAAAATTGGTCTTTGGATTCAAGTTGGAACTTCTCAATCGTTCCTTCTTCAAATAAATGACCTTTAAACGTTTAATTTCAAATGCTAATGTACCTGTCATTGCCAGCGACGATAGTAAGTACTTATCAGTGTGATGAGACCTTGTGCCCGATAACTTCATTGCGATTACCAGTGAATATTAAAGCAAACATTTTGTAAGCATTTAAGTTCTGAATAAAGAACAACAAAACTTCATGGTTCTAAGGGCTTAGGGATTTAACCCCATAGGTGGGTACCACTGCAACACAGACTAACATCAACCGTTTTATCAACAATTTTTAAAATTTTGAATACTAACAAGAACACCAACCCATACAATTCCTTACTTATAATACCAAACAATTTTATTTTATGCCTAGCTGATTACCAAAATAATTGCTTCATGATTGACTTCTCATTATTTTTTATGGGATTGACAGTATTTTAAGAAAGTATTTGGTTCCAAAACAGTACCATCTCTTACACTAGACTAGCATGTAGGCAGACACACATACTACGTCAAAACATTGTCCATTAATAAACCCCTTATTATGTCAGCAACAAAACCCTTCAGAACGACCTTAATATACCCTACATTCTAGAACTCATCCCTTCCAAGTTTATGAAATTCCACAGTAGCCTTTCCAACCACCCTAATCCTGTAGCACAGTCTTTGCACTGCGCCACTCATCCCTATAATCCTCCTCGGAGACTGAAACGGCAGTGGCCTCGTGACCTGCTATAACAGCGTGACAGTGGGAGTCCTGGCAATGGCCAGTTTCTCCAATCATGTCCTACTGTATAAATGAGCGAGTGAATGATGACTGTAAATATGGTATGAATGAGATCATTTATCTGTATTATTATTGCCTTATAAAAGGCAGATTGTAATTATTGCACAATAAAGATTGTTGTTGTAATAATAAATTTGATGAAAACCTAACGACTCTCATCAATCTGAGCCCATTTCCTAACAAACTCTTTTACTCATTCCCAATACCAATAATTTTGAATCAACCATCCAAAAGCTTTTAAAGGAATGAAGAATAATTCATAGAAGCTGTTTTCAATATTAAATGTATTAACAAATCTACTTATTAGTCCCATTTTTTTTTTTTTATAGAGTCGAACCTAATCACCGAAAATACAGAAGGTTTCGAAAAAACCATAATAAAAAAGGCATAGGGAGGGGGGCAATACTTCTTTTCAACTAGGTGGCAGCGAGGCAGTGAAGACGATAAACTACAGAAAGACGTGGTAATATATTCAAGGCAAAGCCAAGGACTCGCCTTTGACAAATCACATCTTTCCTTCACTCCCAGACTAGTGAACGTTCCTCTTACCTCTTGCAGTTTGTTACTGAACCCTTTAATTATACACATTAAGTGTAAGTTATTATCAAGAGTTACCAATTCCCATTTTAATATATTGAGTCAAAACTGATAACATTAAATTAAAATATTTGTTTAGCTACAGTTACAAATTGTGATCCATAAGTCCAAGAGCATCTAGAATTAACCATCTAATACTTTTAAAACTTGTCGGGAATGACTGAAGTCGTCGCGTGGTCTGTTTTTGGCCCTTTTTCAAAGCTGTAATTCATTATTCATTAATTAAGCACACTTAAGTTTAACGGAGATTTCTACATTATTCATATATTCTCAACATCAAAGCGGACTGCCAGACGTCAGATTCCTAGCTTGAATAAGGGTTTAAAAAGCTTAGACCGGACTGACTGATATTTGGGTTAAAAAATAAGCGTTTCTAGTTTTGGAAAATAAAAATACAATACAAATGAGCTCTACTAGCAGTAAATAATCCTAATGTGTAATTTCACATTGTTTTTTAGTTGGCTCAGATAAGTATCCTATATTGCATTTTCGATAATAATTTCGCAGTGCTCACACCTTAAGTATGTTCACTATCCTCTTTCTTAATCGTGCTTTTTCTGCTGTAATTTTCCAATTTTAAAGATGCTCAATTATTGTAAAGAAATAAGCAAATGGTTTGGCATAGCCGAAAAGCGAACGGACCTAAGGCGATGTTCACAGACAGGGGTGGTAACGAGAGCCGAGATGGCCTCAGGAGATTGGTGCCTGAAAGAGGAGTTGGCGTGCACTGTCGGCCTGCCAGCCTGAGGTCTTCACTGATCCGCTTCCGGTTTGAGTAATGGCCAGGCGTCTTATCTATAAATAAAGACGTTTTACTACCGGCCTCACCCACAGGGGAAAAACCTTTTCTTCTAACCGAGGGTTGTGAAAACGGAGTACTAACAAACCTGTTTGGCATCCGATCCTGTAGCAAAGCTGCTTTAGATAAGCTGATAATAACTCGACAAAAAATCACGACAGTGTAAAATATGCGAGAATCAATAAACAGAAATTTAGGTTTGAGCTCTGGTTTCTCCAAAACACCCTTATGATATAAACCATTTGATCCTCGTCACATTAGTGAAAAGATGACCATGTGTCAGAAAACGACTCTTGGTAATGAGTAAAGTACTCTTACGGCTCAAGGCACTGCAGTATTGTAGGTACTTGTCAGAGTAGCGTCATTTACAAACGGCACACATGGTAGCAGAGACTGGAGAGTGGGTAAGCCTCTGCTACCAAGCGCAGACATGGCTGTCGTTGCAAGAAGTGGACGCCATGAGAGAAAAGTTCAAACGACCCCAAGGCTAATAAATGGATAAATCTAAAGTGGACGACTCAGCCGAGACCATTAGGCGAGGGAGCGAGAAAGTAAATATGACAAACTATTGAGCGAATACTAAATGGGATGTGGTGCTGACCCAGCGGTGTGCCAGGGCAACTCGAGCGAGAAGCATCTGGGACTGAAGCCAACCTGTTGGCTCTTCACAGCACTTCATGGTTCGACTGGCTAAAACCTTTCATTTCTTCACTACTTTCCATTTCGGAGTGGTATCTCGTACTACATTTATACTGTGATCATTGTAAATGTGGCGCACAGATTTAACAGAACTTCACATTCTCTGTGAGTGCTAATATCATAATATACACACTTTTCACAACAGGTTCATTCTGAAACGACTGATATAATCATCCACATCAAGGACTAGCCTAATCAACCCTTCTTGGACCCTTAGAGAATGACGAATCCATCTGTGAACCAAAATAGATTTGTTAAATGCATTTTGTTTGCTAAATGTTAAAAAACGAACAATAAAAAACTACCCCGTTACATTTATAATCGAGGAAAAAGAACTGTAGACTAAAAAAAAATTAGTTTTGTAAGCAATTGTGTAAGCGACAAACTTTTTTTAACGGCATAACTAGGACAAATTTACGTCTGGCGTCCTCTGTTACAGCCCTCATGGAATATGCAAGGGTAACATTAACATAACAGGCCGTCCGGGATCGGATCCGATGCAGCGAGCATAGCAAACATCGGACTAAACACAAACACAGTGCTGATAAATTGGTTCGGTTGTGAATGGGGACCATCGAACCGCTTTAAAACCCCATCAACCGTAAATAATGTTTATTGCTATTTTTGGGCTAGCAATTAGTCTTATACTAATAATAATTGCTGTTTTAGGATTAACGATTCTGTTTAAGGGCGGGAATTGTTTCAAGAGCAATTTTTTGGAAAATTACATTAGGGAAAAAAAAGGTTTAAGACCTACTGCCAGAAATCTAAACAAGTGGGATATAGACGGTATTTTATTAATATTTATAATTGATTTATATGAAACCACAAACGTCGTCTATTATTTTTTTTTCATATTTTCTATACCATCACCTTGCCTGAATGAAAAATTAAATATTGTCTTGATCTTTTTTCTTAATACACCATACAGTTCTTAAAAGTTTCTGACTTCAATAAGAGACATACCGTATGTAGGAAGGTTGAAAGGATAAAATATAAGAAATACTATAAGATTCTAAATTAAACTATAGAAGTCTGTGGGAAGCTGACGACGTTCTAAAGAGTAAAAAGGTAGTAAGGCGTAAAATTTGAGTTCACCGCCCTCTCAGTATGTTTTCTTATGGTACTTAGGAACAGTATTTGAAAACAAATACCTTAACTGTTTTAGAAGATTTTAGAGGATCTTCTAATTATACTCAACAACAAATCAGGTGTGATGTGAAATGAAAGATCTGCAACCAGTGTTGGTTATTGAAACTTAATTGATTGATGGCAAATTTAGGGAAATTTTTACACATGATTTAATATTATATTATATGATTATAGTTTAGGTAAACCTCAAGTGTTATATGCCTGACAGTGCAGGTAATTATAATCTAATGGAAATGATATTACCTTTAGCTAAGTATGCTTGATATAAGTACGAACTAGCCTCACCTGTAACAAATAATACAAATGTATGTGTAAATATATGTTTAAATTAAAAATTTTAGGTTAATACAATTTGATAAACATTTAAAAACTATCTAAAAAATATTAACAAATCATATTAATTTAAAAAAAAAAAGAAAAGGAATTAAAATGTTAATAAAATATAGCAGAGGGGGGGGGTCCGATAACCTTTGTTATTTTTACATTACTTAAAAAAAAAAAAAAAAAGTTGAAGAAAGAATCTCATTTTCTAAAATATTAACTGTATAAGAAGTGAAATTCGTTTTAGTTAATCTTCTTTTCTAGCAATCTGGCTATGCAATATACTTTCCGCTGACGTCGCGTTTAATGCTTGAGAAATTAACTCGATGAATATAACCATTCCATATATTATGTAAGTAATATATCTATTTATTCTATGAATTTTTTTCTTAAATCATCAGCGATTCAAGTAACCTGTTTGGCATAGTAGCCTGCGTATTATACATCACTTCGTATTATGCTGATAGTGTGTCGGTTGAAATACTATTTGTGGAAAGTACCGAACGAACCGTTTAGACAAGATTTCCCAAGTCACTGCTCAACAGCTAATTAAGTTTTCGAGTTCTGATTTTCAGACTGAAAAAAGAAATTCAGCAATGAAAAGAAAATTGGGGAGGCTATTAATTAGTTAAAACATCTTAAATGGCTATCATTATCCCGGAAACTATTGATCGTATCTTTAACAACTTAAAACCGAATTTTCAAATCAAGATTCATGGAGAAAAGACAATGAAAGACAAGTACGTGCTGACGGAATGATCTAGAGTGCGTTGGGACGTCGAAGCGCCAGGCAAGGATAGGAAATATGGAAGGATAGGAAGCCCATCTCTCGACCAAGGCCACCGATTGCCAATTTGCTAGGAGAGGAATGTTACCTAACTTACGGCACAATGCAATGTCACGGACACCTTATGCAACCGCTCGCTTGCAACTAAGTGAGACTTAGATAGAAACAGCGCTTCGTCGAGCGCGGTGATAGGTGCGGGAGTATCGGGACTTGTGATAATGGCGATTGTAGGGGCTTCCGCTCAGTTTAGTATCTGCACGATTAGCATAACGGCAGTCACATAACGATGATAGTAAAGGTTTGTCCTTTGTTTAACTGTTCTTCAGCGGAGCGATTGATAATTCATATTGTAGAATGGCTGAAGGACAGTTCTCCTTACGAAATACAAACTAATAGGCTGCCTAGAGAAGAGCAATAAAGAGATAACAAGCTCAAATAAAATAATAAGTAAATGCCAATACAGTAATGTGAAAATAAAAATAAAATATCCTAATACTGGTTTATTACATTGGCACATTAATAATAATTTTAATTAAATATAAATAATCTAATTAACTCTTTGGTTATTTAACTTGACAAGATGAATAAAATACTTTTTCTAAATGTTCATTATTTACATTTTGCTACTTATTTTAACCTAAACCCATACACATCTTAAAAAATTAACTTAATCAGATGATTTTATCTTCTTTTGAGAGTAGCCCCAAACAAGAAAGAGAGGAAGTTTCTTATGTTTGTAAGGCTCAAACCTAGCATTCATAAAAAAGTTTGGTTTTTGTTGAGTCTAATAATGATTATAAGAAAGAAAAATATAGAGATGAATGTAAATTACTATTACATGAAAGCTATATCTTGTCTTTGCATGTGAATCAAGAGAGGCCGACGATGAACACAGTACCAAAATCTCTGTAAGACAAACCTTTAAAAGAATGTTACATCAGGTCACTCCCTACATTAATGCTACAATAGAGAGTAAACAAAACAAACATAATACAGCAAGTTATAAAGAAAGTGGCTCAGAAACTACTCATATTGTCTAGCGGTTAAGAAGGTGTTTGCGGTTTTAAGATATGGGAGGCTTGAGTTCCAATCCCACCCATCATTGTCAGTGAGTCCTCCTTTCACTTGCAGCTCCATTCAGAGCAAGCACTACTACAGGTTTTTCTTCTACTCAGGAATCCGGGTGTACTTTTATGCAAAGGAGCAATTCGCAGACTAAAGTATTCATTTCGTTTCGCACGATTGAGAAGGAAAAAAATATCTGTACTTCCTTTCCCTAAGAATATTTTATAAACACTATGAGTTTTGATAACAAAACCGTCTGGGACACCTTGTTTCCAGTAAATATTCATAGCCATGTTTATCAAAACAGTTTACATTATCGATGATGGGTAAATCTCAACCTGGCGCATTCCGAGGAGGTGGACTGGAATAACTGGACGATAAGATGCACAAGCGGACAGTAAGCCGCGAGAGAGAGAGAGAGAGAGAGAGAGAGAGAGAGAGAGAGAGAGAGAGAGAGAGAGAGAGAGAGAGAGAGAGAGAGAGAGAGAGAGAGAGAGAGAGAGAGAGAGACAAACAAACAGGGGCCCCCTCACCATATTTCATCGAGACGGAGACCGCTGCAGACAAAGCAAGCAGCTCCTCTCCTACAAATATTACTGCCCTGGAGCCAAGAAGCATATAGCACATATTACTAAACCACTACGTTCCGGTTTTCCGGTCACAAATTCGTTGTGATATAGATCACGCTGTGAATAATAATTTTTAGCTGAAGAAAAAATTGGCTGGGAGTGTCGACGGGTCAGCACCCGAATGGTTATTGGAGGACGCAACGACAATTTTTTATGCCTCTAATAATTATTAATAATTACTACTATCCGGTTTATGAAACACTAATGCTATAACAAACGTTGACGGACATGAACTTTCCCGGATAAACAGCAAAGTTAATTAGATTTACGGGGAAAATGCAAGGTTATTAACATTCACTCGAGTGTTACATTTTCCCTTACTTGCACATTTAAAACGGCTTAAATGATTAAACAATGGCATTAATGAGTTTTCCTCATTCCCCGTAGTAGTGGAACATCCAATATAATTGAAATCTCATGATTCTAAGGGATTTATATTCACTAATGATCAATTTTAAAATGAAGTTTATGAGGCTTTTGAGGCGGAAAATATTGTCATGATCACCCTTCTTACTGTCTGTCTAACCTAATATTTGAGAAAATACTAAAAAATAGTAACTACATTATATTAGACTTAAACAGTCAACCCCATTAACGCAATAGTCATTTTTATTATAAATATGAATCTATATTCATATTCATATAAAGTTATTTGTTATTGAATTTGGCACTATTCATTTGAATTCTTAATCATTTGTTTTTGCGACCAGTATGAGATATATTGTTATTTTTATACACATATAAACGATATTAAATATATATAATGAAGAGAAGGAAAAATATCCTGTAGACATCTACAGGGGAGGGAGACATCTCTTCCTGTGAGCTCCTTAAGTCAATAAATAACACTTCGTATTTTTTACACAAAATACTTCTTTATACTAGGTGAACCGTTTTAATCTCTGAAAAAGTTATCAAAAAATATTAACACCTACTAAAATATTGATCAAATCGAACGAAATTCAATCGGGCGACATTAAAAAAGGCGATTTATTTACTTCACTTTCACATACTAGTCAACATTAAAATCTCAATTGAGACAATTACATCCTTTTATGGCGTCTTAGGGAAGAAAGGCAGACGATCGCCTCCCACTTGATAGAACCTATAAATCGGGCTCGGAAATAACCTTTTATACTTTTAATACCCTGTAATCAATCAGTAATATGATAATAATAAAAATAACTTTTTTACGGGTTAATTAGGAATACACATTTTCCCAACGCGGATTGAAGGCTCGATATAAGTGCATTGCACATTTCACAGGGTACACATACCTGTACTACTTTACGAATGAACAAACCCAAGCTGGATCCATCTATTACCGTGTGTGGTAATCCACCTCCACCCTCATCGGCGGCGAAACAGCCATGCCTCGCACCCGTACGTACAGGGGATGCCAGGTATGCGGGCATGTTATCTGCCTGTAGTCGTACTAACTCATACCTGAAGAGCATGCCAGCCAGCATCATTGGTACCTGCCTCTCTCGTGCCAGGGCACCAATTGTATATGGGCTCCTACAAGCGATGGACCAAATATTATTATAGATTTACCCAACACGAAGCGCACCATTGTAAATCCCTATCGCATATTTTCCCCTGTTTTGGGTCAGAAAATGTCTCGAACTAGCTGGCTAATTATTTCTGCCTGGCAAATAATATGAGGAGGTGAGAGGACAAAATGTTCATTCCGTTGTTTGGAAAAAATCTGAGCCAAATAATATTAGTATTATAATATTAGTTTTTTAGATGTTGATTGTTACCTATAATAACCTTTTTAGTCAGTGAGCTGTTATTGGTCAAAATTATTCTTAAATATGCCCATAATAGAATTTTCTCCTCTATCTCTTCCTATTGTTTGGGCATAAGTGCTAAATTTGCATAAAATATTGCTCATTCCAAGATGGCCAATAACTGAATTATTTCGTTCCAAATATTATCTTTCTTTTTGGGTTAATTTGAAATCAATTATCAAAGACAAAAAGTATCCTTTTTATTGGTCATTTCATCAGGTGTGGAGTCAACAACAATTTATTAAGATAAAATTACAATTTGCTTTCTTAGCCAATAAGTGATTGAGATAAATGTTATCATTCATACCATATTTACAACATCATTCACTCGCTCATTCATAGAATATTTACAAACAACCCAGAGGCCCCCCAAGTCCACATGATTGTCACCTCCCTCACATGCGAATAAAGGGCATTTACTATTGTTCTCAGGACTTTTGATTGAAAGGATTGGATGCGCTTGATGTTCGACTTTTTTGCTGTCCCCCATAGCTCTATTCCGTATGTCCAGATTGGCTTAAGAATAACTTTGTAAATAAGTAGTTTATTTTCTATTGAGGGATGGGATGTCCTTCGAAGTAGTCTGTACAGTTGTCCAAAGCGTCTGTTTAGTTCTTGTCTTTTTAGCCTCGTATGTGGGTTCCATGTCAGTCATTTGTCGTCATCAGGTGTAGATAGTTTTTTGCGTTACCTGAAGAAAGCGTTCAATTGGAACGGAAAAGTTTTCAAACACACCTTTTCACCAACTGAGCTATTATAACACAAATGAGGACCCCTTGCTAATATTTACAATAAAATAATTGAAAGAGTTATTGAAATATTATTAAGAGGCAAATTTTTGATTTCCTAATATACTAACATAAATAGAAATGAAAATTATATTAATTATAAAACTAATCAATTAAATTATATTAAAACAAAGAAAATAAAAAAGTAAAGAAATAATATTAATATTGAGGAGATATAAGTGCCTATAATATAGTCTAAGAATAGTATACTTAAAAACTCGAGATTCACAGTTACTCACAATCACAAAGATCAAGATAATGCAGATGATAGGTGGTGGTTGCCCACTTTTTTTTATTTCATAACCTCTCTTTATTAATAGTATACAATCAACAAAAAATAAATAAATAAATAATTTTTGATTTACATATTTCTCCTCGTTCTGCATACACAGATGCATTCGGAGGGCCGGTTGCCCACAAAGAAACAGTATGACAAGAAATTCCCTAGTGTTCCGTAACGGCAGCGAGAGCTAAGCCAATTATTTAAAGTGTAAACAATTCTCTACCGGATTGATTTCGATTAGTCATGTAACATGTGTAAAAAAAACAACGTAGTTTTAATGATTTCAAACCAGATGTATACATACAACAATATACATGAATGCATGCAACAATCTCGCTAAATTGACTCAAGCGAAAACTTTGTGAGCATTAATCACAATAAAAACAAAAAGCTTTGTTCTGTTTATTTAACAAATTACGCTGGGCATTTTCAACCCTCATTGTCGTGCAAGTCCTGGTACTGCTGTTCATATCTTTCGTTATCTTAAAACCAATGAAAATCACATTTACTTCGTTTCTCATTCTGATATTAATTTTTGGGTTGACAGAAATACTCCGATTTTAATAGTTTTTTGGGGAAAATTTTTGTTTTCCTCTGCTAAAATCCAATGTTAAAAACTCAATAACTGGTTTCGTTTATAACAATTTTGCAAAGTAAAAAACTCTTGTACATTCAAACAGCTAAGAGGCTTTAAATCAAATGATTTTTAAGTTATTAAAAAACTTTTGATGATGATGTTTTCTTTTAAATACAATATTGCGAAGCACGAAAAATAAAATAAAAGTAAAAGAAGTGGGTTGTAACTCATCTGAAAGCATTCTTGAGCTGAGGAATTAAGAAGCTATTTTGATATTTTCTTCTTAGTTAGGGGGATTCAATAAACTCGCACAGAGTTATTTAAGTAGATTTCCATATTGTAAGATATATTTAGATCCTACGACTCTTAATAGTGTTTATGTTTATTTTAAATGAAACAATTTAGTTCATAATCGATATTGAAATATTTCATTAGGTAAAATAAAACATTGTTTTAAATAATATAAATTGTTAGACTACTGACACTTTACTCAACTTGTTTTTTATATAACTTATTATAAAAAGAAACCCAGGTGTACAGTAGCTGAGTTTTCACAGGCCCTGTCCTCGACTACCGCAAAATCATTGCAAAGTTGCTCGATGTGAAGACTATCAGTGAAAACGTCACAGCCTTGCACGAAGGACGTTCGACACGTTAACTTGAGCAGTGTTTTTAACTTTCTATACTCATCCTACGTCAGGCCGAGACCGTGTGGCATTGTACGCTCTTTAATAATACGCTATGGCGTATTTATAGAAACCTGATTATGTAATGAGATACGCTAGGGGTCACAATGGCATAATCAATATGATAATAGTTGTAGGAATTGAAACATTCGATGTCAGAAGTTGATAGATTGGCTTTGAAGCTGGAAGGAATATCGTTGCATCTCGTCTTGGCAAAGTGTAATTGTATATTGCATCACACGATTGAAAAATAAAATGAGACAACCTTTTTTTTCACACATTAGTTTGTAACTTGGAACTGTTATTAATGATTCACTTACAGGAATATGTATTCATTTGTATCCGTTAATATAAACAGTTTGTTTTGAATTGCACGATAAGACTATGGAATACAAACAAAATGTTATTTATTTTGAGATATTAATGTTAGGGCTGACGACACCTACAACCATCAGGGATACTTCAAGCATTGAAGAATCGTTTGCTCCCAAACCAAAGGTATGGTTGGGATGTGAAACCCAACAGTATGATTGACATTTTTTAATATTGGTGATTTGAAGATTGTGAAAACTGTTCAACACAATAATTTTATTAAAACTACTTTTCTGTTCTGTGTATAAAGTCGTTGGCTTTCTTGAGCAGTGTAATCATAAACCTGACAAAATGGACTAATTAAAAAAAAAAAACAATTTGCCACATGTACAACTACTCCGTCATAATTCCAAATGATTGGTTCATTTGGATTTTAATGAATTCATAAGAATGAGGAAAAACTGCTTTGCTTTTCTAATGTAATACCTGACTGTTTACAGTGAATATCATTAAGACGGAGACATCGCTAATGGAAACTCAGAAGAGTATAAATAAATTCATCATGTTTAAATCCCACAGAGGCGTTTTAGGGCTATAACCCACATTTATATGCTCGAATAATACGCAATGAATAACACTATCAAAGTCATGGAAACATATTTGAAAATAAAACATATTATTAACAAAATTGAGAAAAACAAATAATTGGACAGTAATCATTAATAGAACAAAAGCTGTAGTAAGCATGTTTAGTTGTATAAATGTATATTTTGTAGTAGGCCCGATGTAAACTTTAATTAACAAGAAATTGTCTATTTTTTTGACATTTCCGAGATTTTGTCTATCAGTAGGCTAACGTGTAGGCTACCATCATTTGAGCTTGTGAGATAAGTTAATGTGCAAATAATGACTGAAGAGTAAGGACTATTTTTTATAATTTATATTTCAAGTTTAATTTTTCCTGCTAAGCTAATCTGGATGTTAGTAACTCGCCTCTGAAATAATGTCATGGTATATCAGAGAAGTTGAAATCTTGGGTAGAACTAAGGCGGTAAGGTAAAGTGATGCATCAATTAGAAGTTCCAGCAACCGGTTCCAAGTCTCCTTAAGGTTATTACGGTAACCGATGGTTCATTCCACTTCTGATATTAGTTATTTATCTCAACTGTTGATATATAATTTTGAAAATAACCGTGTATTTATATGATGAAAAACAGAGGAGATATCCAAAATGTGTTTTCAAAATGTTCTTATTTTCTGTTGTTTACTCTAACAAATGGTGGGTATAAATCATTTGGTAGGCCAGTATCTACTGAAGTATGTATTAATACAAATGCTATGGGGTGTCTCCTAGAGTCGGAATTGAATTTTTTTCCTTCTTCTTTTTTTTTTTCAGCGGACCTTGAGCAAAGCTTTACTTTATGCAGGTAGGGGACAATCGTATGCCTGATAGCGTTTTACTTCTAACGGTACGAAAAATGATTTTAAAGGTACAATTGAAATGGCCCTGTCGGGAGGTTATCAGATGTGAGGATCCCCAAGGTTAGGAGGAGACGCCCGCCACGGGATAGGGTCGCTATAACCTCTAGCCGCCTAGAGCCGTACAACGGCGAGCGCCTAGAAAGAGATAAGACGAGTGTACCTGTGGTCTTTAACCCTTGCTGGCGGGCAGCTTAATTCGCTTTGATCTGACTCCATAAGATCTAAAAGAAGGTGTGCTCCGACAAAGCACCTATGTTCAGGAGAAGAGGAACAGGGTAAGTTTATAGGTAGTTTATGTGGTCTTGGAATGACCACGAATTCACACTCGGTATCTAAGGGTAGGCGAAAACCATCCGGATCCCAAAGGCAAGTGTGAACCGGAGAGAGGCAGACTGCATTGTCGTGGGAGACACGACTAGGTAAAGATTGTAGGGCCACGGCAACCGTCGTCCGCGAGGGAGAGGTCTTTCCCAAGGAGGTGCTAGTTTTAACGAGACAAAGGCAGAGAATCCCACTAGGAAGGTGTGGGGCGGCCAGCCGTGGTGGGGATGGTTCCCCCACCTGTGGTTGTTTCCCCCACTAGCTTCTCCCCCCTCTGTGACTGACGTGATAAGCTTTATTATTAAAATATGGAAACATAGATAGATATTTTCTGGGCCGAGAAGAGGGGAACTTCTAATTATTCGTAATTAAGAGGTTGCGACAACAGCCCGATTTACGTGTTTTGTTCGAAATATTAAGGGGAAGTATAGAGAAAAAAGTTTCGGTTTAGAGGTTCAGTTTTTTATTTAAGAATCATAAACAATGTTCCTGGCTAATCGTTCAATGATGTCGCTTCAATGTTCTAGACTTCCTAAGTCTAGAATAGTTTATTTATGAATCAAAATGTGAAATTTAACAAAACAAATGTGAGCTATTCAGATACGTGGATCTTCTAGTGATTAATTTGTCATCAATGATAACTCAAAGTGAATTTGGACAGTACACATGCCCTAACCCCAGATTTTAAATCAGGTTTAGTGCATGATGCATCATTTATGCATGTAACATTAGTTAAATTGATTAATGACCTAACTACATGTGAAATTAATTCGTAGGTCGTGTAGTTGGAAATGGAACTTTGTCAACTAGTCAAACACTAATGCCTAGCGCCTACGAACCTGATAATATTTCCGTTGGAACGGCAGAGAAGAGGGGCGATTCCGTTTGCCGGAGAGAGAATGAACCGCTAGCTAAAGTTGATTACAGAAATAAGTCACGGGATTGACGGGGGCCTTGGCGGGCAGAATGTCAACGGCACTAGCCGACGGATGCCAAGTCTTCTCCTTCTACTGCTCCTTCCAAGTACTGCACAGCTATCTAGATCTTCCTGCTCAATTTGGTCAGCTCCTCTGCCTCCAGCCTGCACCTATTGCATCTAATTGGCTAATGGGCTGTCGTAGCAACAACCTCGAATCACTGGAACTGGAAGTGGGGAAAAAACAAGTTCTAAGAACAGTGTGGCTGACGTATTGACAGCTAGCAGAGAAGACTTCATGAAGCTTGTGTTGATTATAACTAATGCAAAATGACTTCATAACTACTGAATACAACTCTCAACGAAATAAAAACATTTCAGTCAATCGTACAAATTCAACCTGATTATTCTCTTTCTAAGAGGAAAATTGTTGATAACCGTTGACTGTTCTGGGAGTAAAGGTAGAACCAGTATAATGGGGAGTTGCTAAGCGGTTCAGATAAATTTCAGAAAATGATTAGATAAACATAAATATCATTCTCCCCTTCATATCAATATAGTTTAATATAATTGAATCTATTTACAATAGGTCAATCTTACATGTCCTGTATTTTAATACAATTTTATACTGTGATTTCCGATTGTTACAAAGGTATGTTCGTAGGTATGCACAAGGTAGGCAGTACGGCTGTACATGTTCAAAAAGTGATGGGGCTCACCTTATGAATCATAAAACGTAAAACTAACTTACATCTAACAAATAAAATCTTAACTTCCCCAACAGCTTGTTGTCATCAATGCGGGAAGGGTGATGGTGTCATAGTGATAAACATTGGATTAATCAATACTGCGAAAATTAAAAAAAAAATTGATTTGTCTCCGGAGAATGAATTCACCCACCAACGGCACACCATACTACAGGTGCAGGTCGGTCAAGTAACCTTATTTCAGGTTACAAGCACGTTTCACTCTGGGTAAATGAACAATTAATTAATCAAAAAAAAAAGAAACTTCATAAGAAACTTCTTTTAAAGTAAATAAGTTGTTAATTAATGATAGTAGTGTTTGAAGTTAGACGGTCGGCTGAGACCACAGTTCTAGTACTTAAGAAAAGGTTTGTTTTCTGATATCGCAATGTAGTCTTGAGTTTTGTCTGCAACAATTGTAAACTCTCGTTTATTAAGTAAAACATCTTTCGAAAAAATTCGCTTTTCTACGTCTCTAATAGGACTTTCAATCTGATCTACACAATGGTATTCATATAAATTTTCGGACCTAGGAATCCCTTTCTTTAATCTTTTATAGGGATATAAAGTATAACATATAGGCATATATAAGGAATTAGGAAGGCCCCTTATCACACTTAACCCTATCCAAGGTCAGACAGCGAATCATATCTATCATAAAGATTTCATGATAGATATGATTTCATGCAATCTTCATGCGCATTAACCACCATTACGTGAAATGTGAATTAGCTGCCATTCGCCCCAGCTATTTTCTCCTTCTCCAATTCTTCACAGTTACTCTCTGCTCTTTACTAGTTTACGAACTTCTTGTGACAAAACTTTCTACCTACTTCTTTCCTTCGGTGTCTTAACACTTATTGAGACTAGCTCTAAATAATCGACGAAGAGTCAATATCATTTCTATTTTTCCAATATACTGATGAGTGACTCTAATACCAAGTAATACAATTACGTATGGTACAAGTAACACCATGTTACATATACTTTTTGAGGACTGCAAAATGTACTTATGGAGGAATAATGAGCAGTAATAAATTTTCTTATACCCATCAACTATAATGTTTCAATACGTGAATATATCTATGCGATCGTGTGAAAAAACACACACAAGCGGATGGAACAGTTAATGATATGTTGGTAATGAGGCTGATCCATTGTGAGGGGATCTTTTGTTAATACAGGTTTGACGTCCCACGACATCTTAACCTATAGCAGAACCATGACAGTACCCATATTTTAATAATATTGTTGGTGCATAATAATTTACTAGTTATAATTGTGGCATCAATAATACAGATCTTCATGCTTTAGGGAAAACGTGTTGAATAAGGTAATAAGGATGATATGATTTGTTCTCTATCTATAAAGATAGCAGGAATTCTGTTGTCCGGCATTCTTTCCAGGTGACTAAGCCATTCCAATCGCTTTAATGAGAGATTTCCAGTGTTGTTGAAGTGGATGGTTATCGATAAGTTAGGATTAAGGGTAAATGATATTTAAGCTAGATTTAGGAAAATAAGCACGAATTATAAATAGTTTACAAGTGGTTATTAAGCATCAATGTAGTCTGTAAATAAAGTATAAAAACTTTATAAAATTTTCTTTTAATGAATAAAAAGGGTCTAACAGAATAAGCCAAGGTGCTCTGACCGGTGCAACAATCCCAATTGCACGGGAATACGCTCACCACAGGCTACTAGATCAAGGTTATACGTTATTACTAGTGCTGGGATTACTATACTTTCTATAAGTAAATTTAGGTTAATTATATTTAACATGTATTGAATAGCAGTGAAATTACATATTCTCCAATATTTCTTACATATTCTTATATTGTGCACTTCCAAAGAAGCAGTTTTGGAGAAACTAAAAACTGCGTGTCGGATTCTGGGAACAGGTCGGATTCTTGAATAACTGGACTTTTATACTAAATATACGAAATCCCTTACATTCACACTCATAATTTCTATTGATGCATCATTGCTACTGTCACTTCAGTTCAGAAATTTCAAAATAAACGAGAAAGAGTGGCAAACAATGATAAAACTGCCGGGGAAAATATAAAAGTTGCCAAGTACATACGTGAGTTTCTTGAGAAAACATTTGAAACTTTATAATCTTGGTGCTGTTTTCTAAAAATGAAGTAATTAATTTACTTTACTGATAGAAATCAACAATTAAAAAGTTAAAACACCTCTGGAAATGTTAGGTATACATATATGTAGAAATGAAATAAGGTCCAAGTTATATACTCCCACATGACATGTTAAAACGCAATTTTTGTAAAAAAAAACAAACAAAATAATATTTGTTAAACTTTTAGACAGCAAACAAAAAAAAATCTCAACACTAATTGATTCATTTAATCTTGAATGTAAGTGTTGAAAGAATATTTCAGAATAAGTAAATAAATCATCTGTACGCCAAGTTTCCTTCTTCCCCTCCTTCCGTGCGAAATATTTCCTCGCTTCATTCCTTTTCCTAACCATTAATTCTAATGCACAAATTTCTCCTGTTCAAATCCTCAGTCCACTCCCGAAAAACAAGATCCCCCCTCTCTCTCTCTTTATACTCCTGCCCAAAAAACTGCAGCATAGGCCCTTCATTACTCGCTGAACTACCCGCTGGAATTCACTTCTTACTAATATCCGCCATCCTTCATCCTTACTTTCCTTTAAATCTTTTAATATTTCAATACCTCACAACCCAGAATGATGCTTGAAAGTGTGGGAACCACTAATTCATTACATTACATTTTCAGACTTTCAATTTTACTTACTTATGGACTTTGCATTTAATGTTATATTGTACTGAACAGACTTCTGCATTTGTAAATTTTGTTTATATTCTTATAGGTGGATCCATCTACGACTTCAGTTACTACATGAACAATCTTTTATTTTAGTATATAATTATTATAATCTTTCCTATTTCCTAGTTTCCACTTTATTTCACATTGTCGTTATTTTTATGATGTAACAGTTCATTTTATTCCCCAGATGTGATTATTTTTCATCTGAACATAAATGTTAGTCATTATCACACGGCCTGGATTCATTTTTTTTTTTCTATTCTATTCTAAAATATAAGCACATAAATATATATAAAAAAAAAGCATCTCAGCATTAAAGGTAATGACGAGAGTAGCAACGGTATCGAACCCAGATCGGTGGATGTCCCTCCTCAGTACAGAACATGAGATAGGTGTACGAAATAACATACAAAGAGAGACGAGAAGAACACCTTCGTGTCACCGAGGGCTGAGGTCAGTGTGTGTGAGCAGTACACGAGTGAGATAGTTCGTGTCTGCCTTTCCACCCTTTTAGCAGATTGTGATATTATCGAACTACTGCCACCATTAATTTGGAATGTTACTGGTTCCGTAGTTCACAGCCTTTAGCGTCCATCATTATCAGGAGGCATTAACAGCACTTATGGCTACATGACACCCTATTAAAAACAAATAGAAAATAGCAAAAATGATAAAGAAAAAAAATCTGCACATACTACTGATTTCCATTATCAGATCTTAAAACCATATTCTATTTTTTGTTTAATTGAGAGCTGCGAGGGACAGCAAAAAAATCGAACATCAAGCGCATCCAATCCTTTCAATCAAAAGTCCTGAAAACAATAGTCAATGCCCTTATTACGTTAGCTACAAAACCCTTTTTAACGATCTTAATATACCCTAAATTCTTATAACTCATCCCTTCCAAGTTCATGAGATTCCATTGAAACCTACTAAAGCGGCAGTTGCCTCGTGACCTGCTACAAATACGCTAACTGCCACGTACTACTGGACCACTGGGGAGTCCTGGCAATGGCCCGAGCATATGTGGCTGATGGAGGAGCGTGGGGGGCTTCTCAAGACTCTGCTTCCTCTTTCGCATGCGAGATGATTGAGCGAGTGAGTGAAGAATTGTAAACATGGTATAAATGAGAACATTGAACACAATTACTTACTGACAAACAAGGCAGATTGTTATTTTATCACGATAAAGATTCGATTAATCATATAATTGACATAAGATATAATTATAAATGTTGTTTAGGGTTAGCATATTTTCAGTATTGATTAAACCACGAGCCATCCATCATTGTGTACAAGAGACATACAATTCTTGGACGATGAGGATTCCAACGCATTCACACAATAAACTCGATATCACTATTGTTATATTGGTTTGTTTCATATTTAAAAGACATATCAATCCTTAAAATACACAATATTGATTCAAGATTGGATAAATCAACAGATCGGGTTTGTTGTAAACTTCATGGCTATATTCTATTTATAAATATTTGCAGAATTAGAAACGTTATATAATTTATTATCTATGTCATAAGGGTCTAAGTGTTAATCAATCGTCACAATGGCATCAATTATCTGTGAAAAGTAAATGAAATAGTTATTTTTGACAAAAAGTTAGTTCATGTACTATAATTTCTGTTCTTCATGTGCAGTGAATTATTCCATTCAGAAGTTTTTAATGAAGATCATATCCTTAAATTTAGACAGGTTTTACATGGAATGGGTTCTTATATTTAAAATATGGAGTATTTCGCTTTTTCTTATTTTGGCCTGGACTCGTAATTGTCTAAAATTGGTGTAGTAAAGGCTATTACACCATTGAAAATTAGAAAAGTTCACATTTAAGTCAAATGCAGTAGAAGAGGGAAGATAGATTTATAATTGCCAGAAGTTACGGATTCAGGAATGGGATGTGGATGCCTTTCACCTGTAATTATTTTATACGATATCGGTCATCAAAATAATATAATAGATCTGAAATTTTAGAGGTGTAATCCATATCATGCTATAAACTGATGTGTTAACTTTTTATGGTTAAGGAAACGTTTAAGACAATAACCAAAAAAGAACGGATTAAACTATATTTCTAGCGGATGAACGTGTTTGTTTTTTTAGTTAGGAAATTAGTTCAAAATACTATTTAAAAATAAACATGAGTTCGTAATCAATGTAAAAGATGAGTATTTAGTAAAAATAATGGATAATAAACTAGCAATAAATAATGGTTATAGAGAAAAGGATTGAAATGATCTGATTTACTATTACAGGCGCTTTTACCAGCTAGGCTATCCTAGCAGGCTTCATAAAAGACGGACCATTGACAGACAAAGCATGTTCTATTATTAGGCAGTATAAGGTACACCTCTGATCATCGATACCTCTCGACCAGGATAGGATACAGGGGACCAGTACCTTGCTTGTACTGTACCCTCTGGGCCTATTGTGAGCACAAGACCACGATAATGACCGCACGCTGTCACGCAAACAACAGGCCCTAAGACAATGAGGACTATGATTGGAGAGGACGCCCACTGTTTTAGTTAATTAGCTTTCCAGCGGAGGAAGGATAGAGCGTGTTTAATATAGAGTTAACCGCCTCACCCCACAAGCGCAAGGGCGCGGAGGGTGAGCTGGAGAGGACCTTCGGGCGGGGTGGAAGCGTAACACGAACCAAGTTAGAGGATACCACAGATCAGATTTCAATTTGCAGATGAGGGGGGTTGTAATCAATTATTTTAAGGAGGATAATGCTTTCTTACTACCCTGGGCATTATTTCGCTGGTTGATCCAAGGATTAGCGGACTCCCCAAGTTTAGGTTTATCACTATCCTAGTAATTGTGAGCTCCCTTTTTGCTGGAGTCTTTGAACCTTATATGTAAGTCCCATGATAATGGATGGAAATATATTAAAAAATACGACCATCCCCATAAAACATGAGTGTCATTAGTATAAGATAACACAGAAAGCGGTTAAAAAACAAAAAAAAAAATATTTCAATAATTTTGAGTATAAAATTAAATACTCGTCCTAATGAACAATATGTAATTATGCATATAGTTTTTAGGTTATAATTACCAAAGGTCATTAACGTCACATTCTCAACTTCTGCTTCACTAGCGTTTTATTTAGAGCCTTATCTGATAATTGTGACATAATGAAGCATCACTAATAAATTAATTACTAGTATCAAATTTAATATTCTATAGTATTAGTATGCAATACGTGAAGCGGCAAAACAGTGCTACAATTACGTATATATCAAAAACTGTCAATAAAATAAATAATCATGAGCAATGTTGTACTTTTTTTAAATACATACGAACGAAATAATATCGGAAGAAAGTAAAGAAACAATATTTGGAGATAATTACTAATTATTAAAATGAGATCCTTAAGGTTTTAAACAATGAGGGAAATGAGAACTAAAATTAAAATAGCTCCTTAACTGTGACTTCAGGAGATCGAAATATAGGGAAATTATTTTAATAACATTAATTTTTTTGCTAATACTTCCTCATATCCTTGACCTAAACATGTGAAGCGTAGACCTGAGACCTGAGTATAACATATAAGAATTCAGACAAGCCATCGTGGAGTATACGTACATACTGACAGACATGTTTAAAAGTAGAGCCTCTTTAGTATTAAGACCTATTACACATGGAATTTAGCAGGTACTACTACTATACCGGATTAAATAGGTATTACTTACGGAATATCACAAGAAAAAAAAAAAAAATAAATAAAAATAAGCTGTATTTATAATATATGTGTACACTTTTGTTAAATACATGTCTTGATACATCTGTGATCCATTACCTGCGGAAATGAAAGAAAACAGAAAATCCTTATGTAAAGCACGTTAAAAATGATTGATGAGGCAGAGTACATCATTAACATAGAATACCGTCTATAGAAAAGTACAGGTAGAAATTATTTAAAAAAAGAACGCTAGAAAAAATATATTATAAAGTAATGATCATTATATAACAACATAGGTATAATTTGTACATCAATGGTACAAGTGGTTTTAACTAGCTAAAATAAAAAATAAAAATCCTGTTTCTGAAGATATTATCCATTAATCAGTTTTCATGTTTATTCGAAAGCACATTGCTGTGCAGCAACAATTTTTTTTATTTATTAACAACTTAATTATGACAACATTGCAATCTGCCTCGTTGGGCAATAAATAATTGTGATAAATGATCTCATTCATACCATATTTACAATTTACATTCACTCGCTCATTCATACAGTATTTACAAATAGACCAGAGGCCTCCCAAGTCCACATGGTTGACACTTCTCTCGCGCGCGAAAGAGGAAGCGGATTCTTGGGAAATTGGGAAATCCTCCGTCAGCTGCGTCCCTAGATAAGAGCCAGGCCAAGCGGAGGCTGACCAAGAGCGCGAGAGCCACAGACATTCAGGACATGATTGGAGAAACTGGACTTACCTTTGTTCCTCACAAGTCCCAAACTGTGAGTTAACCGTCAAATTGGATGATAGAGCGTTTTGTTTTTAAATAAGAAACAAATTAAGTTTTCATCACATTTATCTATTCATGGTTTATTTCCTTATCAGATACGGCCTCAAAATGTAGTAAGCACAGTCAACTCCTCTAGTTCCCATCCATAGATAGACCACTTGCCATACGGAACTTCATACGTCAAAATGTCGACCGTAAATAAATATGATCATCTAACATAATTTTTTCATCAGCCTAAATAAATAAAATACCCTTAACTCAATAACCCAGGCAGGAGGGCATTCAATAGAAACAATTACTTTGTATAAAATTAGAAAAACGAACGAAAAAAAAATTACCAATGGATTCGATTTTCTGGCTAACAATGAAACGGGTACTTTTTTAATAAAATATCCATGGGAGACGCCAGTGGAGTTTTAAGCCGTGTTTGCTGAGCAGTAAACAATAATAAAAAGGTCTCGAACAAAAAAGTGGGGGCCTCGGAACTCAGGGAACAAACCTTGGGCCGGATGATAAGAGATTAGACGCTCCTACACAAATGTTTGCACGGCCGCAGGCACCCCCCCCCCCTTGGACTTGAAGCCCATCCGCTATATCTGGATATCTCATCCAATACCAACATCGGAGGATGGTCTGCTCCAAGATAAACATCTGTTCGGGATTACATCCAGCTCGAAGGGTAATCCGGAATAAGGCTTAGTGTTGTCAGAACGGAGAAATCGAAAAGCGTTTTAGAAGTCAACCAGCATAGTTGAACATTTTTCAATGATTCATTCGGTTGTTGAGTGTCATAGCCTCTGTCATGGTGCCGTCTCATATACTTGGCGTTAGGTACACTGGCGTAAAAATAAATGTGTTTTCTTTCAGTTTAATAAAAAAAAAAAGAATACAATAAGTTATGTCAGATGAACATAGTAGCCCACAAACTTGAAGTACTTGAGAAGCCAAAAGTTATTCGCTTTAAATAAAACGTTTTACAGCAGCATTGCGAAAAGTTTTATTTAATAGTTTATCTTAAACTTTTACTTTTTAAAATTTGTTTATAGCGATTGCAGAAACTTTTTAGGATCTTATATTTTACAACCTTGATACGTCTTAATGATTTAATTTAGTTGGGCTCAGACCGCTAAAACTATGATTCGAAACGTAAATATTTATATTAGCTTGTGCCAGTTGAAGTTATTTTTCGTATGATCTAGCAAATTATTTTTTACCAACACATATTCAACGCTCAATATCAATTAAACAATTATTGATTAATTAATTAATCGATTAAAAGTTAACAATTATTATTAGCACATGTTCTAACTCTAGCTTTAAACTGCAAACAAACCTTACAATAGTTAGTTAATGCAAAATAATTTGTTTGAGTTGAAGAATTCAAATCAAATTAACTTATATAGGCCCAATGATGAATTCCATTGATGAAGTACTTTTCCCCGCAGAACTAAAATATTACACAATTCCTTCATGATCACAAAAATTTTTTTAAGGTATCATTCTTCCACTATATTTTTAAATCCAGATATGTATATTATAATTTAAATTTACATTATCTTATTTGTATTTATTGTATTGTTTATTTTTTTTTTCACATAATTTAATTTAATTTAATGATGGGATTGAATATTGTAACTTTTGATTCATTTTAAACTGGCAGCAATTCTTGTTTCAAGAGTGCTAGTATAAAATATAAACCATTTTTTTTACTACAAAAATTATTATTATAAGAAATCTATCAACGTTAAATATTTCACATCAGCCTATACTGAGGAGAGTATGGACTAATTAAAAATATACCTAGCTCGTACCGTTACCAATCCTTAAAATAGCCCCTCTAAATAAATGGCCTGCTGACTCCTTGCTCACTGATTGACAGAAATTTGAACCGCCGACTGAGACAGCTCAAACAAGAAGTAGAAGCTCAGAAAGAAAACAGTGACACCATTGCGTAATGTTCTGGCAAACTGCCTCACCTCTCGTCCCGTCTTCGGCTGTCCCAAGCCAACATATGTTCTCAGTCCGAGATTTAGTAACGCTCTTTTGTCAGCCATGGAAACAAGATACGCTTAGAACATAACTCATTCGTGGTAACATTAATTCCCAAACGGTAGCTATTTGAATGTTCTCAATTAGAACAGTCAGAAAAAAACCTTCTGGGGTACAACCAAATGGGTTGTATTATCGCAATCTCGATAATACAACCCAGCCAGTACCGTTTGATTGACTAAATAACCCACAATTTACGCTTCACTGAAACATATTCTCCTTACTTTTACTCGTTTTTGGTTAAAATCATGTCTAATCTACATCTCTTAGTTAATTCTTAAAACTGAGTCAAGGCCCTCAATGATGAGAGTAAATTTTAACTTACTAAAAAAAAAGATTATTTCCATAAAAATTTAAACGTATCACATTTATGTTTAGGTTTTTCTGGGGATATCTGAAGTAGTTCTAGCCTATTATACTTTTATAAGGTGTTCTCACTCGTTTTAATATTTCGCTTGACGCGTGACGCTTGACCTTTGAAAGGCAAGTAGATCAATTCCTGGATGATCAAATTAACCATATCCAGTTTCTTAAGGAGTAGAAATTCTTGAAGCGTAGAATTCTTAGGATGGGACAAGCCACTACCCAAACAATTTCACTTGTTTGATTAATTCTCTCATTTATATCAACATTTTGATGGTCATATTATCTCTCCGGTGACGCGATTGACGGAGGAGCGTGGGAGTACTTCCCAAGACTCCGCTTCCTCCTTCGCGAGGGAGGTGACAACCATGTGGATTTGGGAGGTCTCTGGGCTGTTTGTTAAAACTGTATGAATGAGCGAGTTAATAAAAATTGTAAATATGGCATGAATGAGAACATTGATCACAATTACTTATTGCCCAATAAGGCAGATTGTAATTTTATCATAATAAAGTTTTTTGAATATAGAAAATAAAATATATTTTCCCTCCAAGCATACAACGCACATTCATCATCAATTTGCCAACTCTATCCTAGATCCACATTTCAAAGCTAATTCTAATAACAATTTATTATATAGTATTTTTCCCTAGGAAGACGTGGATGCATGGGGTCTATAGTTGAATTGTTTCAACGCGTCTTTTGATTGGATCAACATCGCTCAGAAGTTTTTAAAAAAAAAAAAAAAAAACATCTAAGAAATCCCGACCAAAAAAAAAGGAAGAAATCTTTTAAAAACGTCAAAAAAATTCCAAAAAAGTATGCTTGTTACTCGACAACTATTGTATCTGCCAACCTTTCAAGGCAGTATACTGCAGCTACACTTTTAAGTGCACAGCAAAGTAAGCTTCAGAAGGAGCATCACCTCTGACGCCTTAGCCACACACGACCGCACATCCCCGATGGATGTCTTAGCCTAAGTGATCTCTCGCCAAGCTGCAGAGCATCACCGCAACAGTCTATTAAACAGAATAACTAATCAGTCCTATATTTCTAGCTGAGGTGGGGTTCGGTAGGGGATGTTTAATCCAATTACTCTCCAGAGCTGACTGAGTTGACGGGAGATGATGCGATACGCACGAATCGGCTGGGATCTCATCAAATATTCATCGGGTGTTAACGTGACGCGGCGGGTAAGGATAAGCTAGTCCTGTATAAATTCGAACAGGGAGTGATCGTATTGATCCAAAAATCTTACATTACAGTTAACGAAAACAAAATAAGTAACAAAGGGTTCTAATTGGTAGAGACTGGTTCCAATTGTTTGTCGTGTTGATATCTGTATGAGTTCCCTTGCCACGTGCTTCTGACATACTTTCTACCCAATATCTATAAACGGGATTACGGACGTAGCAAATGAAGGAACAGATCCAGTGATTTCTCCTCCTTAGCTTCTTAAAAATACAACAAATTAGAATATTTTACGAGAAATACTTATAATTTGCTGAACCATATAACAAACTCAAAATCACCTATTGGAAAAAAATATTCAATCGCTAAAATATAGAAAAAACTGTTGGAACGACATGATTTCTACTGTTGGTACCCGATAGTTTGTTACACCTAGGGTCCCTTGGCATTTATTTGATGTATTCCTAAGAAACCACGATCAATAGAAAAAAAAATTACAGCTGATAATCTCAAACAACCACATATTTTTTTTGCGCTTGATTTTTGTCCCAATCATTACTATAATCAAAATACAATCAGCGTTTCTCAAGGAGTAGTGAAACACTCTTGTTAATTTTGAGACCGATAAAATCAATTTTCGACCACTACATTATATTTATGTTTATTGAACGTGTACATGAAACAAGGCATATAAGATATTTTCGTATCATTTGAAAGGAAGTTTTGGTAAAATATACTTGGTAGAAACGAAAAGTATATATTTGAAAAAAACGATGATGTTTTCGGTTAAAACGCTATACATTTTATACACTCTAATTACGATCACCTTACAGTACAACGAAATATACCAATTGACTTTAAAATTGTTAAACAAAATCTTATCTCCCTCTAGTTATAAAGACTAACAACTAAAACCAAGCTGCGTAAAAAAGATTTGAGCAATGTTAAATACAGTGCCGAATCCAGCCATTAAATATTCCTTATTGAAGTTGAAATTAATGAATAAATTTACATATAAATGGCTTTTCCAACAAGATGATAACACGATTATAAAATGGGCAGAAACATTGTTGTGATATTGTTAGCCTTTTTCCCTTTTGTCTTGGATTCTATCCGGATTTGTGTTTTCTCTCAGTGTAACGTTTCATTTGTCAATTAGTTTGGAGGGCTGGTCAATTCCTATGTGGGGGGAGGACAAATTATGAAATGTAATGGCTAATTGACAGAGGAAATAGTCAATCATATTCAAATCAACCATACAATTTAATGTTTCTGTAGATTAACGCAAATCACACAACCTTTTGATCATACCCTCCCCTCTTTGTGTTCATGCGAAATTAGAGTTAGTCACCCTTTCCAGGAACTCTCCGGAAACTTACTAATATAAGTAATAAAAGTATTTTATTAGCAATTTTCAGCAATAATTTAATAGTGTTTTTCTATGGAGTTCCAACCGTGATTAGCAACCGCCAGTGAATGAGGTGTAATTATAAAATGTCATATTCCCTCTAGTAACACCTCCGTTATATTGCTGCAGCTTTTGTAGGTTTGTAGGTATTTTATAAGTTAGAAGATCTCTATTCCGACGTCACCCAACGATGACTTGAGGTTGCCAGGTGTTGGCATTCCGAGGAAATTTAAAAAAATAAAATAATAATAATGAGAGATACCGCAGGGACTCGTACGTTTCGTACTGACTGATAATGGCTAAAGAAACGAAATTGTTCAAATATTACAGTAAAAAACAACCATAGAACCGCCTTGGACGAAAGTAAGTGGCTACCAAAACTACATTTTTGGGATATTATTGACATTTTTGTTGAGTAACCATTTTTAATGTGTTCTAGACAACTAAGACAAAAGCAGTATTTTCAAGCATTGTTTTAGTAAATTCGTTATTTTAAAATCCTTCCGGTTATCACGTTTCCAATATTTACATAATACAAAAAAGCAATAATTCTCATAAGCAATAAATCCTCGCTCTTTATTATCAATAAAGTCTTTATAGAAGTAGGTACTTATAAATGGGCCCTAAGCACTAATATTTGGTTAACACCTATGAAAAGATATTTTGAAGTGATGGATTCTCGCTATGCTTAATGTTTTTGGTTATGGCTTTTTCTCTTTATATTTAGATGACAAGTAATTCCATATGATCAAATACAATTGAATTAAAATATTGTATGATAAAATATAATGGAACACAATCAGCTTTGGTTACTTCGCACAACATAACTATTGCAGTGTACCTTGTTTTTTCAAATATTATTGTTTGTAAATTATTTTGGATTGAGCAGTGATTGACTAAGCTCCAAGAAGGTGCTGAGTTAATATCAGCTTTACTTACAAGTTGTGAATGAGTTATATAGTCGTTGCATTTTAACTTCCGAAGTTAATTAGAATATTTTTATTTTTTTTCCGGTTTCAATCAATTTTATTAAGATAAAATTACAATATGCCTTTTATTAGGCAATTAGTAATTGAGATAAATTTTATCATTCATACCATATTTACAATTCATCATTCATACAATATTTACAAACAGCCCAGAGGCCCCCCAAGTCCACAAGGTTGTCACCTCCCTCGCATGCGAAGGAGGAAGCGTAGTTTAGGGGAGTCCCCCACGCTCCTACGTCAGCCGTGTCACTGGATAAGAGCCAGCGGAGGCTGACGAAGAGCGCGAGAGCCACAGACGCTCAGGACATGATTAGAGAAACGGGCCATTGCCAGAACTCCCACTATCACTTAGTTATAGCAGGTCACGAGGCCACTGCTGTTTTAATCTCCGAGGAGGATTAAAGGGATGAGTGGTGCAGTGCAATGACTGTGCTAGGGAATTAGGGTGGTTGGATAGGTTACTATGGAATTTTATGAACTTGGAAGGGATGAGTTCAAGAATGTAGGGTATATTCAGATCATTGTGAAGGGTTTTGTTGCGGACGTAATAAGGGGCATTTACTATTGTTCTCAGGACTTTGGATTGAAAGGATTGGATACGCTTGATGTTCGACTTTTTTGCTGCCCCCCATAGCTCTATTCCGTATGTCCAGATTGGCTTAAGTGTAACCTTGTAAATAAGTAGTTTGTTTTCTATTGAGAGGTGGGATGTCCTTCGAAGTAGTCTGTACAGTTGTCCAAAGCGTCAGTTTAGTTCTTGCCTTTTTAGCCTCGTGTGAGGGATCCCTGCAGTCTTTTGTCGAGATGGAAGCCTAAATACCGTACTGTCAATTAGAATATAAATATCAGACTTTATTAACTGCTAAAGAAAGCGGTTTGGAAGCAGAGGCTCTCCTTTCTATTTGGATTGCTCGATAGTTTCGGCGGGGACTCACTAACGACACAAACAATCGAACGACGGATGCCGGAGAGAAGAGGAACGACGAGACGCGGCAGAAAGCACAAGTGGCTATTGAAATGGTTTAATTTTTCTTCTTTAGCCTGTGACCGCTCCAACCTGTTGATACCAGAGGCCGGCAGACAAATCGTCGCCTCTCTCCATTGCCAGCACTTTTTCAATTCTCGTCCTTCCATTAACACCGGCAGCGATTATTATATCAACGCAATTAATTCACCAGAAAATTCCCCGTTGGATTAATAATTCAGTGACTGTTTTTCAGCACTACAAAAAAATCAGCTCAAAGTCAAGTGTGACTTTTTGTAATTCTAATCCAATAAAGTCCCGATAAATTATGTGTATTATTATTCAGAGGGTTGAGCTCATTCATTTTATACCAAACTAAAAATCATATAAAAATACTTATTTATTTTAATGACAAGTAATTAATGAATGACAGTGAATCCTGTTAATAGCAAATGAGACCGCAATTCAATACCCCATATATCTTGCCCGAACAAAAAAAGAACAGACAGACAAAAATGGCAAAATCTGCATTTGTGGTGAAGTTTTGTTTTAACTAAAAAGCATTTTGTTTAAACTTAAGTTGTCAATAATAATATCTATGCTGATATATACGTGGTTTAAAGTTGCCTAAATGAAAAATATCTAGGCTAGAATCACTGCCAGCTCATATTCATCAGGCGTGAAGGATTTGGAGGAACCAAGAACGGGAAGGAACGTCTCAAATCTCTTTGTTTAGTTCGATGGACACCAAGGTATATTTGTTTTGTATAATTGACATCCAGTACTAATCGGTCGAATAATACAATTGTATCGGAAGAAAGTATGATTGTGCTATCTACAAAAAACAGGAAATGGTTGAGTTTTTGTAACGTGAGCAAATCACATTATGTAGAAGAAAGGCCAGGGCATGATGGGTTTCTTTCAGGTACGCGAAGCGGTAGGAAAAACATCTTGACAAATCATTATACAATTATTTAAGTGCCCAGTCCACATTACCATACATGGAATTAAGGCAACGCGAAAACAATGGGCTAGTATATTTTTGACGGATCTTATCGTAATAGTTAAAATGAAATAATGTTATTAATGATTATGCTGAGAACAACCATTTCTTACAAGAAGTGGAGGAAAGCCAAAGAATACCGTTTCGTAGCGCTCCCATGGAGTTACTACAGTTTACGCATTTTGAGTAGCAAAGGGTTGTAACTTGGAGATTTTCAGCCATTTAAATAGGAACCTCAAGCGTGACGTACCAATATATATTTGTACATACATATACAGACACAAGATGCCTAATATGTAGCACGTTGTGCCTGCATAGCAGAGGAAGCTAAGAGAGTGGTCTGTTGTACCATCAAAGGGACCGTCGAGTGCCCCACTTATGTCCATGTGCTCTAGCCAGTACTCCACGCCAATCAGCGCCCGGATCTCACATCTCAGATACGAGAAGCATAGCATAAAATAAACGTTAAATTAAAAGATCCAACCAGTTGCGGTTATTCATGCTTTGTCTAATGAATGTCGAGGTACGCATTTGGTCAAGGAGCTATTTATATAATTAGTGACTATTCATCATAAAGTAATTAATTGATAAAATTAAGTGATATAAATATACATAATAACCTTTTAAATATTTTAAGGAAAAGATAAAAGTCATATCGCAACAAAGAAAGAGTATCTTTAACGAGAGGAAAGAGCATGATAATTTTGGGTGGTGACTCACTCGCCACGAACAGATAAACAAGCATTGGCAAAGAACAGAAGAGAAAATATATGATAAACAACTTATGATTGGTAGCTTTGAAAAATATTTAGATTTATAAACAATTGAATGTAATTACAGAACTTCGAGACGAAGAAATATGTGCGAGACTCCTGGATTGGAACAAATCTTTGATTTATTACAGTATTAAATTGATTATTGAATTAATAAATCTAAATTGCAAATTAGCTAGATCTTATACTTTAGCTAGGTCATTAGTAATGGTGTCGTTAATTTAATGATAAAATATTGATAGATTTAGCTTATCTTTCCACAGAAACCAATTTCACTCATATTGCCAATCTAGCTAGATGCTCTTGTGTTTTATAAATAATAGGATCACATCATTGATGAATTACTATAAACAATATGCACTAGTGTTAAAGGTAATTAGACTTAGTTTTGAGAATCGAAAAGCAAATTTGAGATTTTTTTTAAATACTGGGGTCAAAGGCAAGAAACGAGAAAATTCACGATCAAAGTTCTTTTTATCTTATAAAGTATCTTTAGTTCTTTTTTTAATACTATTCATGAATTAATTATAAAACTCAACATATTCACATTAGGCCCTGACTATTTTTTGAACTTTTTTCCACATGCTATCTCCATTTATTTCCATTATATCCATTTATTTAAAGTAGGTTCTACAGACATGAAAAACAATCATTTAGTTTATAATTAAGTTATGGTTAATGAAAAAATAGAAACTTTAATAAATCATTCCAACGATTGTTCTATCTACAAGCGCAATTAAAAGGTTTGTTCCAACACAGAATCATGGAATAGTTTCAAACTAATTTAGTGCATGTTGGAAAGCTTTTACCTCTTTCAGAAAGTTATTTTTCCATTACTTCACAAAACAGCTCTAATATGAATAAAGCGGGAGAAGAGGTTTGTGGAATATCTATTAAGAACTTGAGGAAATGCATATGTGTAACTCATTGGCATCATAGCACCTCGTATATTGTTCATAAACCGGCCAGAAAATTAAACTTAAATGAAAAATTAGAGAAGTTAAATCAATGTTCGGTGGGTAAATACTCAATTATTTTTAGAAACTATTTTATGTACGCTAATGTATTTATTTCTAAATATTTCCAGTAGGCTATTACAAGTTCACTGATGACATGAAACATGATTTTGTTTTTGCTGATCAGGGACCAACCTCCTTTTAAAATGAAAGTCTCCCTCCCACTTAAGTTCAATTTTGAGTTTTAAAATACTGGGTAACCCACGCTAATTACCTGAGAACGACGTTAATGGATTTCTGAATAACTAATCCACAAATGATATGTGAGAGAATATTGAAACAAAATTAATTAGATAGTTCTGATAAGAAAAGTTTATACTTGTAGATGGGAAGCTGGTATCTATGTGTCATCAAAGACAAGCAATATTATGTAAGCGTTTTATTTAATGACTCAACAGTTCTCATTAATTATATTTAATGCTTTATGGGGTTCATTGTAAATATAAAGCAAATTAGAAATATATATCAATAGTAAAGTCATTGTTACTAATGCGTTATTATGATATTTAACACCTGATTAAACTTTTTTTTTTTTTTCCTCAGATTTTATTACAGTAATACAGAGAAAATTTCCTATTAAACAAACGAGCTACATTGGCATTTATAAAACGTTGCCTCAAAAGGGTATTGATTCCGGTGCGAAGGCAAGATTCGCTGATGTAGACGGAACAGAATTACGTTCAGGAAACCTCAAACCAAGGCACACTTCCAGAGAACTTCACAAATTGTTTTTTCTCACGGATTGTGCTGTATTAGCGGTTTTTGTCTTTATTTATTTTTTATTTTTTTCCATTCTCCTCTTCTTTCGCATCCCATTCAAAAAATTCAACACTTTCTGTCTCTTCTTTCCCTTCTTATTCCCAAATAAAACAGAAATGTTATTCAAACTAGTTTCTGCGTAGAGAAGATTTGGTGAAATGCTGCGAAGTTAGCGAAGGACAAATATGAATACCCGTGATCGTCCAGCGGGAATTCAGCAAGGATTATATTTCGTTTGACGAAGAGATAGATGATAATGCTTATATTTAGAAAGTGATGGCGAAAACAATTTCACTGCTTTATCATCATTGTTTGAGTTCAGTGAACTCCGAAGACAAGCTCCGAGCTGATATTACAATTGTGAAAGTAACAAACGTGAATAAACAAAAAATTCTCTTCAGGAAGATTTAAGAAAATACTAAATTACCAATGCGTATCCCGTTTAACTAAATAAATGGCTGCGTTCAAATGACTCAAATGGCTGAAAGAATTGTGTCTTAGGGAATAGGTTGGCTTGTACAAGACGAATTTGTTTCTCTCTTAGATCATATTTTATTCCAAAACTAGACCTAAGAATAAACATAATTTTTCAAAACACAGTGCCCCTTAGTAAATAAATTGTCATCCTGCACTGGCAATGGTCTAACCCGCACAACCGGAAAGTTTTGTGATAACACTACAATGAAAAATTCCAATATCCCTTGGAAGTGACCTAAAAAAAATGTTTTGTATGTTTTCTAGATTAAAACTACATATAATTAAACCAATAATTTTATTTATATAATCACCAAAGAAAAAAATATTCGGAAAAGCCCAATTTTCAGTACTGCACTATTTTATTTTTGGCCCTTCTGGAATCAATTTGAAGAAATAGAAGGCATATGTCAAATATTTATATATTTAGTACCACCTCTCTCAAAAAAAAATATTGAATTTTTACCCACCGACCTCTCCTTATAAATCGGAAAAATTATGGCCTCAGATCTTAACAACATAAACAATCGGAATATTATTACTTCACAAGAATTATCATCCGATGGAGAATTGAACGCTTAAGTCCACCTTTTAAACAATTCCAAAGTAGAAGAAATAAACACTTAAAGCTTGGCTGGGATTAATACTGAGGCCCTTGTGAAACACGAGATGACTCCACGAAAGGCGATATCTAACCGGCTCACAGCTCAACATCTTCATGATTACGAAGAGAATTGTGTATTCTATCATATCCAGCTCAAGTTTCTCAAAGGTTTGAAACTGTAACTGGTGAAATAAGCAATTCTGAAGTAGATTTGTAAGCAAGGGTGGCTGCTTCTCAGGTAGCATAAGATTGAAAGAAAAAACACTTGTACAATAAATCCGAGTGGAGTTGTGTTTCATAAATTAAGAATAAGTTAAGACTCATCTAACAGCAGTATTAAATATTTTAATATGAAAAAACAGCAACATCAAAGATTTTTATAATAGTTTTTGTTTTTTTTAACTACTATCCAATCTAAATATTTGTTAATTTACATTTTAATTGTTTTGTATTTAATCGTTTTCTATCTGTGTAGATTTATTTGTTTTGTGTGTACTTTGTTAGAACTATCGTCCTTAGGATGCCTGAATAGGCAGACGGGCGAAAACTCGTTTGTTAATATCAACAATAAAAGATAGTTTCGGAGTCGGAGGGACTGCAAGATTTTTTTCTTTAAAACTAATTTTCACAGAATATAAATATAAAAAATATGCGTCTTTTAGGACGAATAATAACTTCAATTTCATTGAACAAATTTATGAATTAGCGAAAACTTGACAGCAATCATAAGTCAGAATTGTTACACATTAGTGATTGTTCAGTGTTTGATTTGAATGAAATGAGTTTCGCGTTAGTTCTGAAGCAATTTTAATAAGCTTGATTGAACTTAGCATCACATAGATGGTGTTCAGCTTGCGTGGCTAATCATTAACTTTTCTATGTTCTTATGCTAAGCTAAATTGAGTTCACTTGGTAATGTGTGTAAAGATGACAAGAAAATCTCTTTTATGAGACGAATTGTTTTTATTTAACTTATTCAGGTAGTTTGAATTTTGTTAGCTAACTTAAAGACTAAATTATCGTCTTTATATGTCTATTTTGGCCGCTATTTTCTCCCTTATGTAAATTATATAATCCCAAGGTAACGCATTTTTGTTTACGTATTGATTTTTGGATAAGACAGAGTAACGAAGGTAAATATAAGAATATTTTCATAAGACATATTGTGTCAATACTTTTGGAATTTCTCGTAAGTCTGTCATAGTAAATTTAAGCAGTTGATAATGACAATGTTTTCGCGTTCCTTCATCAATCTTAACCAGGAATCGACAATAAAAAAGAATTAGTTTATATTGATTTTTTTTTTTTTTTTATCACACAACATTGATTTCCAGATGTGCTCTAAATATGATAAAACTCTTCTGTCGTTGAATGTTACCAGGTAATCCAGGTGTAGGCAATTCTTATACCAGTGGGTTTAGGTGACCGTGCACTTTTTTGTGAAAGTGTCGGTATAATGTTTTAATGCAGTCGTCAAATTAGCTATAGATATTTAATTTTGTTTAGTTTTATTCGAAGAAAGCGTACCTGACACGTATAAAATGGTAAACATATTAATTTCAGTGACCTAGGAAGTTTAAGGAAATAAATAAAATATTTTTAATACCGTTCAAGAATTAATTGAGCACTTTCTAACTCCATTTTTTTTTTTTTTTTTTTTTTTTTTACATAAAAATAGTTTCTACGTACATAAAAAATATTATTTAGACTATAATTATTGTAATAACGGTTAATGAAAAAATAGAAACATTAATAAATTATTCCAATGATAGTTTGATCTATAAGCGCAATTATTATAAATATTTTGTTATTATTGTTAGTCATCTAACTATGAATAAAAGCACTCGGATGGTAATGAACAATATTTTTATTTCATCATAAAATATCATGACTCTGACAAAACATCATCGCTGTGCTGTAAAAATCTGTTACGATCAAATCATACAGTTAATTTTTAAAACGAATTTCAATAATGAAGTCCTAGTTGTTATATAGTAAAAAAAATATGGTGAGGCAATTTCTCTTTGGATCGACCAATAATCTAATGAATATTTGTAATAATAATTAAATAACTGGTTGGAAGAGAAGAAGCATGGAGGTATGATGACAACATCGTAAGACAATGAATTGATGAGAATCTGAAGTATGCAAGTGACGCAACTGAGAACAGCTGGGAAAAGGCTTTGTTGCCGACAGCACCTGTATGTTTTAAACCAGCGTTACAAGTAGACATAAAAGCTTTACAAGGCTTTTCTTAATAATTAATAGAACTCTGAAATAACACGAGTAGACTCGGAAAAATAGGAAAATCGGAGCAAAAAAATTTCCAGGTGACGGAATGGCTTTCAAAAGTAAATAAATTCGGGATTAATGTGAATCATTAATAAAGATACTACTAGGTCGTCTACAAAACAAGTTGGGTATCCTACAAAGCAACTATCGGAGTATTTTTATGCTTCGGGCCTATATTTAGTACACTAATGACTTGCTTGCTTGAACGACAGACGAAAACCAAACGTACCTATGAATAGCATACTGAACACCGTACAAAAACAACTTGATGTTGAAAAATCAAAATGTTTTGATTACTTATGAATGCTAAAATAATGTTACTGAAGCAAAACCTAAGTACCGTGGAAAAATCGGTAAATTTATAAACCGAATCGTATTAGAAACAATAATAGCTCCAACTGTATTTTCGATGTTAGATTTATATATATGCTGGGTTCGAAACGAGAGGTCCAAATTTCGAAAGCGCGATTTCGTTCAATCGCGATTATCCGTCGCTAAGAAATGTTTTACCAAAGAAATCGTAAAATGAGTCAATCTCTTTTAAGTTTTAAATATACAACGTCGTGAACTGATCACGTTTAAATTACAATACAACATGAAACACGGTGTCGTTTCATAAACTTTTAAGATTTCTTAATGCATATTAGAAACGATAACAAATAATTTCAAAGATATTAAAACAAATCAAAGTTTTGGATACGTTTAATATATTTTTTTCCTTCATATCCCCTTATTATTATAAATTATGGAAATCAGTATAGACTACATAAATGAATCTATTTGCAATAGGTCATTATATGTCCTGTAGCTTGGCTACATTTTATACAATTTGTGACTGTTACATAAGTATAAATGTACATTATACATACATTGTTTAAAAGTGATAGGGCTCACCTTATGATGCATAGACTTACATCTAACAACAAAATCTTAACCCGACAGTGTTGCCATGGATGCAGGAATGGTTGTGGGGTCATTGCGTTTAATACAGGGTTTGTTAGGAGCTGCAACGACTCAACAAATAACTTGATGTGTCTCCGATGGATGAATGAACCCTTAATATAAATTGAATATTTAATGTCGTGGTTTTATGAAAGCGCGATTTTAAGCGATTAAGATGGTTTACCAAATAAAATAAAGTATTTATGATCAAATATGAAATAGTTTCTTTTTTCAATCATCAGTACTTATTCGAAAAACTCAAGCAGAGCCCCAAAACAATCACCCGATATTGTTTCGTCACTTATAATTATTATATTTATATTATTATAATCCTTTATTGTGCTAAAATTACAATCTGCCTTTTATAAGGCAATAAGTAATTAAGATAAATGCTCTCATTCATACCATATTTACAGTTCATCATTCACTCGCTCATTCATACAATATTTACAGACAGCCCAGAGACCCCCCAAATCCACCGCGAAGAGAAAGCGGAGTCTTGGGAAGTCCCCCACGCTCCTCCGTCAGCCGCGTCACCGGATACTAGCCAGTGGAGGCTGACCAAGAGCGCGAGAGCCACAGACGCTCAGGACATGATTGGAGAAACTGGCCATTGCCAGGACTCCCACTGTCACGCGTTTATAGCAGGTCACGAGGCCACTGCCGTTTCAGTCTCCGAGGAGGATTATAGGGATGAGTGGCGCAGTGCAATGACTGTGCTATAGGATTAGGGTGGTTGGAAAGGCTACTGTGGAATTTCATAAACTTGGAAGGGATGAGTTTTAGAATGTAGGGTATGTTAAGGTCGTTATGAAGGGTTTTGTTGCTGACATAATAAGGGGCAATAATTATTATAATGTTTATATATAATTCAAAAAATATATTTTCAGTTCATAATTGCTGAAGTTTATCCATATAAATAAATTAGTTATAATATAAGGTTTTTTTTTCGAAAAAAAAAATATGTTAATTTATCTATTATTTAAGATTTCTGCACTAAACCAAGTATATTGGCTATATCGGGACAAATATATATTATTCTCATAAAGTGGAGGGATATCATTAAGTAGAATATGACATCCTAAAAGCTACTACATCTGATCTTGACAAAAAACTGAAGTCAAAGCAAATATTGATGAAAAAACGACGTATTTTATTTAAGAATAAATGATAGAAGATGCAAGCTATAAGATGCAATGAAACAGTGAAGCGGAATGCCAGTACAAACTAGTGATATCGTATTTCATCCTCCGCATCAGTCTTAAGACAAACACGGTAACTAGGAGCCAACAATGATAACGCCTTTATCTTAATCTTAGCTTCCAAGGTAACAAGGTAGCATGCTTAGCTTGAAACATATTTGTTATTTAGGACGCTGGGATCTCCACGGAAAAAAAACTTCCATACCAATTTTCAGGTCGGTCATACCAACTCAATATATTATATCAATATTATATGTCAATAATCAGGGCGTCGAAACCCGCAATTTGATACCCCATTTAATACGATAGGAAAATATTTATTTTTAATTATCATGCTAAGTATCAACCACACTTGGTATCGCTCTTTTATAAACCACACGGCTCGAGTTAAAGTTGTGAACAGGATTTTAATGCCTTTTGAAAAAAGTCTAACAAAGAAAGGAAACAAATAGCATATTACCAATATTTGTATATTATCATTCAGGTCTTGAATTAGAATGCCCTACTCAATACGAAGGAAAGTTTTTATTGTTTATTACCTTGTAAATATTAACACTAAAATTTCATGTGCTAAAACTGAGGATTTATATGATCAAAACAGACAGAGAAAGGAGTGAAAATTTTGAGGGTTCATCCTTTTAAGCGAAAAACTTTATGGTAACTTAAATTGGTCGTGAGGACTCCTGCTTACGCCGAAGAGCCCGCGGCATGCACCACTCTTTTCTAGGAACATACTACAAATATTACTTTAACAATAAAATCGGCTCCTCTAAGCGAGAATCGAATTCATTGAAATAATTACAAATGCACTGGAAGGTCAGTAATGCACTATGTCAAGATAGAGGAATCAAATTGAATGTATTGCATATGGTCCAACTCTACAACTTATCCACTTATTGTATCCACTTAAGTGCCCCGTATCTTAGTTAATTATTTACTTAATTAGAGGAAATTAGGAGTTAATGGAGCAGAGAACACTATATAAAAATTCACATTTCAGTCGGAAAGGTTTGTGAATTTGAAAACAAAAAATAAATAATATTAGGCAACCGGACGTATTGGCTAGAAAGTCCTGCATCTCGCATATTTGTGACGGCTCGTTCAAACTTTAACGGATTTATTAGGGCAACTTTAAACCCTGCCACACACAAACATAGAAAAAAATCTAGAGAGATATCCAAGAGGCGGTCTCGGGACGGTAAACAAACCGAGTGGCTCTCAACGACCCGAAAAAATGGTCAAAATAAACATGGGGAAGGTCTGACACCAGTATGCTCTTTGGAGGTGAATTATGGGCTGAAGTCGGCTGGGATCACGTGCGTGCGTGGCAACCTGAAGCGGTCATTTCAGGTTATGGGTCTTTTTGCTGTCTGAGTCATTGGCATTTTATATGAGCACAGGTCACAGTCAAATAATTGAATTCAACGAAACAAAATAGTCCACCTGAAATGCTCCGTGTTTTATTATGCCTGTTTTGAAATTATACTTTCAAGGTGACTGCTTCTATTAACGAAACACACTAAACTTTGGGCAGGCAAACATCTATTTTGTTTATTTATAAGATTCAACCCAGAATAGAATCATGCTAAAGGACGAAAGTACTTTTAATACGCTAATTATTAAAATGAGGTGAAAGAGGAGGGAAAGATGACACCGGGGTTGAATCTGGCAGACGAGACATACTTTGAGCACTACCCAGACTTTGTAAAGTGGGGACTTGGCCTAAATAAAATCACTCCAGAATACTCACTGGTCAGTGGGAAGCTATTTCTAGTCTTGCGAAGAGCGTGGTGCGAGTAAGATTTAATACAAATATAACCAAATATTATTGTAGTCAAGTATGAGCATAAACGAGTACAGCACTAAATGCAGGGGAAGTTCTTATTTTTGAGCCAGATAGGTCAGGTGGTCATAATAGGTAACCCAACCATTACAACTCATTTCTGTCTTTAATACTCAAAAAACAAATTCACCTCTGTGTGGAGCCTATTTCGTAACAATTTCTAGGGAAAACCAGAATATGAATTCTGTTTTGTGCTACACTAAATTCGTGACCTGGGTATTGGATACCCGTGACCATACTTAATAACCAGTAACGTACTTATACATAGAAATATATAGATCTCACCTCGTTTTACTGCTTGAGTTAAGTATTGAAAAGTCGCTTACCTGAAAAATAAAAGCAATTATTAGATCTTTGTATATTACCAGACATATTTATAATATTTATTTTTACGCGATAAATTCATTGCATATCTCATAATGTTATATTTATACACAGAATTATTCATTTATTTTATTTTCCTCTGTACAGTCTCATTTTACTATCGCTAATATGATATACTTTATCCTTATCGCTTCATGAGCAAATCAAACACAACGTTATCGAAAACGCGTCACATTTTTGTCAGTACTTCAATATCTATACAAGAATAACATTAATTGTTATAAAATGACGAGTACACGTTAGAAGCTACTGAGCCATACAGTAATCAAACATGAATCTGATAAAACAGTCAATTAGTTGGAGTGAAATAATTACTTGAGGTGTAAAATAAATACGCTGAAAACATTTCACTTAAAAAATTCAACGAGATTACACAAGCAACTTGTAACTTAAAACAATATCTGTATATTTACCTTACTAGCCTTATATTTTTATGGCTCACAAAATAGAGTCTTCGCTATTCAGAGCTAACTTAAAAATTATGTATTTCCCCCCCCCCCCCTGTTATAATTTCAAGTTAAAAATTCTTTGATTCAACACATAAATATATTTTTCAGTTGAGATATTAGAATAGTAGAGGTTACATGTTCACTTATAATTGATGTCACCGATTAGTTAGCTTTATTTGGTTTCTGTGAGGGCCACATGCAGTAATTCATTCTACTCCGAACCATTGTTCAAGTAATTTTGAGATAACGTATGCAAGAAAAACTCAAAAATAGTTTTGAAATAGATGAAACTGTTATAGGAAAGTAAATATCGCACAGAAGTAAATATTTGGGCGAATTCATTAAATAAATATATAAAACTCATAAACAATGCACTTATATATATTTCACTTATTTACTTTATATCATAGATATAATTCAAAAATACATAGCATGAAGTAACAGATCGAAGTGTTGAACGCTGATAGGTAGGGCTGGTGAATTAGTCATCACACAATGATTGAATCATCATTTACAGGAATAGACTAGGTTTCGGAATTCACCGGTGAACTAAACATCTACTCTACTAAACATGGGTGTTAGTGAAAAAAAAATAAACAAAAAGAAAAATCACCATATCTAAGCTGTTCGTGTTAATAGACTTGAAGAATCAAGGACCAGTAGCCTCATCGACCAGGCCATAAAGTGAACAAGGAACATAAATAAGAAGAAAAAATAGAAAGGGTTTGAATTATTTATATAAAGTAATAAACATGATAAACATTTAAGATAGGGATTATGAGTTAAAAGAATGATATTTAATGATTCAATATGCAGATCAAAAAAATATAAAACAATCGAACCGAGATCAGCTATTTATATAATTTACTTTGTGAAATCTTCAGAATAATAATAAGTTTTAAAAATATATACACCCATCGATTTCTAATTTGATAGCATTTCCCTCAAGAGTAACGTTCTAATTAATGGTTCATATTTATTTATTATATGGTCATCAGTGTTATTCGTGTCTCCCAGCCAAGCCAGGGAATCAACCGAAAATATGACCAGGGAAATAAAAAGTGCAATGATAACACAGGCTGTGTGTCATGGCTGGTAATGATGCGTTACCTAGTTAATGCAACGGAGTGCATGCGAACAACGCTAGATGATTGTTTGCTGTACACAGAGCTAGTCGAACCTGCAACCTGTTGGATCCAGCAACGGTTAGTTTCTCCTTTGTAGGCAAGGATTGAATCCGCTCTGCCAGTTATGTCAGCACTGTGATCCAATCCGATTCAATATAAAATTGTTTTAAAACTTCTTCATTCAAGGATCAGTGGGCTTGCAATTTTAATTCTTCATCATATAATGATTAATTTTTTTTCTAAATATTTACATGCCAAAATTTTATCTCATTCAATCATGAATTGAATTTTATTTTTTATAAATGATATATAAATGAAATAATGATAAGCGAATGGGGGGGGGGGGTATTAACGCGAGAGATTATTTAAATATTTATTAAATGGCGCTAGCTGAAAATCACATTTTAAAGTAATAAAAAAAAAATACAATTTGCCAACATTGTAAAGATATTCACAAATAATGTTATAAAAGTGGAAGGAGATGGACTCCATTGTTCGTTTTTAAAATATTAACTAAATTTTTTTGTGTTTTATCTTTAACTATGGTTGATTTTAATTTAAGAAATAAAACATCTTGTCTCTCCACAAAGTTTTATATTTTCGCAAAGCACTTTCAACTGTCAAGTTACTTCTTAAATGTATGACTCAGCAATGAGAACTAACTCATAATAAATCTTAATTAGATTCTGAGGTAAATCATTTTAGCAAAAACTATTGCAGTTCGGACAAACAGCAGACGAAAAACAAAGTAACGCTTTTTCTGGCGTATATTTGTAGTAACAGGTTTGAAATGAAATTCTTTAGGCTCAAAACGGGAATAAACAAAGAGAGCTTAGTTTTGAGTTTACTTTTGATGGTCATAGATAGCCTTGGCGACTGTAGAGTAAGTAGAAGGAATAAAGAAGGCATTGCTGATTAAGGCAATTGTTTTCCATGGAAGAATTTGAAAAAAATGTGCACAATTGAACAAGTCATAATGTGCAAATGTGAAATTGTTTCCCATGGAAGGAGAATTGAAGTGACCAATAAATCGACTCGAAGACTTTATATCTATGTAATGAAAACAGTCTATCTATTATAGAACAATAGACGGCGGAGCAATTATATTTAAGAAGTGAAGTTTTATCTGTGGTCTATAGGCGGTAATTATTAACGTCCCGCGACGGCCCTTTGTGTCATGCACAAGCCTCAATGGTTTAAAAGATTTACAAAGACAACCATAACTTTAGTGAAAAAAAAGTATGGAGTGCATTTTTTTTTTAATTACATTTTGTACTTTGAGTTAATTACTTTCATTTGTAACAAAGCAAATGGGTTCCTCAATTTATCTTTGTATAATTACTTTAAATTATAACAGAAAAAGTTGTTATTTAATACCGTTACATTGATCCAAATAAACAAACTTTAGGCCATCTATTAATTTTATTTTAAATTAATTTATTACTACTATGTCGCAAGCAAATCGATAACTTTTTCCCTCTCTCCCCTTGCCAGAAATGTTGCCCTCGATGAAGAAATTGTGTTTTTTATAATTCATAAACAAAAATACATATTTTCAAGGGTTTCTTCGTATGTTGGTTACCTCTACTACCTGCACTGGGAATTATCTAAGTCGAGTCTGACATAACCCTGGTGACATGCACTGTATTATCTATATGTAATAGTTTGTATAAAATAATGCTTTACGTGTTCAAGGGGTCACATTAAAATGGAATCTACTTTATCTTAATTTATAAATTACAAAACTAATAATAATTTCTTATAGCATATAAATGATAGAAAAGTAAAGTTCTTTGAATCTTGAATAGTTTCCAACTGGGGCTTAAAAACCTTAAAAATTTCGCGAATCGGGCAATTTTTCATACTTGTTATTGTCATTGGACCAAAAAGTGGTACTCATGATCGAGGAGTATACATTTTAAATTACAAATCAATTGAACCATTTTTACCAGTCATATTTGTGCAACTCTCTCTTCCACTGGGCTAGGTAATTCATTTTTAATTTATTAGTAGTTTTATGGGGCTAGCCATTAATATTCGCTGCTTCGGGTATTAGGTCCCGATCTAAGTTGATGAAAAATTATTTTAATCCACAACACAGTTGATGATCGACTCTTGATTTCAAGTACATAAAGGTTGGCACTATACTTTAATGTTAGGAGGGAGTAATATTTTACTGCGGGGAGAGTAACTTATCTGTCGGTCGAAGCGTAACCACTACGTTATTTCTTTGTACACCGACTTTTTTTTGGGCAGTGAACCAATGTCCCAAGAATGAACAATATACAACTATTTCAAACAAACACAATGGAGCGAAAGTATTTATAAATTCCAATGAAAGCCCGGGCTTTTAACAGAACTGCCATATTCACAGCACAGAGAACAAAAGGGTACACTATTGACTCAAAGAGATCCTTTGATGAAATAAAAGTCAATCCAACATCCGGGGGAAAAACAAAAACGGGGCTCAGTTCGGTGTCAAAACATCCTCGTAACAGACAATGGCCGCCTTGGGAAAACAAAACAGAATTGTACAGATATTTGCACAGTTGGGTGTGTTGCGTCATCTGTTTGTTTTCAAGATAACGCGAGGCTCACATGAACCGTTACACGGTAAAAAATCTTCCTAATTGTTCCCTTCAACAGTTTATCTTTTAGAGTATGGTGTGTCTTTACAGCGTGTCGGAACACTAAGACTTATCAGAATAAAGTCAACATAATGGTCTCTTAATAACTCCATCAAAGTACACCGAACTTTTCCTTTCTCGAGAAATGTATTTAACTTTAATAGCTCGAAGAAAATTCCACTTACAGAATTAAAGGTTTTATCTTTAATCTGAGGCTTCTAGTCTGACAGAGAACATAAAATTACCTACATCACTCGATATGATCCTGGCTGTCAGTTTATTGTTAAGTAAATATTAATAAAACTACTGGTCACTGTTTCGAAAATTTCAAGTAATTCAAGTTAGAACATTTATTTTTCTAAATTGTAGTCTAGATGATGATCGAAACCTCGGCACCCCTGATGTTATAACAATAAAAACAGATATTATGGGAGAGACTTGTAGTTTTTTTTGTTCTTTTGAAAAACTAATTATAACACAATATAAATTAGGCGTGTCTCTGTTTCCTTAGTTACATTGAAGAATATTATTAATAATTATGTACGTTTTTGAGATATTAAATATAAGGAGTGTAAATAATAATTAAACATAAATTGTGTATATAAATAAAATTCATCCCGAAGCTCTTGTATCCTTAAACACATATATTAAACTAATGATAGACTCTCACTCATTATGAACAAGTCCTTAAGAGTTAAATTTCAGAGATGTAGTGTTATTTCATATTTAAAATAATTTAATACGACACTCCCACTTCTCCCAAAAAAAATAGGCGAAATACGCTTTTCGTTTTTGTGAGGTTATGAACAGTGATGAAAATAGCTCAAGTACAACACAGATGGTGCCGCAGAATCACCAACAGAAATATTACTTTGGTACAATTTTTGTTAGTGATTCTATATAGCACATAAATATAATTTCATAAGATTAGTTATGTATTGTTATGTATCACGATTAAAAATAAGTGGAGTTCAAGATATACTTACTTTAAATAACTTTTAGAGGGATCAGTAAACAATTTTAAGCTTAAATACTTACTCAAAATTAAACAATTATTTATAAAAAGAGACATGATTATACAGAGTCTTTAAACAGTTGGGTGGGGTTTTGACCATAGGTAATAGAAAGTTATCTTACGGGGTATTTCAATTGAAAAATATGTCACAGTAGGAATAACCAAGGTTCGAATCACAAACCAAACGGTACATTTTGTTATAAAAGGCCGTGTTCTAATACCTAGAAAAGCACTGTGTCGGTTCGTTATCTCTCCAACGATTTCAAAGGTACGTACCTAATACCATATCAGACCTCATTGTTGTTGTCTGTGAGTATAACAAGGGAATCCTTTGAACTATGGATTGTTGTATTTATTCTTATAGGAATTAAATTAAAGCCATATTTTAGACAATGCTTGACATTTTTAAAATAAAAAATGAATTTGGTTGAGAATTCACTAAGAACACAATACAATCACAAACTATTGCGTTCCTTTAATAAAGACATTGCAAATAATTTGATGCCTATTCAGTAAGCTTACATAAAAAAAATAATATTTGTATTTATTACTTTGGTTCAGTATAGTATGTGAAACTTATATAAATCTGAAAGTTGAAATTGAAAACGTTAAATCATTAGAAGTTAATAATACTTGCAACATAATCTAAAGCGTTATGATTTTTATTGCCATTATTGTAAGTGAGAAGTAGGAGGGTCTCGATTAGAAAAGTAAGCGATATAAACAAGTAACAAACTAATTGTTTATAGAGTCAGCGTAACATTATTTAGAAAACAATCATTTTATAGATTGGACATAATGTCTCTGGCCAATTTAGTTGTACCCGGCACCGATATATAAATATAATTTGAAAAACGAAATAATTATTATTTATATTTACAATTCTATTATGTCTAACTTGATGCTAAATTAGTTATACAATTGTAATCGGTAACTTTTAAAATATTCACATCTTTTCTATTCAAAACATGAATAAACACGAAGACCTCCCAAGTGCTATGCAGAAACAGTATTCGAAAAATACTAATGTGGATAAGAAGGTTATTTCATGACTATGCATTCAACCTATTAATTAATTATGTTTTGACGAACATAAAACATGCCATCTAAAGGATATATGTGTATATTTGACTAGTGTTAGTTTTTCAAACCAGAAACATAAACTTATACAAATATATTCAATTTATTTATATTAGATTTGAAGTCCTAAAAAAATAAATAGTGAAAAATAGAGTGTTTGCTTGTGTTGGGGCAAAGGGAATTCATATTAGGGAGGTCGTCCCTGGAGGAAATTAAGAGCCCCGACTAGACAGGCAGATCCCAGGTTCGAAATCTTGACTATAATTTATTCTTTGTCTATTAATTATTAATATTCGAAAACAAATATAAATTATCCTATTATATTAGTCGGGACTCCGGAGCATTATAATTATAACAATCTCATAAATAACGGAGGCGATATCGTGTTGGAAGATTTTCGTGCAATTCATGTTTTACCAAGAGATACGACATTTTGCAACGAATATCGATAGTAAATATATAAACATTATAAGTAATAATAAATTTTGTTTGAAAAATAATAGTGATAAATTAGATATAATCGAAGGATGACCTTTGATCCTTTATTTATGAAAAAAGTAACGCATGTAACGCTTTTTGCCCATGTCTGCCTCTATGTATGATCTACAATAAATGATTACATCAATCTGAGATTTAAATGGAATAATCCAAGCAGCTCGAAACATGCCGATTGGATTTTGGTTAGAGGACAATACTGGGAAATATGCAAAAGCTATTAAAGATTCAAATTTGAATTTTGTCTCACGGTTTAAGGGACATCAGAATACGGTTAAATGGCGATTTTCAATAACTGATGTTTAAACAAATAAGATTTGGTTTACTTTGTCAAAAATATTGAGTAATTTTTTCACATAAAGTATTTAAGAAACTCATGCCGCTAGATAATGATTCTGCACTTTCAAAGACATATACTTCGTTTACATATGTATTTAAGAAAAACATTAATTGTGGATAACAATCAGTCGATACTTTATATGTTACAAAAACTATTTTTTTGACATTTCTGTATAAACGGTTATTACCTGAGGCCAATTGTTGCTGACAGACTGACGGGCCAACAGCAGCGGATTCCGGGACAGTGGATGCGCTGAGATAGTAGCCAAGACCTGCTGCGTAGGTCGGCAGAGGGTACGGGGTGTACCTTCGGGTCTTCATTACTCCATAATCGACCACCTCCAGAAGAAGTCGATGACTACAGACCACACTCACACACTGACGAGACAGAACTGGCCGGCGGCGGAGAAGGCACCCCCTCCACCGATGCCGACTACACCCCCCCCCCCATCTCCCACCTGTTCGCCTCTCGGCTGCATCTCACACTTGTTGCATCAACCAGTCATTGTGTCCGGCATTTTAGACAAAAATTAAATATTTTTTTGCAATATTAACGTTTACCTATTCATTTTAATGACCCGTGAGTTAATAGGAATCCACGAATTTGTATTTCAATAGATAATATTCGTTAGGGTACTGGCTTTGGTCGATAAAGAGTTGATAAAATATTTATGACCACGATTCTACTATACCTGTATCGTGTCCAGACACGAGATGGACTGGAGTTGGATGTCCGAAGGGTTTAATGAATCGATGGAGGTTTAAAACATATATGGGTTAGTGCCAACATTTTATACCTAATAAACTTTTGGATAAAGTCAAAGTCATTAATCCTTCATTATTTCGTAGTTAGCTGAGAATTTTGAATTGAATTCTGTGCCAATATACATCAAAAATGATAGACTGAGCATTGTGCCCCACGATGTCTTAAACGTCTCGCAACTTATTTTCATCTCAATTAATGACTTGACGTCATTTTCCAATAAGTATGTAAAAATCTAGAGTTAATAAATAATAAATAAATTTAATGAAAATATATCTTTCTGTCATCAACCAAAGCCAATATCCGTGATAACTATGAAATACAGAAGGATGAATGATTCGCCAAAACGTTTATTAGCTATATAATGTGTAGCCTAGTTTATCTAAAGTTATGTACTAAACATATATAACTGGAATGTAAACAGAAAAATGTAACGATGTAGCGTGTAATATCTGTACGATGGAGCAGGTTGAAAATACATGGATGTGCTCCGGTAGTAGTGCAGAAATATTAGAAAAAGCAAAACATGGAAAGGCATGGAAGTGATTAATTCAAGTTTTCAATTAAATCAAAATAATTAATAATCACAGACTTCCCACAAGTTTTTATTTCACTAGCGCTTTCGGTATCTGCGCTGCCATTATCAAGTGCTCAAAATGATAAAAATATACTACTTGAGTAAGAAGTGTGACGCAATTTCTCATTATTTTCTCACTATCTTAACCCACAACACGCAATAAATCATAGAACATAATTTTAGTTAGTGATGGTAGTATGTTGCAACCTTGTGCCACTGCGATGCAGGAGGCCTTGCAAGTGTTCCTATCTTGAGCGAGACATGATAGGAAAATTGTAATTGTTTAAATAAACGTAAATAAAAATTTAATCAAGTCTTCAAAAGAAGCCACTAACACTCAAATTCGAAACTTTTTGCACATTCAACAAATTACAGTGGAAGTTATGCTACACTAATAAAGTTATACCAATGAATTTAAACGGTCTAAATATTATCTTAAGAAGACCTTTCAATTAAATTGGAAGGATTCCAGTGAAGTTCCAGTCGGGAAAGATAGAGGGGGAAGAGTAAATGGCCTGAAGTTTCTGCAATTTTGGAAAATATTCAGACTCCTTTGACATTTTCAAATTTATTTATGTTGAATAAGCTAATTCAATGGAATGAAATTTTTAAGGAAGTCTGATGCTTGAGAGGCCCACTTAATTTTTTTTTCTTGTGAATAAATTAGTAGAACCAAGAGTCATTAGACTCACCAGGTTGTTTAATTTTTCATAATATGTAAAATCCATTTAATTTTGTACTTTTTAATTTGTTCAGACACAGTAATTTAAAAATAATTAAAACCCAGGTGAAGTAACAGAAGATAAACATGATATTGTTAAATTTTTAGCACTATATGTTTTATCAAGTAAATGAGTCACGGCGCTTGGTCCACCAACAACAAGCCCCATAACGGGCACCCATCACTGCTATCCAACTAAATAAGACTGTACTACATGCCTAGAGGGACTCTAGGCCCAGCCACCAGTGGACACTCACCACTGTACCGTGACAATCAACCTCCACCGAGGATTCCAACACTCCTTAATTCCCTCAAACCACCTTCAAGCAGGTACTCCTAGTACAAGGATCCGCTCAACCCAAATATTCCTTTATTTTTCCCTCACCCTTAATCTTATAATTAGAGAGCTAAGAAAAAAAAAAGTCAAAGGACTTAAAATGTGGTTTTAAATGTAATTTACAATCCGCATGGAAATTTGACGAAATTATTGCATTTTATATCGTAAGTCGCATGACAGGAACAGTGTCGTGGAGGATAAACCGAATACTTATTAATGGCTCATTAATATTTCTTTTTAAAGACTCGATGGTTTCCTGAACCATCTCAGCCTGAAAACCAATTTTTCAACAAATATAAATAAATTGTAAATATCTAAAATAGTGAACAAAAAAATACTTATTGTATTCGGCTCAAACGATGCATAAGTACATACAAACCAGGCTTTGGCAAATATTTACTTGCGACGAGATAGTGAGCACATGATTAATTCCGTTAGACGTATACTGCATAGATAGAGGTATCTACAGTTGTTAGATTAACTACGTTTCAAAGTACAAAAGCAGATTGTTTCAGTTGGTTCTGTTGTGTCATATCAAAAGTGGAACAGACTTGCTATTCTAACTGGTATTAATAGAATATTAGCAGTCAGCTAGTCCTGTACAAACACGTCTTTGTGTCGGAATACAGCCCCTCGTTAGACCAATTGTAATAACTAAGTAGTTAATATTGGAATTGACTGAATTGTCTCCACAGACAATTACAGCCAGATTATTGTCTTTGAATGAGGCAACAAATGTTCAGAATTATAAGTGCTTTTATGATATATTGATGTTAAGTCGAATAAATTACCTAACCGGTACTTGTGCCAGTGTTATAAGGTCATTCAGTTTTCGAACATAATGGAACTATAATGACAAGTAGAAGGGATTAACGAGGCGTATAAATATAATTTTTTTTCAAAATCTTTATTGCAATAAAAGTACAATCTGTATATTGGGCAATAAGTAATTGTTATCAATGTTCTCATTCAAAGCATATTTACAATTCTTAATTCACTCACTCATTCATACAGTGTGTAAAAACAGCCCAAAGACATCCGAAATCCACATGGTTGTCACCTTCCTCGCATGCGAAGGAGAAAGCGGAGTCTAAGGAAGTTTCCCACGCTCTTATATCATTCATGTCACCGGTTACGAGTCAATGGAGGCTGACCAAGAGTGCGAGAGCCGCAGACGCTCAGGACTTGATCGGAGAAACTGACCCTTCCCAGGACTCCCGCTGAAACGTATTTATAGCAAGTCACGAGGTCACTGCCGCTGTAGTATCCGAGAAGGATTATAGGGATGTGTGACGCAGTGTAATGACAGTGCACGGGGATTAGGTTGTTTGTATAGGTTTCGATGGAATTTCATGAGCTTGGAAGGGATGAGTTCAAGAATATAGGGTATATTAAGATCGTTATGAAGGGGATTAACTATTGTTCTCATGGTCTTTGATGGATACGCTTGATGTTCTGCTTTTATGCTATCCGTATGTCCAGAGTGGCTTAAATTTAACATTCATTAGGAAGAGGGATGGAATTAAAAAAAAAACTAGAGGGAAGGACAGCTATATGCTGGATGCATATATATACCTCCTACCACCAGGTTGCAGCAATCATTCGTCGCACCAGAGGCAACAGAGCACCAGGGGACGACCACATCCAAAACATCCTTTTCAAAAAGCTACTACGGAAGGGTAGCTCCCGAAGGGAGATAAGGAAGGGATATTCCACTATAGGAAGGAAGGGGGGGGAAGGAAGGGGGGGGGAAGGAAGGGGATATCCCACATAGTGAACATCCTAAACTCCTCAATGAGACTACACTATTTTCCCCAGACGTGGAAGCATGCCGTTGTCGTCCCACTGTTGAAACCGGCCAAGAATGGGTATGAGCCAGCTCACTACAGGCCCATCAGTCTGCTGACCCAATTGTCAAAAATCTACGAGAGGATTCTCTATGAACATCACACCAGACACTGCGCCAAAACATCATACCACCTCAACAGACCGGCTTCACCAAAGGACTCAGCTCTGACTGCAATCTAGTGAAACTGCAGTGGCACTTTGCAACGAACATTCGCCACAACAGAGTCACTGCGATGATCTCCCTTGACTCCACGAAGGCATTTGACTCCGTAGATCATCGTACACTCCTGCGACGCCTGAACGAGCACGACTTTCCTGCGCAACCCCAGAACATCATGTCCTCCTACCTAGCAGGCAGAACATTTTCTATGCGAATAGGAGCCGTATTAACCACCAGAAGAGATTTCGTTGTCGGAGTTACCCAAGGGTCGGTGCTGGGACCCTTTCTCTTCAACATATACACCGCGCACATAGTCGGAGCATCATACTCCAATTGTGAGGTAGCGGCATATGCGGACGATATAGGGGTCTACAGCACCAGCCTCAACCCAACGAAAGCTCTAAAGGCTGCAGAGGGTGCCAGTCAATTAATCGCCGACATGCTGCGAGCTGTCCACATTCAAGTGAACCCAGCCAAGACTCAGGGTATCATCTTCTCTTTCCAGCATGGGAAAAGAGAGCGTCCACCCAGCTTCACCATAGACGGGACTCAATGCAAACTTACCAACAGCATCTGCTACCTAGGCATCAACCTAGGTAGACACATGACAGTTCGGCACACATTTGCAGAAGAAATTGAAACGAGTACGAAGAACTTACTACTCTCTTCAGCATCTCATCACAAGCCAGGCCATATCCCTTCCACTGAAACTCTTAATATACAAGAGCGTCCTGAGGCCAGCTCTACTGTTTGTGACACCACTCTTTAGATTCCTAAATGCCAGCACCATAACTCGACTCCAGAGCTTCCAGAACAAGATCCTGCGAACGGCACTCTGGCATACCCCCTTTCGTGAAATGAAGGCTTCCGACATGCACGAAAAGTTCGAGCTCCCCACCATCATCGACGTCATCAAAAGAAGACACATCAAGTGGCAACTCACACTACCGGCACGATGGCAACTCACAGGATCGAGTAAAGCAGAGGAAATGGTGGACATTACGGCACTAGGCCCGCCAACAACAAGCCTCTAAGGGGAACCCATCACTGAAATAAGACTAAATAAGAATACACTACATGCCTAGAGAGACTCTAGGCCCAGCCACCTTCCCACACTCCTTAATCCTCACACACCACCTTCAAGCAGGTACTCCTAGTATAAGGATCCGATTAACCTAAATATTCTATATTTTTCCCTCATCCTGAATTTCTAACTAGAGAGCTTAGAAAAAAAAAAAAAAAGTTTTAGTTTTTATTGATTCTCCGACCGTTTTTTCTTTTACCATTTAGCTCTAACGTTGTAATCAACTTCAAGGCGTAAAACCTCTGACGGCTAAGTTTTCTTTGTCATCTTAAATCAACTTTTTATCAAATAACAAAAAAAAAAATGATATACCTAAAATGTTCACAAAAGATATTTCAAATAATGTATATTACTTCTTTTTAAAATCTCAGTACTGTTTCAGTAAATCTCAGTATGAATGATAACATTTATCTCAATTACTCATTGCCTAATAAAAGGCAGATATTAATTTTATCTTAATAAAATTGATTGAAACCTGACTTTCCTATTAAGAGTTTTTTCAGGAAAGTCCTTTGTTGTATTTACTTTAAAAGCATACTTTATGTACTCAACAACAAACTACAAAGTTTTTCTATTTATTAACTTACAAATATAAGGAAATTTAACCTTTCTAGCCAAACATTTTTCCATTGATAATTTGGTTCGAAATGAATCAGTTTAACGTTATATTATTTGAAGCTGCTATCCGTTAGAGAAATTTTAGTCAATTGAATCTTTTTACTAACTATTATAACCCGCTATAAAAAAAAAAGTTTTAATTAAATGTATTTCATATTTACTCTAAAAATAAATTATCTGCACAATTCCGTCTGATTTTAATTAGTTCAGATAAATTATAAATTATTGCATGATTAGTTGTTATAGGATCTCGCGTTGGACTGAATGATGGGTTTACATTGTGATCATACATTAATACAACAGAACATGAGGAAAACAATTGGACAAAACAGGCATTTTTCTTGCGTATAATAGATTGATGCAATCCGATTGATATTTTAGTTTTATTTTAGTCAATTTACTCCATTATATGTGAGTACCAAATATTTGTTAATTGGTATTTTCATAACTGAATGAATTCTCTAGATGGATTTTCTTCCATCTAATTGATCTAGTCTTAAAGTTAATACATTTTTTCACAAAAAATTGCCAAATGGAGCACCATTTTATAAAGGCTACAATTATATCAAATATTCACAGCTAATGTTTTTACTATTTAAATTTTTAACACGATAACATAAGTATACCCTATTATAAATCACTTAATTAAATAGTTAAAAGTAAGGAGTGAAGTGAAATCAATATTCACTACTTTATATAATAATTTGTTATATTATATATGAATATGATAAACGAGAGTATTCATTTACCAGAGTGTCGTGTAAAAAAAAAAAATACATCACTTTTATTGAAGTTTAATAAAGTCATACCTACAATTTTTTTTTTTTTAATTACAATCTGCCTCGTTGGCAATTTGTCACTCATTTATACAGTACTTACAAACAGCCCAGAGACTTCCCAAATCCACATCGTTGTCATCTCCCTCGCATGCGAAAGAGGAAGCAGAGTCTTGGGAAGTCCCCCCACGCTCCTCCGTCAGCCGTGTTACCGGATACGAGCCAGTGGAGGCTGACGAAGAGCGCGAGAGCCACATACGCTCAGGACATGATTGGAGAAACTGGCCATTGCCAGGACTCCCACTGTAACGCATTTATAGCAGGTCGCTTCCTCTTTCGCATGCGAAGGAGGTGATAACCTGTGGATCTGGGAGGCCTCTGGGCTGTTCGTAAAAACTGTATGAATGAGCGAGTGAATGACAATTGTAAATATGGTATGAATGAGAAGATTTATCACAATTACATTGCCTAATAAGGTAGATTGTAATTTTAACACAGTAAAGAAGTTTCAATATATATAAATACATACTAAAAGTTATTACTAAGTCATTAATTTGATCGGACAGAACATTACAATAATTATACAAATCGTTGCTGTGACGAATTAAAAACAATTTCAAACGATACTAAGCCAATTTGATTCCTTCTCATTTCGAAAGTAAGTTGGCTCAGTATGTTAACTTTATGAAATTTGACCCTAGCATTGTAAAAATTGATAAAAGTTGACCTGCTAACTGTTTTCCTGCGGGTCTGTCTGCGTGAATAATGTTAATTTTATCAGATTAAAAATTTGTAGATAATTTATTTTTGGAGGTAGTTTCCACACAATACCTTAACCATCGCAACCCATCGGGAAACCTACACCTTTAGTAACATTTCGAGGAATTACGGTTATTACTTCGGTGATAACTGGATACCTACCGTGCAGCTTTGGAAATGTGCTTGCAAATGGAGGAATCCTCTTTAGACGATAAATCCATTTGACTCTGCAGAGAAGATACACATTTATAAACCAGCAACAAACAAGGTTTTATCGCACAGCGATAAGGATGTACACAGGGCATTCTAGCGGCTCATAACACATAGGAGATAACAAATGGCTCGAATGACAACAAGAGAACAATCGATTAGGCGCAATATGAAATGTCACGGTTCATGTGCAGAGTTCGGTAATCTGATAGAACGCAATGAGAAACGAAATGACGTAGAAAATCGTAAGAGAAATAATGGAAAATACTTCAAAAATCTAATTATGTTCGTTCCCCATTCAGAAGAAAAACAAACATATATGCAAGAACTGCGACTGGGTCTACATAGTTAATTGAAGTGAAAATAATTTTAATTATACAGCCCCACTGTCCCTTTATACACCCTCTTGATTCCCTCCAGATACTGAACCAACTGAGCTACCGTGTACAGCTACCGACTATTTTGTTCCGTTATTCTTTGATACAATTTAGGGATATGGACAGATACAGTTTAGGGGCAGGCTGCGTGAATTATATTTATATGATAGGAGTTGGAGAGATGTAAGGAGTAGGTTTGGGAACTTGAAATTGTTCAAAATCGTTCGCAGGGAGATGACGAATCTTGATTTTTGAATTGAAGAGCCCTCTACCGCTCTCTATTCTCTACCAATTTTAATGCTATCTACCACTTCTGCCCACAGATGGCTTTCTGTGTACCAAACCCTTCGAAATATTGCGAAGAAATGAAATATTCCTTTAGTGTCCACATTATGCCACGAACATAGTTTGTATGATCGAGAATACATCGAAGAGAATTATACACATGATAAAATAAAACACTTTTAATAGCCCGGAAAGAAATAGCCAGCTATAAATACCCAGATGCCCGGGAGACTATTTTGAGGGGTGGACGTCCACGTACAGCCGACTGATGGACAGATCTCGGATAGCGCCCATGCTTAATACGTAGCTGTGTCTTTTAGTTTGTGTGTGACATGTTAGTAATTATTCACAAGTAACAACAGGACCGGATAATTAATAAATCTAGATAGACTATTATAATAAAATTGATATATAGATAGATTATATTAAAGGAAATCCGATGTTAGTGACAAGGTTTGGAAAAAGATCACAAAAAGTTGAGATCGTTTTGAAAATCAAAGGATCGTTAAAAGCGAGACCACTAGAATATTAAGCATTTTACCACTCATATTTGCATATTTACGCGATTTGTTAAGTATGAGAGGTCTGAGCACCAGTTTGAAATCCTCGGTACCTTCCTTTAAACTTTCCCCTTTTCGAATCTTATCGCTTTTGAATGTCTGATGTCACTCAGTGACCAGCAGGAAAAGTTCAAAGTCTACAGGGTACTGCCAGGATGCTATAGACCAGCCAGATTAAGACCCAGCTACAGCTAATCATCAGTAAAACTATATGTTCTCTAAGGACAAGACCAAATGGAGCCCATAATCTGCTTAAAAGACTCGATTGTTGAATCGGGACATCACCTACCTACCAGGGTACCAAATATGCAACTCTAGCATTTAGAGTATCTTCATATATATTTCTGAAGAATATAAGAATGAGAGCAGCCTGCCTGTAAAGCCACCTTCTTCAGAAGAAACTCAGTCCACCATTTCAACAAATCCAAGGGGGTGTAATACTTGCAAAAGAAATTGAGGCATGAAAAAAAAATATAATCTGCTAAAAGTGCTGGGATTAATGTAACCTTCACATCATGGAACAAGTCTGTAAAATTTATAAGAGTCCCTGCCCACCATAAAATAAAATTTATTGACGAAAGTCGGTGAGATTAAAGGACAAAAATTGATTGTGATTTTAAGTTTTTTTTGCAACTGGTTATCTTTCCTCTGTTCAAAAAAAAACATTATATTCAAAGAGAAATTCCACTGCAAATCACTAGTTTCAGATGTCCACTGTTATATTTGTAGGATCAACAAACCTTGAAGGTAAATTATATTCTGGTCGATAAAGTTTATTCAATGAAAAAAATGAAAGGTTCGTTTCCTCTTGAATTAACTCAGAAATGTTATGGGGGTTTGAGAGTCTTGTGTGATTATTTCTGACGTTGCCAACAAAGGACCAATAAGAATATATAAGCTTTTATGAACTCTTCAAAATCCACCTTTGTAATTTCAACTCATCTGCAAACTGCTCCTACCTGCATACACCAGCTCGTAATTCATGAGACAACCCTAAATTTAAACCTAAAGGTGAAACTAACGAGGCAGAATGAACGCTACATTAGGCGCGTTAAACTCCATGTAAACTAATTAATAAACATTCTCCTTGTTCACGATGAATATAAAATAAATATCTTACAATTTCAAAATGGTTTAATAACTATATTTCCTTAATTTTAGGCTATCGTTGTTTTTTAGTCGGACGCTTATCTGTCGGTATGTTCCTGTGATTGCAATTTTCCTGCTGGCCTAGACTGGATGACATTTTACATGTACCTTTCACACGTAGTAAAAACTGATAACAAGTAATTGGTATATACTTTCATCAATCATTTAAAACTGTCGATGATATACTCTCCTCTGCTTACTGTCTCCTGTGTCACCTAGAGACATCAGAATTACCGCATAAATTCTACATGATGGATTAAAGACGAAAACCCCGTTAAACATAGTTAATGGCAATTAATCATACATATGACAGCAGAAGAATAATTCCTTTTTATATTAATAGTTTATTAAACACTATACTGAGTGAATAAAAGCGTTGGTCTGAGGTTTTTGTTTCATTTGAATTTTCTTGAAACGTTCCTGTTGGAATACGTCAAAAAGAAAAGCGACTATTTAAAGTCCCTCCACCCCCCCCCAAAAAAATAAATGCGCAATATGTGATGAATTTACTGAATAAGAAAACAAACAGACTCGTCAACTAGGCTGACATGTTTAGCGTCGGCCTTTGAGACAGTTGAGATAGCAAACAGATAACTTATATTAGGGGTTGGGCACTGCCTCCCTCCGTTTATTTTAAGACACTTGGCCGATACACACTGAAGATATCACCGAGTGGAGGCTGGTTTATTGGACACTTTACAAGCGCTCCACCGGCCGAGATGTCCTAATCAGCGCTTTAAAGTGCCAGTCAGCGCTTAGATGGAGTGCTTGCACTGGGGTTCACGATCCGATAGCAACGCCACGAATGCTTCCCTGGCTTTTCAGGGAAAAACGCTTGCGTATCTGCGGTTCACCTTCGGCCTCATCATGGTGAAACCCTCTTTTGCAGGCCTAAGCAGTAATAGTAATATAGGGGGATTAACTTCCCTCCCACCCACCATTTGCTCTCATTGACTCGTTATTTCGTTTAATGCCCTTCCTTATGTCTCTATTTTTGAGCTCGGCTCTACTTTTAAATATGTACAAAGTGGCCGTCGTACGTTTAAAAGTATGAGTTCTGTAGTTCCTACAAAAAATGATTCTAAGCAAAATCATCAATCTTAAATTTTAAAGCCATCTTTATCAGCAACAAAGGCTAGAGAACGTTTATATATACAAATATGTTTATTAATTTGATTTATTTTTTGAGTAAGAAAGGCATGTAGTCAACAGGATTCATAGAAATGCTGGTCAGAAATGAAATTCCTTGGTTCAAGCAAGTTTAAATTTTTAAGAAATAAAAATAAGTTAACCGTGGTTACAAATTGTATAAAAAACTCAAGCCATTCTGGTCCATATACCAAAGAGCACCTGAAAGAGCAGTGGAGGTTTAGATAACACGACGGCGCAATATTGAGTTTCAATAATGTTAATAACAACATCTTTAATTTGATACCCTACTTAGTATGATTAATAAATTGTTGTGCATTTTCATTATTTTTAATGGGGATACTTTTATTTTTTTGCACAATTAAGTCATCAAATGGAACTACCATGTAAAATATCATGCTTCTGAAAAAATTCAGAAGTTGAGTTAAGGTAGCGAACAAGTTAATGACAGTTTTAATCACTTTTTGTAACTAAAGCTAAACAAAACATAATTACTTATTTACGGGGTCTTGCTATTGCCAATTGTGACTACTATGTAAAATGGTATGTATTGTCTTGTAGCTTCTACGGAACACTGACAATGACCGGAACATGCAGGTAAGCACCCTATACTTGCTAAATAAAGCACATAGCTGGTTTTGAAAACGAAACCTTAAATAGGGAAAGTTAGTCCCATTTGTATTTTATATGAGCTGAACTATCTCGACCACCTACCAAATCTATTTGGGAAAAAGAAACCAGGCGTATTTGTCTAGTTGAGAAGTTACAAACAGTATTTCAACTCAACTACTACAACAGACAACGGTCTCGCTCTCAATAATTCATTTCGCAATAGTCTCACATTGGTACTCTCTCGTACTATTCTAATGGAATTTAACCTCTAATGTTAGGTACAATTCATGTTTAAAGGCCAGTTAAATATTACATGATAAAACCATCTTATCTGCCTGAAGTGTTGGGCTAAACATAGTTAATTCTGAGTAGGCCATAACAAAGCATTACTGTCTGATAGCTCCCTTAAGCCAGTTTTGATTGATTTGAACAACATTTATATTACATCTTCCAATTATATTTTGTACGTTTACATAATTATTTATACAAAAAATGAGAAAAACACTTTATGATGAACAGTGGTATAATTTTTTGGATTTGTCAAAGCCAGAAACCTCCGATCCCGTCAGGGATTTGAAATTTCACATGGAAGTTTACATTTCATGACCCCCCCCCCTGGGACATAAAAATTCTACGAGTTCCATCAAACACGATCAAAAATATATTTCATTCATATTGAGTAACGTATAAAATAAACGATTAAGAGTCATGAGTAATGTAATATGCGTTTGTTCTTTCAAAGTGTAATCATAAATAATCTTTATCATGTTCATAAATCAATTCCTGTTTGACTTAAGTAAGTATAGAATTTGGCATAGAAGTTCCAAAGCATGCGATGCTGATGCTAAAAGTAAAAGGAACCCTATTAAAACAACATATATACACTGACAGGCAAAAAATTCCTCCCACTTGTGGGCATCCTCAGCACGAAGAGGCATTTTAAAACTTAAAATTGAGAAAATTAAAATAGCGAAGCCGAAAACTAAGAAATTTGCTGCACCAGAACGCAAATGACACTGAATAAACATTTTTGATTCCATGGAAAGTAAACATTGGGCAGTCCTTTAATTGAATTAAGGATTATGGGTTACTATGCTCTATATTGACATTTCTAGTTAAAAACAAATAAAAAAAATACATATTTATTCATAAAAAAAATATTTTGAGATGAAAACATAAAAAAATCAGGTGGGTGGAATTTTTTGCCTGTCAGTGTATATATACCTCATATTTTCAGGATTGTCAAGCATTTCCAGGTCAGAAAAATTGTTATATCAATCCCATTCTACTAAAGTTGTGCATGTGTATAATTGGTTTTCAAATGTGCTCACCAAAAAAAAACTGTTGTCATACTTTACCTAAATTCCATAGTTTTTTTTTACGGATATTATTACCTTAAATTTACTACAATTTGTTATTATTACTAAATCACTACATAATTATAACCTGGAGTGACATTGTTTTGATGCTGGCCACCTTCTGTTGGCAGCTCACACTACAGCACCATTACCACCGAGTCCCAGGGGTTAGGAGAGTTAGGACATAAAGTGCTCTAAAGTGGTGGCATTAAACCTCCGCAAATTCACTTTAATTGTTCCTCTCCTCGGCCGTTAGTGGGGCAGGATTGTTTTTGGTGTAGGGAGAGGCTGATGCACCTAGGTTCTCCTGGGACTGTTCCTTCAAAAATATTTTATGGTACTTTGGAGAAGCGGGCTTTATAAGCGGTTACAGGATATTACCTTTGGAAGACGAATCTTGTCGGGGATCACAAAGCCTCACGAGGATAAATCAGTAGCTAATTTAATGAAAAAGTGTATCTAGAGATGAAAACAGAAAACAAGATTGAGAGGTAGCTAGCTCTTAGCACCGATAACATTAACTCCTCAGGTTGAGGAGTTTGACTTAATGTCAAAGGGACGTGACATGGATTTATCATTAATCATTCCTTCGGCAATGAGTAATGAGGGACTAGACACAACAGAACATGGATACCGTCATATAAAAATACTTTCGTTATATCGTCTAGTTTTGATTGGAAGGGGGAACACTTTTATAGGTTGTGATTAATGATAATGTTTTCCAACCTCCACCAAATATTTTGTTAACACTGAAAGAATATGTGCAGATAGTGGAAAATTACACTATTTTATGAGCCTAAAGATGACAACGTAGCGCCGTCGAAAGCACTCAATCGATAAAAATATATTGTGGACGCTTGAAAATATTATCTGCAAGCTAAAAGTAATTATGCTGTTACAATTTGTTAATTTTATCCTGCAGTTTATACAAATAATCGTAAAACAATAATTGAAAATGCTAAAAAAGCCATTGCGATACCGGAAGATTTCGAAATTCCTGCCTTGAATGTGATTCTTGTAGAACATATAGAAAGATACGACTTTAAATTAGGCTTGTTATATGGAGCAGTGTCGCCATTGAAAAGTCACCAACAACAGAAAATCGAAAGCCCTAAATACTCGTAAAGCCGTTAATTAAATTAAACAGCTCATGCAAAGTACTAATTAAAAAATGTTAATATTATTTATTTTTCGCCGGAGCAGGCTCACTGCACACCAGTAGCAGTGCGAAAAATCCAGCCGATCCTGAAGTCTTATGAAATACTTGGCTGTGGGACCATGTCTAAAGAGGACATCGGACCTAAGAGGACGCTAGTAACACGTCTGAAGCAACATCTTCTTGCATAGTCAAGTTATAAATCAGGCATGTTACGTAATGATAATGCAGAATGCAACAACTTCCATCTATTCACACTTTAGTTCAACCTAGGCTAACATACATATCTAGAAAAAAGTCAGTGATGCTTAACATCATTTATCACAATTACTTATTGCCCAATAAGGCAGATTGTAATTGTACTACACTAAAGTTTCTAAAAAAAACAAAACGACGCTTAGCACAATTAAGCTTTATTGCTCCGAAAACGTTCATCCATTCCTGAATGAGATTTTATAATTATTGTCTTCCAAAGGCCCCAAAAATACTATTTATTAAAAATATAGTGGCTTAAACCCCTCCAAAAAGTATCAAGTGTATTGTATTGCATGTTTGACAACCTGAATACATTTTCACCATAAAACACGACTTATTATACGTAAAAATTAAGCCATGATTATGTGAAGAAAGACCTATCATGCCTAAATTATACAATGAGGTAACCCATTTAACATAGCGAGATATCTAGCAAGAATGTAACAAAATCGAACACAAAATAATTAACTACTAGATAATAATCTACGTATAAGAAAAATTAACGGTATATAAGTAGGAAAAACTGAATAGGCAGGATAGTCAACCTTTTATATTATAAAAAAAAAACACATTGGAATAATAAAGACATTTGAGGAAACGGACCCTAACAGTACGCAGATGAGTCCAGTGACCGGCCTAACGTGGATCAGGTAACTATCCTTCCAACCGTGAGAGATCAACGGTATTTACAAGTCTTACTCATGATGACCTGTTTACCCGAGATAATCACGAGAAAAAAATATTATAAAAAAGGTGCCATACATACAAGTATGCAGATGATATGAAGATGACACAAGGGGAGAGCGAAGGTCCCTTCAACTTGCCAATTGAAACTTGTTAAGTGGAAAAGATGGGTACTAAGCTGTCCAATCTGTTATAAAGGAGCTCGGGGGCTACACCAGATATACATAATAGGCGAATAAGACGTTTATCAATGTTCCTCAGAGTTACACCATTATACGCCCGAAACAAAAATACAGTCCAAACAGTGGACTGCAGAGGGGCAATCGGCTCCAAAAAAAGCAAAAACTGTTTTTTCGGCTGGGAAAGTGATGGTGACTGTTTTTGGGATAGTCATGGAGTTATTTTAATCGATTATCTTCAAAAAGGAAAAACCATTACAGGAGCATACTACGCATCATTACTTGACAAGCTGAAGGCAGAACTTGCGGGAAAACGGCCACATTTGCAGAAAAAGAAAATCCTGTTTCACCAAGACAACGCACCGTCACACCTCAGCGGTTGCCATGGCGAAAATCCATGAATTACGGTTTGAACTGCTTGACCATCCGCCTTACTCACCAGATCTAGCCCCAAGCGACTTCTTTTTGTTCCCTCATCTAAAAATTGCGCTCGGAGGACAGAGATTTTCGTCAAATGAAGTGGCAAGCACCTTCGTGAACGATTATTTTGCAGAGTAAAACGCTGAGTACTATTTGGACGGGTTACAGAGATGGGAGCATCGCTGGGAGAACTGTGTAGAGTAACAAGAAGACTATGTTGAAAAATAAAAAAAAAAATTCTGAAAAAACGTCTTGCATCTTTGTTAGGTCGGAAACTTGTCAGACCACCCTCGTACTCCCTGTCATTCACAAACCCATCTGGTGGTGGGTGGTTCAGTTTAGAATAGTCTGTACTAGTCTACTTCAGTTTTAAGTCTACCTCCTGCCTCCTCCTGTCTTCAAGGTTTCAACTGTCTGACCATCCGCCTTACTCGCCAGATCTAGCCCCAAGCGACTTCTTTTTGTTCCCTCATCTAAAAAGATTGTGTGTAACTTATTTTTATTCAGAATATAATATAATTCGTTAATTATTTACTATGTCCAAATATTCCCTCAGGTTTGATAAACAGTGAAGATTATATTGATATTATTATATTGATGATATTATATTGATTAGTGAATATTATTTTTGATAGTTTGCTGTGACGTGAAAGTACAATTAACAGGAACAAAGCATTGTTTCACTCACTTGGATCATGAATCAATATGTGTACGGTTGGCACATCTTACCGGTGTCCGATTAGGTTTTAATTCTAAGTTAATTCAAGTACTCGTCTCTTGAATTTAATGAATCTGTAGTTTACCCTTGCAAATTAAAATACATACAAGGAACAACTTCATCCTGCTAAGTAGGATAGGGAGAAGTATGTAGGGGGGGGTCGGTAGTGACTGGATATGAAACTTGTATTCAGCATGTTTATTAAGGGACCACTTAAGACTTAAAAGGGTCCATCAACCCGCCGTCTCTCTGTTCAAATTTAGTCCCTTATCGCAGTCGCCCGGGGAGACCTGGATCTTTTTGACTTCCTTCTTTATCTGCCACTTCAAATAGACGATAGGGCCACAGAGATACGGAGGGGACCGAGTGTGTGGGGAGATTGGCTTCGTGGAAGGGCTTCGTGGCATTCCGTCCAGTACTGCGGTGTTTTTCTTCCACTTATATTTAGAGGAGGTTACTGGAGGATTTGAGGATGCAAAAATTCCTAGAGGATAGGGGAACAGATAGCGCTACAGAAATAGATCGGCAAGGGAACATGGTGAATCACTTACGTGCCATTAGTTTTAAAGAAATGTAATTCTCAAATTGTTCATTTTTAAATTTACTAAAATATTTTGTATAAAAAATGTCTTCGTAAAGTGTCTGTATAAAACAAAATAAAAGTTTATTCAAATTCAAAATTTCCTTTATTGTGCTATAATTACAATCTGCCTTTTATAAGGCAATAAGTAATAATAAAAGTTAAATACGTGAATGCGTATGCTCATGTAGGCCATACTCAACCATACTTCTAGGTAAACACGATTTTCACCATTTTACATATTCATTGCAACATATTGTTCTTTAATAATTACCACAAAGTGAACCAATTCGATTAGAAACTTGGCCAAAATTGAGAAGTAGGAAACGAAGCGAAAAGAAATTTAACTAAGCAAATTGTTTTTACTCCAAATAGTGAATCCATACATTATTGAGCAGTAGCGAGCCAAGGAAGGTAAGATAGTAAGTTCCAATTAACTAATGGAGAAAAATAACAAATGCATTGTCGGGTCGTCACGAGGGGGGTTCCTAGTTACCCCTAGCCCTAGTGTCGAAGTGAGGGTTGATTAGGCTATGACCTGGACAATCGTTTCATGACGGTGTTACTACTGTACTATCTGACTCCATCTTTGATAGGTATGTGCCCCGACAATGCACTCTGTTCAGGAGAAGAGGTATAGGGTAGGTAGTGTATGCAGTTTGTGTGGTCTTGGAATGACCACGAATTCACACTCGGTTTCTGAGGGTAGGCGAAATCCGTCCGGATCCCAAAGGCGATTGTGAACCGGAGAGAGGCAGACTAGATCGCCGTGGGAGACACTACTTGGTAAATTTGACGACAACCGTTGTCCACGAGGGAGAGGTTTCTCCCAAGGAGCTGCTAGTTTTAGCGAGGCGAAGGCATATAATCCCACTAGGAGAGTGTGGGGTCTGACAAGGCCGGACTAAAACATAGCGAGGTTAGGAAGAGAGGTCCAGAGGTTTTCATAAATGAGAAGGCCAAGTCTTGAACATCAGTGTAGCCGCAAGTCATCAGTTAGAGAGTCGTCGGGAGAATGATTTACAGGCCAAACCCTGGGTCTTTTATACCCAGCTGGCTTCGTTGGTATCCAATAATATTAGGTTTTATTGTACCCAATGACAGCTCAGTATGCGGTGGCCCTTTGTCATCGTAGTGACTCGGGCCTGGTTCGGGTCGCTACTTACTACCTGCTTCTGGGTTCCCTCCCAGTCCCTAACTAATTAACTTGCAGCTGCGTTTTTTATTGTTTACAACATTTATAATGACTTATTTATGTTATTTAAATTTGTTTAATTTAATTTACAATATATAAATATAATAGAGTATAGTTAGCGGTCACTACATGCATATTAAATTTTTAGATACATATTCTATTGACGTACTGTTTATATAATTTATTGGCTAATTGAATTGCAGAAATCTTCCTTCATGCTTTTGATGCATAATCAGTCGACCGAATTTAAATATGGCGACTTGATTGTACCTCAAGTACAGAGGGAAGGGCTTAATGACACTTGTTTTATTCGTTACTTCGGTCTAAGCAATTACCTTCTAGCGTAAGACCTGTTACATATTAATTGTGGCTGGGCATATCCCGGCCTCTGACCTGCCTAGATAAGACCGAAATTCGGAGTTAAAGCCGGTGGGGAGCTTGTTACCAAATGATTACTTAGTTGATTTATGTCAAGCCAATCATCGTTGGGATAAAGAATTGTTTGGGGACCGTTACCTCAACTGTAATGATACAATCCAACTAAAATCGAGATAATGCATCAAATTCAATTATAACCAAAAACAATCAAATGTGACCAGAAAAGTACCATGTTTAAAATTAAACTACCTGGGATGCCTTCACATATGTATGTATTTAGATGAGCCCCTCACCCCCTTATTCCCTGGAAGTGTTAGTCCAACAGCCCTGCAGCTGTAATAGAATTCCTGCGGAAGACGAGCTGAATATATTCCAGCTGTCATTTCGGCCAAAGTACTCGGAAGTAAAAATAAATGTATAATATCGTTGGGAGGGTAAGGGCTAGCAGTCCCGTGGAAGGGCCTATGCCGTCTGAAAAATTCAACTAGATGTCGCCCCAGCTGTGGGATTTTCCTCGCAAAGGGGGAAAATTCTTAGCGACCTCCTTAAGGATCCTCGTCTCAATGTCGTAAAATTTATATCGAACAAGGAAAAGCCCTTAGGTCTTGTTAAATATAGATATATTCTACATAAAATATTTCTCATTGGCCATTTAATCATTGAAGACATTCAATTACGATTTAATAAGAAAAAAAATGTTTCGGCTACACGGTTATTAGATTGCGGAATGGATGAATTATCCAGCAAGTTTGAATTGTTTATAGTGAACATTCATGGATTTTTTTACGGAATATGTTTATAATAAAATAACAGTTCTTTGATGTTAACAAATATTCATTGCTAAGCCCTATGAAAGAGGTTACTCTGCCACTAGAATACATCCATATTTCGCCATTCTTTATGTTCTGCGATATCGGTACTAACAATTATTCATTTGATCTGAAATGATAAAAGTCGTTCCACAACACGTAGCCTCGATTAGGTTCATTGGTCAGTTTTTAATATTTCACATGTTCCAGCTAATTCGTGTAAAAATAGAAATTACATCTTTAATATGCGCCAGGCCAGTTTTACAATGATTTCCAAGAGATGTACTGACCAATTTACAAAAATTATTTTAATCATTCATTCAGACGATTTCCTAGCCAGAAAATATTTTAATGACTATTTCAATGTCTGAAGATGGATTGACTTCAATCCAAAACGTCCCGGACAGACCAGTGACAAATAATGTTTAAGAACGATATTATGTATTTTTTTTTATACATTATAAACTTTAGACAAAATTTCAGATATTCATTTTAAAATGTGATATCAATTTAGTGACTAATATGGACCAGTACAGTAAAGTATTGTTGGTAAACAAATAGTATAATAATTTTTATTAAAAAAAAACATCTGCCGATATTGTTCCTTCACATTCCTTGTTCCTTATTACAATAAAGTATAATTTAAGTAGTTTATAATTGATCTAATGGTGAAAATAGTGAGGCATTAACCGATACTGTAATACTTAATTGTACCTTTTCCTTTGCGTATTTACAAATCTTTACCATCAAAAGTGTTATTTATGCTAACCCCACCTTACTTTAAAATAACTTTTGTTATAATAATACAAAATATGTAGTTACCATTACCACAAATTTCGGAAATCACTTTCTTTTTCAAGTTTAAGGCGCTCTTTGTTTTATTTTCTCATTTGTATCGATTTTGTGTTGTAAAATATTGCCAACTTTACTATGTGTATATGTTTAATGTAACTAGCATACTCTGTTTACATTGTTTCTTATTTTTTCTCCATTTATTATCTATATCTGTTTGTAAATCCAACTACACCAACTGGTGTATAAAAAAAATAATTCATCAGTTACTCATCACCCTGCTCTTATATCTAAATCTTTTTTGTTTCGTATCATTTTGAATCGAAACTTTGTCCTTAATTGTTGTTGTATCTATTTTCTAATTGTCAGGACATGATACATAGCATGCCAAAACGTTCTCCATTAATAAATTTAATAGAAACCTAACAACTATTTCACCAGCCCAAACCGATCCCCCAAACTCTCTTTTGTATAATGATATCTAACAGTTATTACAGTAATATTAAATATCATAATATTCATCCTTTGTGGAGTAAATGGACTGAAATGTATCATTTTAATAGTATAAACTAGTTTTCCACTAAATAGATGAATTGTGTTAATGAACCACTGTATTGTTTCCATCAAATAAGCAGATTAAAAAAAAAAAAAAACGCGTTACGCGATAGCGTCGAAAAATCATCAAGCCCTCGGTCGGAGAAAACAAGAAAAGTCAATATTGGAAGAGAAACAATTATTCCGTGATAAACGAATAACTGGAACGTCGTTCAATAAATTATGGTAATTTCATGATTGGAAAAAAGAATTGGGGGAGGGTTGCCATCACTGCCTTTTATCGTCTCCTCTCAAAGGCCCCTGGATATTCAATCATGGGTCTCTCATCTTTATTAACATATTCTTCACAAAATTTATTTAGGTTCAACAATGATCAAACAAGTGAGCCATTGAGAATGAAAGTGCTGTAAGTTAGTTTAGATAATTTCATAATTCAAGAGAATTTTTTACACAGAACCGATGAGGTTTAAAGAGATTGATGAACAAAAATTCTCTATAATCTGCGGCTATATTCACTGTGAATAATAACAAGGTACAAATAAATAAATTTAACTCTTGCTAAGAACAAAGAAAAAAATACATCGCATAGGGGGGAAATAAATAATGCTTATAATAATAAGTAAATAAAATACATGCATCGAATTAGAAAATATCAATCAAAAATTTGTTTTATTACAAACAAAAGTATATTACACAATTAAATTAGAAGAAAAAAATAATAGTTTTCTACCTGGATAAAAAAAATGGCGAGGATTATGAAATAGTGAAAAAAATCATTTTGTCAAGTGTTTTGACTTTAACATATAAATATTTAATGTATTTATAACGATATTTTTTTTTATTGATATATGTACTTAATAGTCGTTAAGCTACTTTATATCAAATGAGTTATAAAGATATATTAGCATTGATCAGAACAAAACATATATTTTGATGTTACAGCGTACTTATTATACATTGAATGTTTAACCCCGGGTAAATTCTGAATTCTATTCACAGTAATGGAATGTTTCGAATCAGCCCTATTAAAAAATATATTCCATACATCAACATTATTACAAAAATGAATCGTTATTAGAAATATATTACAAGAGCAGCTTTCTTTAGGATTTCATCACGTGGATTGAATTATATCACAACAAAGTACTCCTTGATAAATATATAAAATAGATTTTCGTCTGACAGCTATACAGGGTACAGACATTAAGCGTAATCTAACCAGAAAAAACAAAACAAGTTCTAAATCTTGTAAAATCAGTGCCCCTGAAACGCTAGATTTACTTAGTAACGGTGTTTTGTCTTGACATTTTTTTTCGCAAGGAATTAAGTTTCAATGACACTTCTTAGATCAATCTTAGATAATACATTTAATTATATTAATCAAGAACAATGTCTCACAAATCAATAATTCATTATACGCACGAGTGCTTTCAACATCTTACGTTGCTGTTATAAACTGTTAATGATACTGTAATCAGGTGTCCCATCTCCTTATCGCCATTTTATTATAATTGAACGAAAGCTGATTATGAAATTGAAACATTCAATGTCCTTAAAGATAAAAAATCCCCTGGTGGGTGTAAATAAAACCACTGTTGAAATAGCTTCAGACCCCTCATCCAAATTAAAGAACATAATTGGGGCAATTTCATTCCTTGGCACAGACCTACCTAATAGCATCTCCGAAACAATCAGCCAGAACAAATAGAAACGATAAATATTACTAACAAGTGAAAATTAGAAGGAGCAGGCCAGAGGTAGAATCCTTTAGGAATGTCATTGAGCGTGGACTTTGGATATATCTAGACCAGGTGTGACTTTTCAATGTGCGTCTTCAATGGGCGTCTGTCTCTGAGAACTGTCGTTTTATTCAGCACCGCCTTCGCAATTAGATTCTGGCAAGGTCCGCAGTTTTTTTTTATTTATTTCCTTCTTAATCATTGTAACCAACTAGCTAATTCACTTCCTCTATAACTTGTTTTATAGAGTTTTGAAAACGACCTGCAACATGGTCTTCAATTTAACGTTTTTGTTTGTTTTTGTTGTAGTTAGTAATCGTCCCCTGGGAATGTTATTTATGACAAAATTACGTCTAAATGTCGAGAATTTTATTCTCTTAAAGAAGAGCCAGGATCGTTGGAGGAGATGGAGAGAAGATTTTGATCTGTAAAGACACCATGGTGTCTAGAACTTATTACATAATTAACATGTTAAAAATACCATACCAGATTGAAGGAGGCAACGAGATCTGTATCGGTGACTGGTTCACAGACAATATTAAATAGCAATAAATATAATGTAGTATATAAAATATAATATAACCATATAAAATATAGATGTATAATATTAGTTCATTATATTTATTGTTATATTTTGAAAACCAAGAAGACAGAAATACCGTTTAAGTATATATGAGTACTTCCGATTTCAAGCGCATCATAAAAAAGGAATATCATATTAATAATATAAAAAGAGTATACTTGTTGAGCCATTTTTATGAATTTAGTATTAGGAAACATTATAATCGAGTTTTTAATATATTTAACGCGATTAATTCCGAAAAAACAAGTTCTATACCTTATAAAAATCAGTTCGTCTGAAACTTTTTTTTCTTTCTTTCTTCCTAGATTCACAGATCCTCTGGTGAATCTATTTACAATTTATTTTTTTATTTCTTGTAGCGTAGCTACATTATATACAGGTTTCGTTATTTTATAAAAATTATATAATGGGATAAACAAGTAAAATGATACATATTATTCGTGACTTGACTGAACTGACTCTAATAAAGGTGATGGGGCTCACCTTTTTGATCAAACGTAAAACTAACTTACATACTAATTCTTAACCTAATTTTCCCCGACAGTCTGTCGCCATCGATGCGGGAGGGGTGGTGGGGCCATAGTGGTAAACACTGGGTTGGTTAGGTGCTGCAACAAGCTAAAAAACTTGATTTGTCTCCGGCGGATGAACTCACCCACCGACGGCACACTGCAGGTCAGCATTCTTTAACCTCTCGAGAGAGGTATGTCGAACCACTTTTCGCATGATCTCATTCTGGATATGTTGGAGACATTTGGCTGTATTGTCAGTCAAGTGGGTAAATAGCGGGGCACCGTACAGCAGAGCTGGCCAGAGGACACATTTGTAGATCATCAGTTTGAGTCGAAGCGACAGGTTGGGTGAGGTTAGCAAGTGCGAATGCCGGTAAGACCTGTGTCGAACTTTTTCTATTTTATTCTGAAACCTTTTTTTTTTTTTTTTCCCCAATCCCCTTAAAAAAAATGACAAAACTATTATTTGCTATAGATTCTTAGGCTAATCTATTTACATACTACATTTTATATGTCCTGTACCATCGGTACACTCTATACAAGGTCTGAATCGGCATAGAAGTCTGAAACCCTTGATTTATGATCTGTAAAAATATCTTGTCTTGAAATTTATTTGTTGCAAGAAATAATGATTAAATGACATCGTATTGAATCTTACATTAAATAAGCATTTAATTCGTTGTGGACTGGCTATTCATTTTATTTCATAAATGTACAATCTCTGGTCTACCCACAGTTTATTTTATACTGATAAGTACAGTCGACGTCTATACCACCATTTTCAAGTATATTATAATTTATTTTTTTTTTATTTCGAATATTCAATTTTATTAAGATAAAATTACAATCTGCCTTTTATTAGGCAATGAGTAATTGAGATAAAAGTTATCATTCATACCATATTTACAATTCATCATTCACTCGCTCATTCATACAGTATTTACAAACAGCCCAGAGGTCCCCCAAGTCCACAAGGTTGTTATTATAATTAACTTAATAGAATAGGAAATGAAAAACAAAAGTTTATACGATGTATTCTACACTTATGGAGCCAGAATAGCCACCTAAAGAGCTTTTATAAACATAAAATAAAGTGTGGGCAGACCAGATATAGGGGTTTATTTATTAACATCATATAAAGTTTTAAATAACTCAGTTTTACATAAAATAAATTAAATTTCATAAAATACTAATGGCACTTTTAAATTACAATGGTCATAAATTGAGGGGTTAAGAAATATAGCGGTGCAAGTCACCAAAATTGAAAAAGTGAGTTACGCCTTAATTTATCATTCGAAAAACTTAGTCTGTTTAAATTCATAGTAAATTAAATCATAGTTCGTTTGAATTCTGCTGGATTGGATGTTTTTTAGAATGTTACCATGTGGAGGAAAATAGTAGTGTAAGTCAAGATGCACCCTTCAAAAATAGTAATGGGTATAGATTAGCTTTATTTCAGCACTAAAACATTGAGAGAGACAAACTACTTTAGTTTTTTATGAACACAAATGTAAAAGTGACTTTTACTCAAATTTTTTCAACACTTCCTTACGCCACTATATTTCTCAACCCCTAAACTTTTATTAAAAATTAAGCACCATATATCAACGTAGATTTCTCTACTGATATAAATAATTTACTATGGAAAAAGATTAATTCTGTTAGAATGAAGCAGGCCGTACTCACCATTTCTGTTTTCGCTGTCGGCAGGTTTCATCTGGATCGGATGGTGCATCTGAAACAAAAATAAACATGGTGTCATCATTTTTGCATGATCAATTTTTAGCAACGGATTTCTAACATACTTATACATTAAATGGGTCTTCCACCGTAAGCTTTACGTGTAATGATTGTATCATAAAGTTTTCCAACTTGGTAAAAAATAAAATATTGTACATGTAAGCCATTAGGCATTGATAGAGATTCGTTATTGTTCAAAACTCGCAAACTCTAATGCTAATCGTTGTTAGCTTTGTAAAAGTGAAAATTGTTAATTGTACGAATGGTATTTAGATAACTCTGGGGAGTGCTTTCTCTGTGATTTATTTATTTATATATTTAGGGTTTCATTTTTATCGCTCTCCCCTTTTCTGCTTTAATATACTACTATTCCAAGTTTGGGTTCCCTGAATCTATGGAGCCAGTTGCAGTACTGAGGTGAAGAATAAAATTCAACTCGTTACTTGAAACTATTTGTGCAAGTAGGATTTTGTTCTATAGTATGGAATAATAACATTATAATAAGGTCTGAACTATTGTATATAGTGTAATTGCCAATTACTACCTGAAGTGAGTTCTCTTATTACTTGCTTTGAACAGTTATACTATTCTGGGCCAAATTCTTCTCCATGCAATTCTTTATATTTTTTGTCCTATCTGCTGAGCACGTGCTTTTTTGCTACTTTTTCCGTAATTGAACTGGAAAATCATTTTAAGAGGTCCAGGAGCTTTTAATATAAAAAACTGCTACATTTTTACATTTCATACGGCCATCAAAGATCGCATATAAGTTTTACGCTGAACAAACCCTCTCTATGAATTACTTTGATACCAAAACAAAGCCAAGTACCTCGGTATCCCCTTGGGCCGACGATTTTTGGCACATTGCGAAAAATGCAAATATCAAAAAAAAATTCCAATATTTGTGATCTAAATCTCTTTGAAAACTCATCCACTCGTCATATTATGTCTTAAATTATACATGGGTGTTGGGTTGCCACTAGGGGAGTGCCTAATCACTCTTGCCCTAGTGATAAGTGGGGTTTGTTGTAGTTTATAACATGGACCATTTCCCATGTAGGCGTTAATATCTGACTCCATTTTATGATAGGGATGTGTCCCGACAATACACGGTGTTCAGGAGAAGAGGTACAGAGGTTTCATAAAGAATAAGACCAGTTTTCAGAGTTTGGGCGGGAGACCGGCAGCGTAATAGATACAAGTCGTCAGAGGGTCTGCTAGGAGGCTGAGTGACAGGGTGACAGGCTCATAGGTGCTGCAGAGAGAGTAGACTAGGAGAAGACTGAGTGGACTTACTTCCAGGGCCCCGGGGCCCTGGCATAAAGCGACCGAGTGATAGTGGCTGTGGAGATGAGGAGACTGAGAAAGAGTAGTTCTACTGGCCGAAACCCCCTGGTTTAAATATTATTCCCCCTTCCTACCGGAAGGCGGAGCCTGGCTTTAAAGGGGTATGTTTATGATGTCACACCTGCCCCGAAGTACGTGATCCCTCGTCCCCTAAAGGACTGTTTTATAGCATGGCTTTTAGATTTTATGACCGCCGGAAGGTGACCTTAGGTCTACCGGGTCTGTTTTATGAGGGGCAGGTGGCTTACCCTCTCAGGTTTATTGCCGACGACCTTCGATTCGACCCTCTGTGACTTGTTTTACGACTGCCGGCCCCTCTATGATTTATTACTAGAAAACCATGTTTTACATCTAATTACAATACATTATATATGCACCAGAGTATAGGGTGATTTAACACTTATGCAGTTAGGGTCACTACAATGGGAAACAAATATTTAAATTTTTTTTTCTTCAAAATTTGAATAAAATCAAGTATAATAGATTCCATTAATTTCTGGACACAAGAATACACTTATTCTCCCCCACTACCCAGAACACCATCTGAAAAGGATAAGGCCTCATGCCTTGCTCCATGTAAATATACTCCTTTTTTTTCGAAACAATTAACATCAGAAGAAATAATACAGACGGGAAATGGACTTGAACCCAGGATTCCGTCGGTCGGGGATCCACCAACTGAGTTATGGAATTAATATGAATTCTCTTTGGCCATACTCTCGCAGACTATGGTTTCTGATCCGTTGGAAACAGGGGCGGGAATCCGGGATACGGTGTCCCAGTTTGTAACCCGAAGGTGATCCCCATCACCTAGTCCCGTTTTCGTTTATATAATTGTAACCGTATAAAGATGCTAGTTTTTTAAGTTATGCACTCCTTACAATGCATCTGTTATGCAGTAAAAGGAGCCACCCACAACCAATTTATAATATTGCTTATAATTTCAAATTTTTAAAAAATGTTTAAAAAGGGGTTAAGAAAAAAAAGGGATAGGGTGTGAACTATAAGTTAATTTTCCGAGAGCTAGTTTGTCAATGTCACGGCATTATATGGAAATACTTTAATATATCACTTTTAAAGGTGAATATTCATAATTTATAAATAATATTGGGAGCAACTTCCTCTTCGAAGTGGTGTACGCATTAAATTGCCTCCACTGTTGTTAACTCATCTCATTACCAAGTGTACAAAAATACAATATGTAATAACTTAAATAATGAATTATATATACTTTTGTATTTTCATCGAATAGCTCCAACATTCATTTTATCCATCGAACGCGACCACAGCTTACACCGTTCATAAGACATCAGCCATACAGTCCTGAGCCCCATGCAACATTATTAAATTCCATAAATCCCCCCACGGAATGATATTTAAATCTATTCAAAGCAAGAGAAGGGAGTGAGACAGGTAGCGTGTAAACTGCGGCAAACTGTGAAAATAAGCCTCCTCGCCCTTAAGGTAAGTTGGTGGAGTAAGTTGTGGAGGTAAGTTACCCAGGCAAGTTGTGGAGGTAAGTTGGGTGACTCGACGACACCACCTGCGCCTGCCCCATTGTTGCTGAATTCGCATCCTCAACTCTTAAGGGCAGTCACTGTAAATAATACTGTCTCCGCTTAGGGGCCCTTACCTGTTCGCTACACGGTATTTACTCACTCATCGTGTCAGCGGGGATTTGCAAGTAATAATGACTGGCAAGATAGAAAGATACGAAGGTTGAGGGCTCTACCTTTCTAACTGTCTCTTTTTAGTGGCTCACTAAAACCACCCAATCTGTCAGAAGTTTTAAATTCATATTCAATATGACCATGGACTAGGCTAGCGAATAATAAATATTACAAAGTATGAAAACTATCTAAACGTTTATTTAGTTTTTTCCAAGGTGAAACTGAAGGCAACGCAAAAATGTAATAAAATAAATGAAAATTTTAGTGCTAACAATAGATAACTGCTGTTTGTTCACCACACCTACAGTATCAATTTGGTATATCAACTACCGATAGCCTACTCTTCCACGAGGAACTTACTATACAATCACTCAAATCCTGTCACTCTGAACAATCGAAAATATACCGTAGAAAACAGAGAAAAAAATGATACGAACGCTCACAAAATTTCTCCCAAGTCACTTAAGTTATTAACCACGCAAGGAGTAGGCTTCTCACAGTAGTGTACCCCCCAACAAAACAGTTTTAGTAATTGTCTAAACCAGCAAACATAATAAAAAAAAAGTATCATATGTTTACAAGGCAATATTGGGTAAGTTAGCCCAAAAAATGTAGTATTTTTACTATGAAGTATCAAATGTCCTATCTCTTTCTCCCCCCCCTTTTTTTCCCCATTTTTTTACGGATTTTATTCCCTTCGTTTACAAGAAATTTATTGTTAAATGATTAATCGTAAAATTTATTTTACTTATAATGAAACGAAAAAATAAGATGTGAAAAGATTTCTTCAAATGAAATAAAATGTAAAGAAGAATCGTAATTTAAACCGCAGGGTTTCAAACCTCTTTTTAGTAATCATAATGGTGATTTTACCTTAAAGTTATGAAAACAAGTGAGTTATTTTGGACTGTTTAAACCTTTTTAAAGGGCTTCAGATGCATTAAAATGAAATGGGTTACCATTGAAATATTTCTATTTATTATTAGGTTTTTTGATTATTTTTAATTGGAGTTTGAGCACCTCAGCACCAATTGAAGGAATTATAAGCACGTCGTTTGAGACCTATTTTTTTTTAACTTTCTTTAAACACAAACAACAGTAGACAGCCAAAAAAAGCAATTAAAATTTATTTAGATCGTTTCTCCTTATAGCGTATTTAAGTACCGGAACCTTCTGTATTATATTTCTGAAGCCACTAAATCATTGTAGAGGATACAATAAAATGAAGTGCATCAATAATGACGATGATTCAGCTTCAAAATGCAGACATAAATGTACAATCGGTGAATAACAGCACAGTTATAAGCCATGACTTCAACATTTCCGCCAGGCTTCTCTGACCATCTGATCGGCCGTAACCAGGCTCTAGTTAAAGTTAAAGTTAAAGTTAATGTTAAAGTCTTGCATCCCAATCCCAAAAGTGGACAGTACATTAAAATTCAATTGTCATACGGTTGTGGAAAAATATTTCACGAGATTAAAGGGAGACTAGACTTTTGATCAGGTGTAATGCTTCTACATTGTTTTCTACATGGCCGTCGTAAAAATGATTCAACTTATCTGAATATTTACAAATATATTTCACAATACTCATCAAAGTGTTTTCTACTATTATCCGCATTCCAAGTTGTAGTCTAACTAGATTAAGATAATTGGCTGAATGTTTCAGGACCGTAGTGGGCACTGGAGACAATATGTAGCACATGGACTAAGAAAGTTTAATAACCTACAGACTAATTATAGCAAACATTTCTCCTAAATCTCAAATCTGTACATGCGAGGTGCTTAAATTTTAAAATCATATTATTTACCTGCAGTCATTTAATAGCTTTCATTTTGACCATTTAGTTTCTGAGCTGTGTATATGTATGTATTCTATAAACACCTAACTATAAATGTAGTATGAATGAAACCATTGATCACAACTTTTAGTATGGTGCTAGTTCACAGTGTGTATATTATGAAATAAAACACCTTCTGTCTCTCCACATTTTTATTAATTTATACCCGAACATTTTTGACACCCTCAAGGGTTGATGGTTTGCGGGATGGATATCTGACGACATCAGACCAGACGCCATAAAATAAATAACCATTTCTTCATTGATAACAATTGCTCATTAGTAAATAGGTCAGATTGTAAATATATTTCAACAATATTAGGCATAATTTGGATTTCAAATAGTTTGCAACATTATGCTATGCATTAAACAATATTGATCTATTCCCCTACCTAAATATATTCATAACAACCACGTCCATGTCTACAACGAACGGCTGAACATAAACATGACAATAGGCTTACTGCGTACGTCATTGTTTTATTGCTTCTATTAGCGGCTGGAGTACCTTCACATGGATACAGGTGTTTCCGAAGACAGAGCGCTAAGCCCTATCCATTATGCTGTGTGCTCAGCTGTGCCCGCACGAACATGCCTCGAACCGCATTTCTCCGTTAGGTATGTGTCTGTGTTGGCAGTGAATCATGTGCGATACTTCTCTTGATTTTTCATTACATAAATTGGACAAGTGTGTTTATCACTCCTCCCAGGTAAATCCATAAAGTGTATACAACAAAATACGTAACGTATTGATTTTTGAAAAGGTCTTAAAAATGATACAATACACCTGAAATTATCAATCATGCTCAGTAATCATGCTACCAGGTTACAATGATAATGCACTGTTCAGAATATGTATACATACATCCAAAATTCGCGACAGCAGAGAGTATCTCTTATTAGAAATTATTGTGATTCTTCTAATTATCTGATGACAGTACGTTTGCGGCACTTGATCAATCAAAATGATGATCTTATATCGCGATATAGCACTTTAAGTATAAAGGTTTTCAACATGAAAAATGTAACTTCCCAAGCTTCCACGAACTTAAAACCTAAATAATAACTAAAAGTTAACAACAGAAAAATATTTCAAAAATAGAGTTTAAAATAAATAGAAATAGAAGTTATTATTAAAACAACTTTATTATGAAAAAATTACAATCTGCATGATTGGGCTATAAGTAATTGTCATATATGATCTCGTTCGTACTAATTTACAATTTTCATACACTCCCACATTCATACTATATATAGAAACAGCCCAGAGGCCCCCCAAGTCCATATGATTGTCACCTCCCTCGCGTGCGTAGGAGGAAGCGGAGTCTTGGGAAGTCCCCCACGCTCCTACGTCGGCCGCGTCACTGGATTAGACCCAGCGGAAGCTGACCAAGAGCGCGAGAGTCACAGTCGCTCAGGGCATGATTAGAGAAACTGGCCATTGCCAGGACTCCCACTGTCACGCGTTTATAGCAGGTCACGAGGCCACTGCCGTTTCAGTCTCCGAGGAGGATTATAGGGATGAGTGGCGCAGTACAATGACTGTACTACAGGATTAGGGTGGTTGGAAAGGCTACTGTGGAATTTCATAAACTTGGAAGGGATGAGTTCTAGAATGTAGGGTATATTAAGGTCGTTATGAAGGGTTTTGTTGCTGACATAATAAGGGGCATTTACTATTGTTCTCAGGACGTTTGATTGAATGGACTGGATACGCTTAATGTTTGACGTTTTTGGTCTCCCCCATAGCTCTATTCCGTATGTCCAGATTGGCTTAAGTATAACTTTTTAGATTAGTAATTTATTTTCTATTGAGAGATGGGATGTCCTTTGAAGTAGTCTGTACAGTTGTCCAAAGCGTATGTTTAGTTCTTGTCTTTTTAGCCTCGTGTGTGGGTTCCATGGCAGTCTTTTGTTGAGATGGAAGTACTGTTTCAGACTCAGGGAGAGGAGTCGAATTTAAAAAGACTGGCGGACAGGACTTGCGACAAAGGGTGAAGGTAATGTAGGAACATTTTGCTTCATTGACTTTGATTCGCCATTGGTTGCACCAATACTCGATCTCATCAAGGTGTTTTTGAAGGTTTTGGGATGCTATATCAGGTAAATATTCTTTGAGCTTGTAAAGCAAGCCTGTGCCAGACCCTGTCTAAAGCTTGAGCTATGTCCAGAAAGGCAACAGTGCAGTATTGTTTGGTTTCAAGGGCTGAGGATATGTGATCAACAACGCGAATGCCTTGTTGAGTGGTGGAATGTCGCTGGCGGAAACCAAACTGGTGAGTAGGATAAAAGTTTTTGGATTCAACAATTGGAAGTAGGCGTTTTAATAGGGGTTTTTCAAATATTTTTGAGAGGATAAGGAGTAGGCTTATTGGACGGTAATATGAGGCGTCATTGGGTGGTTTACCGGGTTTGGCGAATAGGTCAATAATGGAATGTTTCCAGAGGAGAGGAAAGTGCGTCGTTCGGATAATGCAATTATATATATAGGTTAGGAAAATTATGGCTTTAGGAGGAAGTTGTTTGAGAATTTGAGGAGTTAGGAGATCATATCCTGGAAATTTTCGGTAGGGTAATTTTTTGAGAAGATAGGAATTTGAGGAACCTCAGAGGGGTTAACGGCTTTTGGTGGAAGTGAGAGAGGGATAGGTGAAGTGAGGAAATCTTTAACAGTTGGGCGATGAGTATTGTTTTGAGCAGTAAGGTGAGGAGTAAAAGTACGGGAAAGATGGAGTGCGAATTCCTCCGCCCTCTTGCTATCCGAAGCCACCCAGGACCCATCATCACGACTGTGTGGGTGTGAAACAGGATGCTATTTTAGGATTTTCTTAGTTAGATTCCACAAGGAGTTATCCCTGGTAGACAGAGAGGAGAGATAGGAATTAAAAGAATCGGAACGGAAGGATGCCAATCGCCGCTTTAACAACCTGCAGTACTGATTGTACGAGTGGCGATCAGCAGGATGTCGGGATCTTTGCCACACTGTTCTCTAGTGGCGTTTGGATTGGATTAGGTCTTTGAGGTAATGAGGTAAAGGATTTCGATTGTGAATTTTCAGATGACGGTGGGGTGACGATGCCTCTCAGGCCGACCTCTGGATCAAATTATTGAAGGAATGCACTGCATCATCTAGGTCTTGGGATGTTTTCAGAGGTACTTTGAGGACTACAGAGCCTCTAAGAAGCTGGCGGAAGTGGTCCCAATGAACTGGGCCCCTAATAAATGAAGGAGGAGGCAGTTTGTGAATTGGTCCTAGGGAAATGGTAAGGATCACAGGGCTATGATCGGACGAGAGGTCACTGAGGCGCGTGAGTGAATAGTTTAGTGTTCCTAAACTATTGTAGAAGAAAAAGCCGAGCTCTGGATTTCGGTCGGGATCTGATGGCCAATAGGTGGCAATGTTTCCGTGTGAGTTCAGACAGCAAAGCACGTCCTCGTGTATTCGTGGATCTTGAGCCCCAATGTTGGAATGGAAATAGAAGTAAACATAAATTTATTTTTCTTAAATATTTTAGGAATTTTCAGTGCTAGGTAAATTCAGCTCTTTATCATCAACAACTCAATAGAAAGATGGAAATGAATTGAAGCCTTCATGTAATAAATATAGTCGTCGTAATAAAGCTATCACAAATAAAATATATTAAACTTAAACTGTAAATTATTTTCAATGTAAAAAATAATACCTGAAAAACTACATATCAGTTTCTATTTTAATGTATTAGTCATTTAGTGCAAACATCAGATAGGTGGTACATGATTTTTTTTTTGTATCAGTGATAGCGTGAATATTTTTATAGTACTCCTTTGATAATTCAGCATACGATAACGAAACCTTTACTTATTTATTTCTTTATAATGTCGAGAAATTAGATGGTCAATATATAGCTAACGTTATTATTGATAATTTCTATTTTAATTACATATGATGGAAGTTTAGACAATTGTCGCTTAATGAACACTTGACAAGCACTCGACTGTAAATTAAGAAGAAATATACGAGAAACGTAGAGTGGAGAGAAGAGAAGGAGAGGTTTAAGAGAATAACACGACTAACGATAGCAGAGGCAGGGAGTAGGTACTTAAAAATTTGAGGGTCTTAGACAGGAAGGGTAGTAGAAAATGGTACTTGGTAGGACTTAAGGTAAATCCTCGCTTCAAGCACCATATCATTAAGAGTGGAGCCCTAAGCAGGCACAGTTAGCGGGAGTAAAGTCGTTAGTACAAAGTGCTGGTTATAGGCAGTAGTACCGTCTTATCTGCCGGCCAGCTGTGCCCCAGGTCTCGGCAACTCCACTGACAGCATCAGGACTGGTTCGTTTTACCTGTCCGTCTTATTAATTATTAATTGAATTTAGGCGAATCGTCTCCAAATAAATTTGCTTGAAAAGCTTTTATCTAAAATATTTCCAAGAAACCCTACATTCTTTAGTTACAAATGAAAACACTTAACACAATAATTAAATGAAGAAATAGAAATGAACTCTTAAGACTGACAACGCTATAAAGACGAATTAGCAGAAAGAGAATATCAGAAGAAGATATCAAAGAAACGAAGTGGGACCAAACTTCATAATATGCTCTGCAGCTGGCGTAGAATGGAAACTGCTGTCAAAATGTACTAACTGCCGAAGTTAACTTGTTCTGATGTTTAAAAAATAAATAATAATAAATGAATAAATTCATAGTTATTGCCATTTCATACTGTTGTGGCCACCTCCTAATTACAAATAATTATAGGTCACTCTCTTCTCGATCAGATCATATCTATCACTGTTTCCATATGTTAAAAAAAAGCTTATGACGTCAGTCGGAGAGTGGGGGGAGAAGTTGGTGGGTAGAACAGCCGCTGGTGGGATGGCCCCCACCACGACGAGCCTATATAAGAAAAACCCTAGAGGATGAAAATCAGACTGAAGGTGAGCCCCATCACCAAGATTTGTATTCATATCATTTTCCTATTAACCACAATCTGTATTGTTGAGTAACACGAACTCCTTCAAATGCATCTGTGCATAGCAGGATGAGGAGAAATTTGCAAAGCAAAGTTTCTTTTAATATTTTCATTGTATAACTTCATGGGGTTTAGAGAAAAAAAAAGAAAAAAAAAAAAAAAAAAAAAAAAATGAAAATCAGAAAGAAGCCAACCGGCACCTTGAACACTTCTCTCTCTCTCTCTCTCTCTCTCTCTCTCTCTCTCTCTCTCTCTCTCTCTCTCTCTCTGCACTGGCGCTTGCTGCTCTACTCAAAACCATGGCCTTCTCATTCAACTACCTCTGCATCTCTCTCTCCTAATCTCGCTATGTTTTAGTCCGGCGTTTGTCAGACCCCACACCTTCCTAGTGGGAATCTCTGCCTTCGTCTCGCTAAATCTAGCACCTCCTTGGGAGAGACCTCTCCCTCGCGGACGACGTTTGCCGTGGCCCTGCAAATTTTCCTAGCAGCACTCCTGCGGCAATCCAGTCTACCTTTCTCCGGTTCACACTCGCCTTTGGGATCCGGACGGTTTTCGCCTACCCTTAGACACCAAGTGTGAATTCGTGGTCATTCCGAGACCCCAAAAACTACCTACAAACTTACCCTGTACCTCTTCTCCTGAACATAGAGCATTGTCAGGGCACATACCTATCAAAAAATGGAGTCAGATAGTAAAACCGTCATGAAACGATTGTCTAGGTTATAAACTCAAACAACCCTCACTTTGTCACCGGGGATAGGGTAACTAGGCACCCCCCTCGAGACAACCCGACACATACTATTTTTGTTTATATTGAGTTTTATTAGTAATAAGTAAGTATAATGTGAAAAACCTACTTTTATTAAGCTTCATTCACAATAAAATTTGTAAAGACACTATAACATTTAGCCCATTTATATGTCGTTATTAAGAGTAATTATGAGAAATTTCAATTGTGGTATTGGTCCCATTATTAATTATAATTATTAATAAATAACAGGCAAACAAGAAATTGGAATCGGGATTCCAACTACCCAGCTCATCATATTGACACTCGAGGCAGGCTAGTTAAATTGGTAGAGCGACCGATAAGATATTAGGGTCGCCCCCTATTATTAATAATTAAACTAACCGTATTTCTGCGAACGGTTGTTTGTGACATATCATTAATCGCTTAATTGTACATTTGATTTGATATGTACTGTTTGATATCGTATTGATCTGCTCGTTCTCTGAAATTTAGTAATCTAGAACATTTGGAGAGATAAATAAGAGTTTGAATTTTCCTGCGAGGTAGGTTATTCATTTATATGAAAAGCTGGATCACAAAAAAATTAATATGTAGATTGAATTCATATTTGAATAGAGGATTCAAATTCAATAACTGAGATCAAATACCTAAACTGCATTTTTCAGATTCAGATTTCAGATTAGCAAGTACCTTTGTGAACAAAACTTGCTTTAGGACAGGTATATCACTCTTCCTGGTTAGGTAAAGTAAATAAATATACACTGAACGCGATGTTACAATCGATGTACATTAAACAGAATCGGTATTATTCATAGACCCTGCTGCCTGCTGGACCGGATCGCAGAGGCCTGGAAAGGAGTTAGCTCGTCAGAGAGCAGGAGGGAGGTCGAGTGCTCTTTGTGAACTTCATCAGCGCTCGAGTGCACTCCATGTTCGAAGAGGGCTCAGAGACTCCATGATCCGACCCTACACGGGACATCTAGCCAGGGATGTGAGGCACTTATAACTTATAGCCTGTGCTTCAAACTGTAAAGTCCGCTCCAGTCAATATCCTTGTAGGTTCTCCTAATACTTATATCAAAATTAAAAGGTTTATTCCTTTTAAAAACTATTGTAATTGCTCTTCTATTAGACAAAAAAAAAGCCTTCTGATTTGAAATGGCCGCTTTTTACGACCGAATCACACAGATATTGTCATCAATTATAGAAAATATGTGAGAAGAGAACATTTTATGGCTGAAATAGCTATAGTAAACCAGAGGATATATATCACCAAACCCGTGTTCTCATGAAAAATAGTTGGTTTTTATATCATAAATTTTGTATTCTTGATTTTTGAAAATATTTAAATATTATTAATAATAAGAGAAACTGTAACCCCCCCCCCCTTCGGGAACCGGAGGCTTCCCCAATAAAGAGTCGAGTGCTCTCCTTCCGAGCACGTCCTGCATGAGTAAGGAAGGACCTTGGCAATATGAATCTCCTTAGGCTGGGGGGGGGGGGCAGTTGACCCGAAGTGCTTTTACCCATGTCTGTCTGACCTGTCGATTGTGAGTCTCCTCTTTGACCTAAAATCAAAAATGAAATTTCATATAGGGACTCCATTTGATTACCCGAAGACATGGCAACTATTTAAGTGACATTAATAAATTAATTGCCTAATATTATTATTAATTTTTAATAATAAACAATTGAATATTTTTTATATAATTTAGAGTAGGATATAGAATTAAGTGCTACAATGTCTTGATTAGTACTATTTTTCCAGACTTGAATGGACTATAATTAAGCTGGTAAATTCATTAAAAGTGACATTGTAAAACATATTCTTGACTTTGACTCAACCGTTTTTACTCAAAAGTATGATATGCAGGTTAGTTTCATTTGACGCCCCAATGGCGCTAAAAATAAAGCCATCTTCATAGAACAACGCGTCATAATAATTAATAACTGGGTGAATATTATTACGAACAAAATTTACAGGGTATCAAATTAAACGTCCGATTTGTATTACATCTTGGGATTTTTATATTATATAATTACAAAAAGTAAATGACACTGTCATTAACATTGTGTCCACAACTTCAACCCCACGTATGTTTTTTTTTAGAAATATATTTGACATTGGGGGTGGGGGAGGAGTCTGTCAATAACAAACGATGCAGTCGACCACGGGTCAATTATGGTACAGTAAGTGTCCCACAGTGATGTATCGCTGTTCCCAGTTTAGGCCGCTGGGGTCGGACAACACATTTTATTTATGGGTCTGAGAAAAGGGCATTTATTACAGCAGAGGAATTTCTTGTCAATCACGCAAGGGTTGTACTGGGCCAGATTCCCAATGCGAACGATGTAATTGATTTAGATCGATGCTTTCATAAGAAAGCAAAACTGAGTAGCAGCTTGAATGAACATAGGCAGACTACTGAAACTTGTTAAAGTTGTTAATTAACAAAGACATTTTTTTTCTATAGCAAGAACAGAAACTATTATAATACTAATAATAATATCTTTACAATAGACCATTGATCTAAGTATATGGGACACAGGGTTGTGGTTAGTGTAACTGCTTCACGGTATGAAGGTTCGGGGCTCAAATCTCATGATAGAAACTGAATTTATTTCATTCCCATAAATAGAAACGGGACCACCTCCCTTACCAAAACATATTTTTCAGAAGTATTGTATATTACAGCAACAAAGCTTATTAGATTATTTCATAGCGTACAAAAATTCAATTTGGCTCAACTATTGCGAATTTGAATGAAGACCTGTCCTATGTTATGTAAGGGACCAAATGTGTGTTGCGAGTTCAAATGCTACCCGTGATCGTTTTACATCACGTATACAGTAACTAACGTTTTAAGTCACGTATACATACGATATACAGTAAATATATTCTATTATTTATTTATCGGGACACCTGGGTTCACCAAAATATAGTTGTGCCAGAGAAAAAAACGTATTTGATCGATCCACAGCGTTAAAGGTATATTCCTTGCGCTCTTCGTCAGCCGTCACTGGCTCGTATCCGGTGATGAGGCGCATGGTGGAATTCCCAAGACTCCACTTCCTCTTTTGCATGTGAGGGAGATGACAACCATGTATACTTTGGAGATCTCTGGGCTGGTTGTAAATACTGTATGAATGAGCGAGTGAATGAAAATTGTGAATATGCTATGAATGAGAACATTTATCACAATTACTTATTGCCCAATAAGACAGATTGTATTTTCATCGCAATAAAGAAGTTTCATATAAAAGGTATTTTCAACAACCCCTACATAATAGAAGTATTGTTCCTATATGTTGTGGTGTTCAATAATTGTTTATTTGATTGGTTAAGAACAATGAAAAAAATAATAAAATCAAGGAATTAAAAAATCGCTATATCAACTAGTTTTAAGAGTTTTCATGTTAATATATTAGCTAATAACAATTTTTTAATTTGTTGAAAATGTGATTTTCGTTGACCGAAATGGTTTGGTTAAAAATACATGGAACTTTTTTCACTGCCATATAATGAGGTTTTGAGATACTGGCCTCTCACCGTCATATTCTTTCCAAAGTTCATACTTTATATAATGCTACAAGCATTTAATTTTATCTTTATTTGGTCTTCAATTTGAGACCTGACCCTTTCTAATGTTGCTATAAGTACGTGAGTGGGTATATTTAGCCACTGGTGGAGGAATGGAACTCGACCTCCGAGTACTGCGGGCCGCTAACTATAGACTGGGTCCCACTGTCAGGGCGTTACACTGCAGATAGCCAAAATAAACTTTGGGTTCCACCATTATAAGTGGTATAAACAATTTTATTTATCGATATTTTAATATGCTTTAAGAAAAACGTGTTACATAATTACAATTACGTGTTTACCACATGCAGAGAGAGAGGGTGTATGACCAGATGACTAAAAAAAAAGTAATTGCTACATTAGTGAATGATTACTTTAGTATTTCTTTCATGGTTTGCTTCCTTGGACACAGGGCAGACTGTTGAATGTTTATTCAGTTATGGCAAGATGAAACTTGTTAGTCCTGTGTAACTGTTACTAGCGTCATAATCACGGGTTGCGATGTAAATATTATGTCTGACATGACGGCAGAGGTCACCAGTGATACCTACCCTATATGGTTGAAGCTAAGTTTGAGGATGTCTGCATTCCAACGTCTCCCCTCAGTTAGCGCCGAATATTCTGATGCAGTCGTAAAAGTAAGGAATGCTTAGGTCTGTGCGAAGGGTGCGATTTCATACTTAAGTGGTCGAAAAATCTGTATGGTTTTGATGTTAAACATCTTAGTTCATTAATAAATTATAGCACTTAAAGTCAAAAGTAAAAAATAATCGGAAAATAAATTACAAGTGACACGTTGGTACTATCTGGGGTATATATACATTGTAAAAACAAAGGTGTCATAGTTAACTTAAAATGGTGTTCTTGAGTTTTAGTCCTTGGCCACAATTGGGGAGGTTTTGAATGCCCAGGCATTATAAACTCAATTGTATCTTTGCATTGTCATGTTTGCCAATGAAATTAAAGACACATATAAGATGTCTGTGTTCATGAGTCTTCATATCAGTTCGTTAAAAACTTAAATTATTGCGAAATTTACTCAACACTTCATTTTATTTGTCAAACAATTTCAGCTACTGAAAATAGTATTTTTGAAAATTGAAGACGATTTTAAATAGCTAAAGTATTAACATTTCTCTTTTATTCTAACTGGCTTTGAACATTAAATAGTCGATTTCTACCGCTACCAGTCGTTGGTTTGTTTAATAATTTATACAAAATAGGAAACCATCGTTGCCATACGATGAAAATACAATTTTATATTTTTTACGTTAAAGCAAATGTTCTAGCTTGAAAGATACCAGGACCTTTAAGCTAAGAGGTATGCAGCGCTATCTATGAGCCTCAGCAGAAAACTACGCTACGTAAATGAGCCTATTTTATCTTTTTATGAAGATTTAATTATTAATAGGCATGCTAATGACATTTTAAAAATTTGAGTATTAATTGAACATAAATATATTATTAGTCGATATATTCCATTTATTAGAGAATCGAAGGAAGTGGCTAATATTCTATTCCACGAACTCCCTAGTTTCAATACGGTAATGTCTCTAAATCCAAAACCATTAGTCAGCAGCGAAAACTAGAACTGCGGAACTCTCAAAGCTAAAGCCCGCTTGAAAGCCGACACAAGAGCTTCACTTCAGGGGACAAACGCCGACATCGAATGCATAAAAATCGATCCGGCTAAAGGCCTTGCTGAAGCATTAATGGATGGTCTACCTGGAATTCTATTAGGCTTCAGAGCGTGGAACTCCAGCCCCCGGAGTTACAAATGGTCGCAGGTGATAAATTGCTGGAGAACATTAGAGCTTTAAAGGATTAGCGATAAGCTGTAAATAAAGGATTACCGCTGGCTGGTTCGTATCAGCATGGCCCAGGGGTACAGTCGGACTCTTCGAGGACCGGAATTTGTTCAACTGAGTTCCCGTTTGAGCGAGGAGCTCATGGTTAGCCGCGAATTTAGATACTTGTTGGAATACCGGCTTTACTAGTTAGATTTATATCGAATTTATTAGTAGAGAACGTTTCGTAGAATAAAAAGGCTATTCAATGTCGGATTCAAATTTGAAATCAAATTCGTTTTTTTTAATTTTCAATGGAACCCAAGACTTAAAATACTTTCCCGTTTCGGTATATAATTGTGAATAGATTTGCAAAATATTATACGTTTTGAAGTTATCTGAATGCGTCCTGCTTATCTTACAGTTTACTCAATCTAAACACATGTAATTCTCCATTTTTACTTGAAGCCCCTACGATGCTAAAGCTAAGAAAATCTTTGTAATAGATAATTAATTACTGAAAACTCAATACTTGAAAGTGGTCAACTATGAACCCCAGGATTGTTAGCCCTTTGGTGTCTAACGCCGTAGTGTATTTCAATTTCAGCACACGGCAATTCACACATCGTCCCATTAAATTAATTTAATTTTTTGACTACGTTCAACGCCTTTTATTTCGTTTGCTTATAAATTAGAAAAATACAATTGAGTTCATGATTGTGATGATACACTCATGTCAGGGGTAAATCGCTCTTGCCCACCGTTTCGCGATGTGGCGTAGACCAAAGAGAGACTTAGAAAGCCACAGTTGCTCATGGTATGATGTAGAATGGTTGCAAGTGCCAGTACCCTGACCTTCTTTTCTATTTACAATAGAAGTTTTCGTTAAATTCAGAAATTCTTGTCAAGGCCATATGGAGTATGGCACATAGATTTTACTGTTTAGGGATAAGTTCGTAATAAAGAAGACTGGTGGAGTACATTTCTGAGCAGTCTGAATTCGTTTGATGTTGGACGGTTTGGATGTACCCCATAGTTCTAGTCCATGAGTCAAAAATAAATAAAATGGCTAGGTTACCAACTCTCTTAATGTGACATAGCTATTGTATTCATTTTTACCTCAAAATACAGAAAGTTTCAAGGGAAACCCGATATTTTTTTGTGTTGTTTTTTTATGCTTAACTTATTATTCCCATTTTTCTTTATTTTCACAAGAGCCTCCTCCTATATAAAACAGCTGAATAAAGCAGTTACCCTGGCCGTGTTGGATCTGGATTGGGGAAAGCCTATAAAGCACAAATCCACGCGGGGTTTGGGACTGAGGGACTGGGGGTAGGGGTGGGGTAGCGGAGACAAAAAGAGGACTGGATAAAAAGCGACAGAAAGAAGAGAGGGGTGGAAGTGGGCTTTGACATGACCCGAGCCGCAGATCAAAGCCCGACCTGGCCAAGCCCTCGATATCTACCTGTCGAGAAATTTGCCCTTTCCATTGACCGCTGGGCTCGTCTCTTATTTAATTAATTATACCCCGGGTCACCAATTAAATAGTCGACAATACGATTACTTCTGATCTCTTACACGGGGGCTGTCCATCCAGCCTTCGTTGGAACGGTCCCTCTTTTTACTAATTCAAACAACCGTCGTTGAAAATAAATTACATAGTAATGACCACATCGGCAAGCCATAGTAATGATGAACACTATATGTTAGAGCATCAGCATACTTTCTAAAACAAAAATAAACAACTTTGTATTTTCTAATTAAGCCTGGACAAATTTATTTTTGGAGGTCAGCCTGAGTCCTAGGATGTTAAAAGAAAACAAATATGCAGAAATCAGAAGAATTGAGGTCGAAACAATCTTGGGACTGGCCAAGGAATGAAAGATGATGACTCTCGAACTCGGAGAAAGAATAAAGATCAGACCAAAACTGACGTGTATTATCAAGCACATCAATTTCATGATCTGGACATCTGTTCCACAAAAAACTATTGGATGAGAATATCGGTCGCACTAGGAAAACATCTAAGCTATAAATCGCACAAGAATCTCATACAATTAAACAGAATTGTGATTATTTCCTTTGTTAGGTTGTCTAAGAGATTTCAGTAAAACAGGGCTAAATATAGCGGACGATGTTTGTTCAGTAGAAGGGCAAGTTTTTTTGTTTGTGTATCCTGTTTCCTATTAGTTCCGTTCTTTGTTTTCCATTTAGTATTCGGTCGTTGATAATGAGTTTTAACTTGTGATTTTGGAGATTGTTAAAGAATTGTATGTAGTAATTGGTGCTTCCATGATTGTGATGTAAATTTCTATATTGTTTCCATTTTTCTATTACATTATAAAAAAAACATTGTATATAAATGTGAGCCCAAATGCAGAGGTTATATTTTTATTTGGATACGGAGTGATTTAAAAGGTATTTATTTCAAGGCTCAGAAATATGCCCAGTGGTTATTGCTTAAAACATAACTAAGTGAAATATTAAACGTTAAAAATGTGTTCGTTTGGTAAATAATTAACTTTCGTATATGTTTAATCATAAAATATCATAATTTAGAGTAGTAAAAATCGATGTAATGCAGAGAAATGGCGCGAGAAAAATCGTGTGTTTGTTACCACAAAACCACACCACAATGGTTCAGAGCCAGTTCATATCTATTACATGATTAAACATTCGTTCCTCTTGCAAAACTCCAAGGTAATATAATTCCGGTTATTTTTCATGCAGAGTACTAACGGGAAAGGGAAGAAGCTAAGGACCCAGGAGGGAGATAAACACCGAGCGGAAGGAAGAGACTGCTGTAATTTATCCCGAATGCGAAGGTAGAACGCGTTATCTGTAAGCGAGGGAAAATAAAACTAAAAAGGGGGTTCTGGGGCAAAGAGGGGGTCCGGGGGGGAGCTTATAGGAAGGAAGAAGGTGGACATGTTGTTAGTGGCCAGCAGGGAGATAAGAGGTTATCGCCGTGTGATTCCGTATTCTGCAGCCTGTACCGTGCATAAACACAGGAGCACGTAGTGTGCAAGGGAATACCAGGGGGACCCCCACCACCAACGGCCGTCCTCAGAGGTCTGACTCCGGTCCAGATGCCCTTGTCTGCACCTCTGTCGTCGTTACTCCGTCAGGCTTCCTGGTTAGGTTTTAGTGGGATAGGGCGGTCATTTCTATAGGCCTATTGTGCCAACAACTTGTAGACAATAGATAATCAGCATATGATACTTGGTATTTTTTTTAAGTTCGTTAAAGTATTTATCCTACCGTACCTGAGTATAATGTGGTCACTTGAGACATTTTTATGGAATTATTAGAATTCCGTCTTTAATTTTCTAAAATATCAAAATGAAAGAGAAAGGCCCAGATGTTAAAACAGCATTAACGGAATCGAAATCGAAAACCTTCGAATCTAGAAATGAAACGATTCAAAAACAGTACTCCTGTAAAGCTCTATTAACTTGAAATTGATAAAGGGGAAATCAGAAATAATTAGTAATTAACAAACTATTTTATGAAATAAAAAAAATATTGATCAATGAATATCGATTATAATTATTAATAATTAACACGCAAAGAAAATGTTACTGGTATTGGGGCTCAAACTCGGGACCTCCTCAACATCCAGTCGGTAGCTTAAGCAAACCGAGCTACCCTTCTTTCCAATCTGAATTCTATTTGGTGAAACTCTTGCGAACATTGTACGCAAGAGAATCCACATTTGAGAAAGTTTTGAATCGTGGCAAAGCCAACTCCTAGTGGATTTTCACCACTCTTCTTAGACACCTCACTCGAAGTCTCCCACACTCCTTAATTAGTTTACTCCATCTTCAAGGAGGCCCTTCCTCACTCCTATAAATTCCATCTCATTTTCCCTCATTTATTAATTTTCCCAATTTGATAGCTTTGAACAGGGGGGTAGGGGGGGGGGTAGGACGGCGACAAGGTAGCTCATCTGGTAGTGCTTTCGGCTTATCGGATATTATAAAAGTATCCGATTCCCGTCCCAATCCTTGCCAGCAAATTTTTCTTTGTTGGTTAATTATTTATTTTCCACGCTTATTTACGTTCCAATCATGTCCTGAGCGTATGTGGCTCACGCGCTCTTCGTCAGCCTCCACTGGCTCGTATCCGGTGACGTGGCTGGTGGGGGAGCGTGAGGGACTTCCCGAGACTTCGCTTCCTCTTTCGCTTGCGAGGGAGGCAACAACCGTGTGGACTTGGGGGGCCCTTGGGCTGTTTGTAAATGTTTGAAATATTGTATGAATGTGCGAACGAATGATGAATTGTAAATATGGTATGAATGAAAACACTTATCTCAATTATTTATTGCCTATTAAGTAAAGGCAGATTGTAATTTCATCATAATAAAGTTGTTATTGAATTAATAAAATTGGGCCAATACCACATAATACACAATTTCTCATATATCGATTATATTCTGTCAAATAGAAATTCTACTGAAATATGAACAATTTTGAAACACCTTAATTTATTAAAAAAAATAAATGAATTAGTTGAAAAAGTGTATTGATAATAAAAGTCCAATTAACAAGATAATCTTTAAATCGCGGAAATATTAATTTAATTAGTAGTAGCCGATGTTAAGGAGTCACCTCATAAAAAATCAACTGCTGAGATTTCGAACATTAACAAGCTCAATAATTATAAACTATAGAGATTGTTAATTGTACTAAATCCTGCCCTTATTATAGACCAGTTTCCTAACTAGCCTATGAGTATATAAGGAGCGATGATTGTTCCAAGAGGCTCAGGTATCTTTGAAAGGGGTTTCAGCCTCCGTCAGGTCGAGGGATTGCAAGGCAAGCCGTTCCATTCAACCACTACGTTTGAGACCGCCTGAATCATCAAGATAGTGATTCATCTGCGCACGTACGCGGCTGTTGGGAACATAACACACACATCACATATTCTAAATGTATCTATATATTTTCCTAGGATGTATACTTCTCTACAGAAACTGAGTAACATATGTGCAGATTTTATTCTTGTCTGAATAACAGACGGGCAGGAACTGAAAATATAATTCATGTGGATTGATAGGACTGACAGGGACTAATTATAGTCACTTATAACTGTGATTTATTGTGAATATCTATGTTTTGGCTGCTCCGTCATAGAAATATCTGATTAATAGAAAAAAGTATAATTATATAAAAAATCAAATAATAGTAGCTGTGAAATAAAATATATCATTACTTGGGATATTAGGGGCAAACAAGGTTATTTACTGTAGAGCCCGAAGGGAGAGAATCCATTTTCATTTAGGAATGGTCTTTTTGTATGTTCTGTAGCACTGGTAGTAAAAATGACACAAACAATCAGACAGTTTTAGAGGTATATTTTACAAAACGAAATATGCTCAGTTTGTAAACACAGGTGGTTTGAAATAAAAAACTAACTAGCTTAATAATTTTATGTTCTCAGCTTGGAACTACTAATGATCTGAATTTCTATCCACCCCCCAGTGGGTGGATAAGAACACATTAAAACATTGATGTAAAATAATTGAAATGATAATCCGATTGAAATTAAATTTTTGGGAGGCAACAACAGTAATTGGATATTTAACACCTTCCCGGAATTTTTAGGTAAATGTGCAATCTAAATATTTTTTAAGAAACACAGGCCGAGAACCGTGGGAAACTCGCAATAGGTTTTCTTCATTTTCTAGGTTCTTTATTTCGTTTGTATATATTTAAAGCATGTAATTTCGTTAATAAACATAAATATGCGACAAAGTGTCCCATGAAGTGGGCCTCACCTCTTAACCCTAAATTCGGTTTTTATAATCCTTATAATCATTATCCTTATAATCGGATTTTCAAATTATTTATTTGACTAGCTATTAATTTGTCCTTTCGAGGCTGAGTGAACCCCGACCAATCCTCCAAAGAAAAATCTTTAGGCGAGCCGACGATAGAACATGGGTAACCGCAGTTATAAGTTGGTCTGCAAAAAACGTGACTAATCTAAGTTTACTAAAAAATTATTTGACATAAAAAAAAAAAAAAAAAATAGCAAGACTACTTATTCATGGATCATCTAGAATTCCCATCAATGTACGAAGTCCATGAGGGAACCTTATCTTTATGGGTAAAAAGAAAAAAAGATTCATCTAGAATATTATAGAAAACATCTACTTTTTATGTTTAATAGTTATTTGGCTACTAGCATGTTGAACACACTTTCTTCCCTCAAAAAAAAAAATAAATAACAAATTCCAGGCGTTTCTCGACGACGGCCAAAGGCGATTGACTCTACCCAATGGCGTCAGGAGCCAGATAAGCGAGCGCCCCTAAGTGGATGCTAGGATCAGCTCGCTCTCAATTGCTAAATAGCATTATCCACGGCCAATAGGGACTACAGAGAGGTGGATTTCCCTTTTCCCCTTGGCTGAAAGGGCAGACTCTCGCCAGAACGTGACCGGCAGACCTGAGGTCGAGATGAGATCAACAGCCTCTCCGAGCACTCAAGTGCAGAGACCGTCGGATCAGCAACACTTGGCAGCGGCACTCTGGAGTAGGATGATTTGGGCCAACAAACGTCACTGCCTTATACCAGTTGAACCTGGGTTTCATTTCTTAGCATTTTTTCAAAATAAATAATTTTTTTAATATTAATTAGCCAAACTGTATTTTTTAAATATATACATATGAATGAAGGAACTAAGGCCGTGGAAAGACAATAAAAAATAACAAGAATTGTCTGCGTTGTGCCTGATGTCTCATATTGTTCATGGGCAAATCACTCTGGAACTGGATGTGTTCTTTAAAATTTCAGATCAATTGGATCAATTATGTAACTGTTATCTTAGAGCTGTTATTTCTGGAACTTACCACTTGTACATAATTTGTAATACCGTAGAAATAAGATAAACTAACAGTAGCTAGTAGTTCTTTATAGACACACCAGACTGGTGAGCCCAAGTAGAGCGAATCGTCTTGTTTCAGAAAGAGGACCAAGAGTCAGGTAGGTCAGTTCTTGACAGAACAGTCTGGACAGGGATAAATTCAGGATCAGTTGAAAACTAGAGGGATAGGCCTCTGTCAGAGGTGATAATGAGCAAGAGGATTTCCCTTGAAAGCAATGTTGTACAGTAAGAGAAGGACATTTATGTTAATATTTACTTTTTAACGAGAATGCATTAATATCTATCATTTTATTTCATTTAATTACATTTCATTTTAATTATTCATTAGTTTTATCGTAAAGCCCAGTACGCTTCTTCACTTATAATATTCAACTAAACCTCCCATTGATGAAATTCACCTTTGGGAAATAATACAATTCAGGGCAGAAGTCAATTCGGGTCAATGGTGTCAATTTTAATCCCAATATGCATCACACTGACAGTTTGGTAGGTTAATCAAATAAATAAATGGCATCCTAAACCCATCCTAAATATTTTATTCGTCTGACCAAAGCGTAGCGGCGTAGTCACGAGCATAAGGTAAGTTAATAACAATATACAATATTTATATTTTAATACCTTTTATTTATTTATGAATTACAAATATATTTGCTCCGGTGACCGAACGTAGCAGAAACACATATATACAGTCCATCAGACAGATGGAACTAAATAAATGAAAGCAGAGGATGCTTTCCGAATTCGAGTGAATGCTTTGTATAACCTTTTTTGCCACCAAAACGTGTTCTTAAACCTTCAAAAACTTTTAAATTCTTTTGAAATTGGCCTGCGTATTACAAAAACAAACCTCTTTAGCAGAATACCTAAATTTTTATCACTCAAATTCAAAAACCAAAACTCGAAGTTAATCAGGGATGATTGCAGTGGTTGCCCACAATCCATTAATGTGAATAAACTACTGTTCGGTTTGCCCTCAAACATCATATGACATGACATGAGTGACATCAGCTCTCTACACTTCATTCCTACATAACAAGATATAAATCTACGTTCAGATTCTCATTCCGCCCTCATAGAAATATTATATATAAATCTCTACAGATCTTACTTAATCTTAAATTTCAGATCTTTTCATATAAATCATGTATCGGCAATGTTCCCATGGATACCAGACCATGCAGAATTCCAACCAATGCTGTAACGAGATAAAGTCCTTGTAAAAGTTTTTTCAACCAATCAAAAGCCTAAAAAAAGGACTAATAATCATAACAAAAGTGACAAGGCCTACCTTTTATTGCTTTTTTCAAGTAATAGAGATGGTCACACCCGTATAAAACCTTGTTTTGGAACGTCAAGTTTCCTTTTAACTTAAAAAATAATGTATAATGTAAACCTCGATAAAAAAAATACACTACAACTGCCCGAGTTCGATAAACGCGGGAAATATTTAAATAATTAAATTTTTAAAAAAAATAACAACAACAAGGCATATTATAAATATCCAACGACGTCCCTGCCACCTGCCGCCATTTTAATTTCATTAATCAATCTTCCTTAGTATATATAAAAAAAATAGATTGTGGATCAAAGCCTATCAATCATTGTCTGGGAGCGGATGACAGATGGCGCTGGCAGAGGACCTAATAAATATCGCTGACGTCGTCCCGTGGTTGACAGTAGATAGTCATGCGGCAGCTCTCCTAGCCAATCTCAATGCAGCCTCACAGGGAAGCAACAAGGACCGCTTGACAACTATTCATACATACAATGCAGTTTAATATCCAAATGAATGATAGCAAATTGCTTAAAGGGATGAGTACTATGAACTCAGCAAACAAAGTACTGAGAGGTGATGTAAATAAAAAAGAAAAACAATGAAAAGCCTTAAAACGACTCTTATCAAGAACTAATGCTAGTAGCTGGATTAGTTTTTTTTATACATTAGCTCTTTAAAATTATATTTATTTTATACCAGAAGATGACAACATGTATTTTCATGGGAACACAAACAATTTCTAGATGTGCAATTTTGAAAAAAAAATTGTTTGCATTATTAAAGTACCAACACTTAAGCCGAATCAATTTAGCTAGGGACTACCCACACGACTTAAATTTCAACAATCGACAAAGACTGGGGATGAATAAGGATTTATTATTTTTGAGTAAAAAGGGAGAGGCTAAACTTTCATGTGGGTACAAAATATTTTGTCTCCCAGGAAATGTTTAAGCTCAAGGATAGTTGCCAAAATAATTAGCTGGAACTTTCTATGCATTGATCCAAAGTATGTCTATTTAACAACCACGTATCACGAAGGATATAGATAGATAAAGCTATGAAGAAGTGAGAGCAGAGGAAATGGAACTTGCAGAACCGCGATAATAGATGAACATATTTATTGCATAGTTTCTTTGTCATATCGTAATTATCGTGACGATTAAGTTATAAATAGTGCTCTGAGAACTGAGAATCGTTAAACGTCTACGAGCGGATCACACATTCAAGCCAACACAGTTTGACTGGAAAAGGCAGTTACTTTACATAAGTTTCAGAGATAATTGCGGAAAAAGTTAATGATGGTTTCCTCTGGTATGTTACCGTCAGCAGAAGAAATATTTGGGATTTCATCCCCTTTACCGGGTACTGTTTTGCGATAGAATATTTTACTTGTTTCTGCTGAGTTTTTAGCAGGCAAAGGTTAAAACGTGGAATTTCTGTCTGTATTGTTCTATCAACAAAAAAAAAAAATTGGTTACTGCTTCCATTTGTGTGGATCAATAACTGTATAGGGGACTGTGTATTAGAATCGTATGTATAGACAAACTAACTCTTTTATATGCATATATGTTGTAATTAAATCACGCTGGCATATATAGTATATACTCTACTTAAATTCTTTATAAATAAAAGTCTTTTTAGCCAGTGGTGCCTATGCAACAATGATAGGTGGATTGTGCCATCTGATTGTACACAACTAATAATGATAGATTACTCAATTCTACAAATATCAAGAATATGACAAATCTGTTCTAATGTATACTTTTTATAGTATATGTATCTACCATTTGTTTTTTACAAAATGTGTATGATAAATGTATGTTATTTCATTTTGAATCGTTGTTTTTTGGTTGTTTCACATGGGACGTTGATATTTAAAAAAACAAATAAAAGACGTACCTCTCCGAAATTTCATTAATTTATATTTATGCCCCAATTTCGACGGAAGAGGAACTATAGTGCTCGATGGGATGGTTATCATGCGACGTCTGTTAAAACAGAAAGTATTTTATTTCATAATCGACTAAACCATCAATACTTTTATAGTACGAAATCATAGTCTGATGATGTAAGGGATGCGCAGTTGAAAGTGGCCGATCCAAATAAAAAACAACAATAAGCTTGAACAGGCTGTGTCACTGAAACCTAAAGACGCCTTCCAATCAACAATTTAGTAGCCTTTTTTTTTCTTTTTTTTTTTTAAATAAGCGCATATTAAATGGTGGAGTTGACGATAGACTTTGGTCGCCGACAACCACTTTTCACAAAGGCAAAATATATTATAACAAAAAAAGGGTTCTGACAGTGGCTTGTTATTGGGGGCCATATTTCCCGCCTTAATAACATCTGCTGGAGAGCTATAAGGAGAGGGATTGAATAAGAGCGCCCCCCCTCCTATCCCCAGCCGATAAATTGTCAGACAAGCCAATAAAAATTGGCCCCCCATTAGAGTGGCCATCGCTCAGGCACTATTTGTCGGGACCGACCCTCTTGTAGCTCGTCGGACTTACTGTTACCTGCGGCTTAGGTCGTCGTCATCGTCGACTAATATTCAGTGGTGCTTAGTATTCACCCTGAGGGATGGAAAATCAGCGGGATGAACAGCATTTTCCTTTGATTCAAGCTTTACAACCAAGTGCATTAAGGACCATCCTAGACTTCCTGGTAGCATACGTATATAAATTGCGTCGGTGAACATGAATGAAACAAACATATGTACAAATAAATATATATCTCATATATGTATATAGGTAGTTATGGTGAACTACACTGATAAATCACTAGGCGGAATAAACGATGTGTGGTGCCTGAGAAATCGGTTGCCAATAAAAGAAAAACTTTTAAAGAGAAATGAACATTTATATCATTTAAGACCTAAGAAAACAACAGTCAAAGCAGGTTGATATAGGCTAGATCTAGTACAACGAGATTTGATTTGAATTGGATGAGGTTGTAAAGGTATTGAGGAATTTTAATCATGACAATACTGAAGAGTAGGGATCCAAGGAAGTATTGGCGACGGGGAGGGCAGAAGGGTAGTGCCATCCCTCAACTCGGAATAGTGCTGCAAAATGTGACGGCCTAGGGGATCCGGAGGATAAGACTTGCCAACAAGTGTGAAATAGAGAATTATTATTAAATGCAGCATGTTGAAATTTCTGAAAGAGGATATGGTTTTTATGTTTAGCTGAAGTTCTAATAAGAAACTAATTACCAGTTGATCCGGAGACCAGTTAAAACCTACGATATGAAATAGAAAAAAAAAACCACACATTATGATTCTCAAGAGCTAAGAGGTCGCAGTCACTGATATGACACCGCGTGGTTAACGAGTATTTCTGATAATAAGTTGAATAAACGGAATTTTTGGGTGGACATCTTTTGATGACTTTTACTTTCCAGCTATTGAAAAATGATCCACAGAGTTGCATCCTTAATTAATTTTTACATCATCGCGTCTAATGTTTCCTTTTCCATGGGGAAAACCAGAACTATAAATCCTTAACAGCCTTTAAGTTGGGAATTTTGGAATCTCCAAAGTTTAATTTTTGACAAGTCAAGGTACACTGCAGTTGTCAAGTAGGATGTTTATATTCTAGATGTTTTAAAAGCAATATCCAGACAATTTATAAATGAATGTAAATACAGTTAGAATCCATTACTTTAAAATATTGTAATTATAAAGAAAAATAGGGGGTCAGTGCATAATACATTACTAAGAAATGTTCTGGTATTACCATTTGGGGTTTTTGGGTTTAACTTGGGCTTTTATTTAAATTATTTCCTAAATAAACATTTATGTGTACACCAATGACGATTTTATTCATAATCAAGACCGGTGAATTTTTCTTAGGTATTTTTATTAAGTAAATATTGAAAATAAATTAATTTAATTTAGAATTTGATTGTTAAAAAAGCAAATATGCTCTCTTTTTTTCATGCCTAGTTTTTTTATATATGGTATTTCAACCAAAATCTAATCAGAAAATGTCTAGACGTTGTAAAATACGCCTTACGCATTACGACCGCTATTGTAGAACATACAGGCAGACATACGAAAGACTATCCCTCCTATTAAGAGCCTTTTCCTTCGTGCTTTCCAATAAAGTGCTTGGTTAAAAGAAGTTATTTTCAGTAAGGCAATATCGACATACCTACGTGGTCGATGCTCAAGTTTAAACGTCCACTCTTCTTTGGATGTCCACCTTCAACATTCAAAAGTAAAGAAAAATTAATATTCGAAAATCAGAAAACAATATCCGTACGTTCAGCAGGTTTTTGGCTGCCAATTCCTGAATGAAATAAATACTGGATCTGGCTGGGATAAAATTTTAATTTGCTTTTGACATGAGCACAAGTCCTTTCGACAGTTAAAAAGTGGACCATGAACGGGTGGGTGAAAAATAATTGGAAATATACAAAGGCATCGATCGATCGTTTTCATAACGGGTTTTTATTACCTCTGCCTCGTTTTTATTGTATTTACATTTTTTTTTTCGTTTTAAATGTTCAAGTTAGTAAATGTTAGAATTAAATAAAAAATGGTACACGAAAAGCCACAAAAAAATAATGTACATTGCTACTCTGCAACTCTAAATGATCAAGAACGCAAGACTATAAAATGTCTAACCAAACATTTCATGAATTAGCCATAATAATATATAATATAAGGGTTTAAAGTAACAAATATATTTATAATTTGTTTGACCTTGTGTTATCAACCTACACTTTCTTAAGAGAACAGACAACATTGTGCCGTTCTGTATCAAAAGTCTGAGAGCAAACATAAGTTTATTTAATTAGTTATAACAATTTGTCATTTAAAAACGATATATTAGAGTATTATCAAAGTTTTCATAAAATGCCTTAGCATTGGCAAATTAGTTCTCAGAAAATTAACTTAAGGGTCACACTTGGTCTATGTTGCCTACCTTTGTGCCTTTCGGGCACATTGCGACTTAAAAGTCTGAGAGCTTGTGCAAAGAGAATTCGTCTTGGGAGGTTAGGTCGGGATGTAAAGCTTGATATTGGTGAGGTCTCGGTGTCAAATCTCGGTCTTGCCAGTAATTGCTTTGTTGGTTGTTAATTAATTATGACGGGTGTAAATTAAGAATAATATATTTGTGAAACGAATTTAAACTTGTCCTTCCTGGGTAAGAACTAAGATGCCGAATATTCTGGTGACATAATTTAACTCCAGTGAATTACCTTAAAACCTTATCGTTTATGTTGTCTCTAACCCTTCTCATACACCAATAATGCAGTACTATTTCTTCAATGCTATTTCATCAACTTTCTATTATTATTATTACTTTTAAAATTATAAAGCAAAGGAATTGTCTGAGAAGAAAATGTGGTGAATCGAAGGGAAGCCGGCTTGAGAATGCTTCGTGCTTTATCGTTCGAGAATTTCCCTTATCTCCCTTCAAGGATGTCACTAGCTGTTACTACTGGTCATAAATTTACAAGCGTGAGTTATCCAATCAAGGAACCGCACACGACTTCATCAACATTACTTTACATTGCTTACACAACATTGTTGAATAAATAATAGATAAAGTCACAAGATTTACAACTTAGAAGACTTTTAAAATCAATAAATTATCAACAAGGAAAGAGACATTATTCCAATCCCTCAAAGCACAACGCTGAGTTGAAATAAAAATTGGCGATTTATTCAAAATAAATGAAGGTAGTCGCCTAACAATGAAGGTTCAACATAGAAATTTAATATTCTTGAAATACTGAAATTCCGAAAAATGCTTCGGACGCAGACAACGAAAACAACAAATAGAGTTTTATTGTAAAGAAATAATGGCGTAGGATTGAACGAGGCAACCAAGACAGAGGCGAATTTGAAGAGAACAAACGAAATAGAAATTGATGAAAGAAGAAATAAAAACAAAATAAGGTAGAAAATTTCCTTGTTTGCTAATAACAAATAAATAATCCTTGTTCATAAAGAGCATTAAACAAACAAAAACATGTTCTGTAGTGGATTTGAGATCCTTCGGCTATGCTTAAATGTTTATAGTGTGTGAATGTGTATTGTATGAATGATAGAATAAATGTAAATATGTATGTGGTCTATTATCACAATTACCTATTGTTCTTTTAGGGCTGATTGTAATTTTTTCTCGGTTTGTAACTTACGTATAAGTTGCTAATGTATAACTGTCCTTTGGAATAGGCACAGCGGTTCTTTTCTACCACACAACTAAACTGTTACGTATATAAATTATTTTGATTGCTTAGCTTCTCAATTCCACAGACTCCTGTTAGTCTAATTCAATTGTGTGAGTATAGTTCAGCATGGATCGTCAAACTGTAATAGATCGAAATTCCGCTTGTTTGATGATCATTAAAAGCTAAAAATAAAAAAAAAAAATGTGTTTAAACACCTGAACACACAGGGAATCGTTTCGGAGAGTTATCCAGGCGCTTTTCTGTTGTGTAAAATTAACAATCTATACCAATGAAAATCCTGCATAGAAGGCGAATTTCCTAAACTAACTACCAATTAATACCATTTTGATTTAAAGAAAAAAATATGCTTCGTCTCTTTTTGCCAGTATCCCAAAAAAACTAAACATAATATTTGTTCGGGGCTAAAATACATTATTCGTCATGTTTGTTTTTTTCTGAATTTGTTCTCCTAACTTATAGCATTGAAAAAATACTATAATAATTACAGAAGGTAATACTGAGAAAAGTGATCCGATGTCTGTACCGCCATAGGAAGAAAGGCGGAGACCCGCTCGAGTTATTTGAAGTGTCAACGGTCGGATTTCATTCGATGTGTGCATTTCAAGTACTTCGACCCGCAGCTCAAACTCACAACCTGGACCATCCAGTATTTTCTTTGCGATAATCTTAAGAAAGGGAAGCTTACGCTGAGCTATAAGCTAGATCTTCCTAGATACCATGTTATTTATTTCTATCTTGCTAAATAATCCACCATACATTACAACAGACTAGCCTACGTGCAACGTAATGGAGTGGAGTAAAATGGTTGTTATTGCTATGATTAAAATAAATCGTAAATAGTGACGATCTTCATTGCGAAGATTTCTTTTTTTCATTAGACTAAATTAAACGAAATGATGGCCGGCCCAGTGTAACAACTCAAAAAAACACATTGACCACAACATGTTGACACACATAAACGACTGTGACATAAAATGTATTCGGCTCTTAACTACCAGAGCGTACCTACTTGAGTTCTGCTCCAAGCAAGAACGGCAACAGACTAATACCGCCCGTATACATATACAGAATAATCCTACTTTGGCTCAACGTCTAGACACTGACGAAGTAGAGAACATCAAAAAGTTAAATCAATGACAGTTAACTCACTTATTGGCCACAAAGGCTACTGTCAAATAAATTGTAACATATTATTCAATCATGCCTCTATGTTTGATTTTTATGTATTTTGTCAATTTATCATTTTTTATATACTATGATGATCATTTTTTTTGTACGTTCAATTATTAAATTGTGGGTTCAAAAATGTAACTAAAATCGACCATAAAAAATGCCTATACTATAAATACTATACAAACTAATAAAGACAATAAAAAATGTGAAATTAAATGAAAAAATTATACTAATACAAGCAATAATAAAGTATTAATGACAACAATGATAGGGGAGGGGGTGGATGCCTGGGCTAGATAAGAAACTGTTATATTTTTGATGGAATACGTCAGAGGGTTGAGTGATGGATGCACAGTATCTGCTAGCCCGGTCTGTTCCACCTCCCTGTTTGCAAACGGCATGTCATCCCGATAAAGGAATATTGCCTCTTTATCATTTTTTTCACCGAGGGTGCGAAAAACAAAAATATGTGCAAATGTGAAGGACCTCTTTGAACCTGTTCAGTGAAAAATCGAATGTATGTCCATCCAATAGTTTAATAATCGCGAAATCAATTGCACAATTATACCTCTTCTCAATTTTATCACAAAAGCAGGGATTCATTTACTGCAAACCCGCTGCCGACAACAACACTACACCTTTGTAATAATCGCAATATCTTTCTGGAACTCCCTTACCCACACTCAATTAATGCGCTCAAAAAAAGATCGTTCGTTTGCTATCAAAAACAAATAAGTAACTGCATAAAGTCCTAACTAATGTTAGAGTGTAGATATTCTTTACATTCTCATAATAATTATGCAGGTTACTAAGAATAGGAAATAATGATTCATTCTCTTTATTCTTAGCAACATTCCACATGCTTCTTCTTAGTAATTCATAGTAACATGCAATACAATTGGTTATCTTTGTTTTCAATAGAAAGTTGAGGAATTAATCGAGTCTAATTAGAAGGGTCTAAAAGGAAGGTAAGATAACCCTTAAAGGTAAATTAATTGTTTTTACCCTGAATGAGGCTTTTTCTCCTTTTAACAGATGCAGGAATCATTACCCTCACACGGGGATTAATGAGAAAATACAACAATAGACAGAGCTAAGAGCTAGTAGTGCCAAAAGCAGGTTACTCTACCGCAAAGCAAGGAGAGAGTTAATCTCTCAGCCACTAATTCGGGGCTCAAGCACAGCTGGGACCTGGCTGTGAGCAATCAGCTAAGCTGCGGTCGACATCCATCCAGATAAAACTATCTAACAGGCATCTGGTCCGCTGTTCCAATATTAACCTACTCAAGCCTCCTCTTCCACTTCAGGATGGCTGGTAAGCATAGGGCTTTATTGTTCGGTACACATGGTGGATTGGCTGTCTCGGTTTTCATAAAAGCAAAGAAAACATACCACTATACGCGAACAGCTAAAGCATGCGCAGACATATATTGGACCGACATATTGAGTACAGTACAGCATTAAGATTTAATGTTGCTACCGATTGTTAACAATACCAGGTACAAACAGTACCGGATGCCTAAAAATAATATTTGACAAATGACAAAATATGACAATTACGAATTCAGAGAAATTAAGCTCATCACTCATCATAATTATCCGGAAAACTTAGGTACTTTCCTTAAGTTAAATACCATCCCCAAGAAGAATACAATTCTTTTCACCTCTTCCGTAAAATTTAAGTTACGTCGTTTTTCCATTGAGTGAACGATATGCTTAAAAAATATACGTTAGTTTTTCCAGGTCCACCCCTTATCCCTTATTAAATATACATTCGAAATGAGACTATTGTAAATTGTACTTACCCCCGGTAGAGTTTTGATGTTGTGAAGGGCGTTCTGTGCTTCCAGCGCTGCCTTCCTTGTGTAGAACGTCACAAAACAGCATCCTAAAAACAAACAGATAAATATACTTTCCTCATTACGCATGGCAAGTGTGTTTGAAGTAAACCATAATAATTACAATCAATAGCTAGAAGAAAGCAAATTAATAATGTATAAATTCAAGAATATAATATAATTAGAAATGAAAATACAATAGCACGAAAAGAGATGGAGCACCACAGTACAAATAAATAAAAGTAACAGAAGAAGCTAATGCAAGAGTCAAGAGTATTTACAAAAGGGACTTAGATTATTTCTGCTAGAGGCGGACAAATTCGAGTTGTCTCATCTTCTCTGGGGACCGGGAGGGCAGGAGGACAAAGAAATAGAAAAGGATAAATGAATATAATGCATTAGAGGGCACGTCAAAGGAGAAAACCTCCCAGAGGTCCTGAGCAAATCCTCCAGGTCCAGCTGACAGAGTTTCCATGCTAATAGCTCTCCAGCCTGGAGGGACCATCCAGCGATTCCTTTCTTAACCCCTGCGGTCGTTTGTTCGCGTCACTGCCAACCCCCCAAGGTCTTTTATAACTCCTTTTTCTCCCTTTTTCTTCCCACTCTCTCTCTCTCTCTCTCGTCTTCTGAGGTTTAAGACTCAAATGGCAAGGAAGAGAGTAAGGAGCTGTGGCCATCCAATCCGGGGATTGGTTAAAGAAGACCAAGTATTTACCAGGGGAACAAGCCGATCTTCAAGGAAACGGTTTGTTTTTATTGGGCGCCGAAATCGAATCAATGCTTGAGGTAACAGCTTGACAGTATAAAGGAAATTGGTTCGTGTCCGAAGGCAGGCAATAAATCACCCTAAATATAGTCCTTTTTCAGCCCTAAAATAAAATATTGTATTCTGAATAAAAGTTATATACTGCTTTAAGATATAACCAGACAGGTTTAGTGTAACTTTTTCAAAGAATAAAACTGCAAAATTGAGTTTCAAAAACCCTCCATTTCGGTCACCCGAGCTGAACTATCCACAAAGACAGTTGAATTAGCGGAGCCTTTGACTTGTGATCAGCCGAGTACAAGGCCTTGTGATCAATGCTCTTTAGTACCTATTATCTAAAGTTCTCTAAGGATTGTTTCCTAAATTATTGTGGTCCACCTGGCCCCGTCAGGGAAAACGAATAGCACCTGATGATTCCAAGTTATAGGGTCGCACGTTATAGTCAGATATCGTCCTGTTAGAACTGAGCTCCATCTATCAAATACTGTGGCAATCTCAACCAGAGATTTATTCATTTTTATTTATGACATGTGTCACAGCATTAAGGGGGTTGAATCCCGACACAGCAACGGTTTATATTAGATGCAATTGATATGCACTTCATCTTAAAAGCTCCCATAATAACATTTGTGTGTTGGCGTGGACACTATGATGGTTACGTTTCAAATGTTTTAGAGTTTTATTGTGTTGCTTTAAAACCAGAAACCGTCATTTTATCAATGGTGAGTTACTGCCCATGACAAATACATCAAATTTACCCAGAAACACAAAAACAAATATATGAGGAGATGTTTAAACAATTTTTGCGTTATAACTTTAGGAGTTTTATGCCTCTTTTGTGAGTTTTATGGTGGAAATAATCAACATAATAAAAAGGTTAGTTACGTTTGGAGTATCTCATAATTAAGAGCTCTGGTGATCTTTCCAATCACTCTCTCGTGATTGATTCCCTAATTTTTTTTGAAGTATTATCATTATTAAATTTACATACATTTAAAAGGGGTTTCTCTTACAATCTCCATATGTTAGTTTCCACAGACACGATTATTTTAATGACATGTAATTACAGCTCAAAACTAAAACTTATAATATGACTAATATAAAAATACCCTACTCAATATGACAGTAAAGTATATTGTTTATATTAATAAATATTAATTAATTATACACGTAATTATGTTAAATTGAGGGTAAATTATTTTTCATATCGCCGGGTAAGCAAATGGAATCTCAGTATATAACTAATTACTACACTATTGTCACTGTTGATTAATATTTGTATATTCACTATATATAAATTCAATTCAATGAAACCATTTGAATGTGTAATAAATAGCCCACTGCTGGAGATCTGCATCCACTATTGTCTTGACGGAATTAGGGACTCTGGTCGGAAGGAGGTGGGAGTTCCTGGAAGCTTTTGATCACTCATCAATAGTTGATTCCAATCCACTTAACTCTATCGGGCGAATGCCGTGTGCATTATCCATGAGCGGGTCTTAGCGGATCTGTGGATCTATCTGTTAAGGTGATCGGCGGCCAGGCCGGAGTAAGTAATGTATGAACGGCTCAATCCTCCACGGCACTCAAAGTATTACCTGTAATCAGCCAAGTCGGAGAAACTTGTTGTTTCACCTGGTAGACATTTCAGAACTTAATCAAATATTTAAAAAAAAATGTACAGATTGGGGAAAAAAACCTGTAGTGTCAAAGAATCTATTTGTTATTTACAATAGAGCAAATTCGAATATGAGGAATGATGAAAGTTATTTTTACGTTACCAAAAAATGTGAATTTGAATATTTTAAAATTTGTTCACTTTCACTTAGGTCTCACGGTTTGGTCCAATAATATGAGCTAAGAGCGAGTTCTAAAGCATAAAATTTCAAAGAGTTCAACTATTCGGTTGCTAGGCCTGACCCAGGGTAAACAGGAGCACGGCGGCTGAAATGGTGTAGATTTATGTCCTAGGAGGCAGCCGTGAATAAGCGAATGCAACAACATAATGCTCGCGACGCAGCACTATATCCAAATCTAAAGAATCCTCCTTTGCGAGCATCTTGCACTCTACCCACTAGAAGACACTTATTGGACGTTCTATCTTCAGCAGAAAAGCTGAGTTCGTAGAGCTCCCGGACTGACCATTGGTGATATCCCGGGTTCATTTTTTTTCTTTCGATTATCATTATATTTTTCTTTGGTTAGCAAATATTATTCACTTAATTTATATTACCTTGGAAAAACGTGAAGAAAACATTCCGCAATTATATCAAATACGAATTTTCCGTCTCTTCCTAATATCGCTTATTCAACACTTCAGTTGCTAAAAAAAATATCTATTTTCACCAACAACATTTAATATTATTTCTTAAACTCCTTTTTAACAAAAAAATTAAAAATAATGTTTGTTGGGAGTTATCAGATGTGTGGGTCCCCGAGGTGGGGAGAGGACACCCGCCGCGGGCTAGGGTCGCTACAACCTCTAGCCGCAGTCCGGCGAGCACAAAGAAAGAGATAAGACAAGTGGACCTGTGGTCTTTCATCTCTGCTGGCGGCTTAGCCGGTGGGCTGCTTAATTCGTTTTGATTTGACTACATAAGATCTTAAAAGGTGTGCCCTGACAGTGCACTGTGCTCTGGAGAAGAGGTACAGAGTAGGTATTATATGTAGTTTATGTGGTCTTGGAATGACCACGAATTCACACTCGGTATCTAAGGGTAGGCGAAAACCGTCCGGATCGCAAAGGAGAGTGTGAACCGGAGAGAAGCAGAATAGATCGCCATGGGAAGCGCTACTAGGTAAAGTTTGTAGGGCCACGACAACCGTATTTCGCAAGGGAGAGGTCTCTCCCAAGGAGGTGCTAGTTTTGGCGAGACGAAGGCAAAGATTCCCACTAGGAAGGTGTGGGGTCTGACAACGCCGGACTAAAACATAGCGAGGGTAGGAGAGAGAGGTGCAGAGGTAGGTGAATGAGAAGCCCATGGTTTGAGTAGAGCTGCAAGCGCCAGTGCAGAGAGAGTAGTGTAGCCGTGGCCCTACAAACTTACCAGTAGTGTCTCCCACGGCAATCCAGTCTGCCTCTCTCCGGTTCACACTCGCCTTTGGGATCCGTAAGGTTTTAGCCTACCCTTAGATACCGAGTGTGAATTCGTGGTCATTACAAGACCACATAAACTACCTGTAAACCTACCCTGTTCCTCTTCTCCTGAATATAGTGCTTTGTCGGGGCACACCTTCTAAGATCTTATGGAGTCAGATCAAAACGAATTAAGCCAGCAGAGATGAAAGACCACAGGTCCACCTCATATTATCTCTTTCTAGGCGCTCGCCGGACTGGAGATTGCAGCGACCCTAGCCCGCGGCGGGCGTCTCCTCCCCACCTTGGGGACTCACCCATCGCTGAGCCCGACAGTTATAAAGGAAAGAAAAAACTGTACCGAAGAGGTGGTTTGAATCCGTATAGGGGAATATCTTTTTTCTTAAGCTAAACATTATAAAACCAGTGGGTTAAATACCACAGCCAATAGTTATTAATGCATTTTTTCTGTAATAATATATAATATTATAATGATCTTAAAATTAAAAAAAGTAAGCAAAATTTAATAATATTATGACTAGTCGACGGATTTATTCTCATATTTTAAAAATTATTTTAGGTTCTGAAAGTGTGCAGATTAATGCCGAGTACATGTACAATGTATTAAAATATGGAAGAGAGACACGCTCGCTCTGAGCCAAAAGTAGGGCTTTTAGCAGAGCCATGGATCGCAATGCTCACAGCAGCCTGACATGCGATCTAACTGTTAGCATGAACGGCAAGGTCAGCAGCACCCCCCCCCCCCCCCCATCAATGTGCGAAGGCAAGATAGCTAATGCATCAGCGGGCAGTGGGTCTAATGCATTTAGGTCCGAGCACTTGGGAATTGAGCCTTCAGGCATAGTATTACCTAGCCTTGCACAATACCTTTAAGGTCATTCTCAGCCCATATAGGACAGGGAATATACTTTGATAGTAAAGACAACTTTCCTTAATATGAAGTTTTTTTTCCCTTGACAAATACTCGATAAATTGAAAAAAAAATCAATATGTTTAGGTTCCTTCGCTAATTTAATGTAGCAACGGCAACTTGCTCACCAACACTTTATAATTTGAAGTGAGGTCTCCCCCACTCTCTATGATTTGAAATCCCCCCCCCACTTCTGTGATTGGTTTGAGCATGCACGGACCAGTCGTTTGTTTAAATCACTAGATTATACCACCTGTTGTTTTCTTTCTGCTTTCCGCTTAACTCAACACGTGTTTTTTGAAACTGGGTTAAATTCGTGCTAAAGTGCTTGTTAGAGAAGCTACGGAGAGTGAATTTAAAAAAAAAAATCTTAAAAAATAGTTAGACGTTTTACCATCTACTTTACCTATGGTTTTAAAAATAAAGATCGTGTCACAGGTAGAGTCTCAGACGCAGGAAGAAAAAGGTCACGTCATGGTGAGTTTCCCCGTCTTGAGTTGCATTCGGTTAAGAGGATTAATCAGTGTAGAAATGTTCCCGTAAGTGGTTTTTATGTTGAAAGAAAAAGGTGCTTAGTCTCTTAGAATAGAAGTATTTGCAGCAAGTGAGCTCTCAAATTAAAAACAAATTCACGCCATCATAGCTAAAAAAATCAGCGGAGTGCGCCGGCCAGCTTGGACAAAGGTGAGAAGGCGAACAGACTTGACCTCTGTAACTATAGTTACAGCTATAGTTAATTGATGAGGCCTGGAAAAATGTCCTTTATAACTGCTTCAGAAAGTGTGGGTTGAACAGCACTCACCTAAATGTGGTGAGTTAACTTTTTAAAATTTCGTTCATGTTGACGATGACATCAGTGCGCCCTAGCCGAAGCAGAGCTGTTGTCCTGCCACGATGAGAAAGAGGAGGATAATGAAGAAGAACAAGCACCAACTCCAGTTGACTTTTCCTCTGATAGTTTGAGCGAGGTACGATCGATTATCTTCTATACCCTACGTACTCCTACGCACTCGGACGGAAACAAGAAATGATTTATTCTCAGATCTCATCAACATCTTAAATTCGTCCCTTGTAATTGTAAATAGAAGGTAGTGGCCTATGAAAATATATATATTAAAAAAAAAAAAATTAAGAAAGTTTTACTGCTGACTAATCTGAAATTCTAATTTAATTTTTAACGAGTTTAAAATATGCTAGTGTAAACACTACAGTCTAGGTTAACTGAAGCGAATTTCGTAATTAATTTTCCTGTTGAAGAACAATCAAGTAGGAGGACCTCTGGGTCTCTAGATCAAATAAGCAGTCAGGCAAGAACGAGCCAGGCAAAACAAAGCGTTTCATACATGCACGTTGCTGTGGTAATTACTGCATGGATGAATAAATTTGTCTCTCTACAAGAAGTTTTATGTTACATTATTACATTATGGTACAAAACTACTTGCTGTAATGTAAATACAAATTCAAATTTATGTATTAAAACAGGGACGCTACTAATGTGGTTTCCGATGGTAACACAATTAAAAATTCTTAAGGAAAAACCTATTTATTCATCTGTAACGACGTCCTAAAAAAAAAAACAAACAAAAACAGTGTAATTTACGGGTAGAATAGACTTATATTTTTATAGCATAATGAGAGCATACAAATTACTGACCATTCAAGGAGCCGAGGAGAAGAAGAAGCAGGGGCGATGGGCTGAGAAGGGCTAATCCTGTTTGCAGGACCAGGTAAGATATATCTCCTGGAAGTAGGATTACCAAGACCAACAAAGTCCTCCTCAACTTAATTAGTTTCGGCCCCACTCTATGTTCCCTTCTTCAGGAGCACACGTGATGCTGCTGCTGCGGACGCGCTAATCCACGGACCCACCCACCCCAATCCAATCACCTTCGGCGGACTTGGGCGATTAGTTCTCGTCAAATCTTGGTTACACAACTTACTCAGTATCTCCTTCGAGGATTAGTCTTTCAAATCCTCGGAACCTCCGGTGTGCTGGGTGAAGGGGCAGTTTTAGGGATGCAAAATTTTGAAATCCATTCAAGACTCATAATTATCGAAATAAAGGAATTCGCCCTTCAATGATTTATTAATTATTTTACTACTGTTCGTAGAATAACAATTATGAAGAATCGTTTATGTATGCATAGAGCCAGATGTATTGTGTTGTACATTTACACAAAAACATATCTCATAATTACTAATATTAATATTTTTTTGGGCACCGGTCAGAACTGGTGTTTGGTTCCTGATACTATATCTTCCCTATTTGAGTAAAAATATATTGAACCAGCATAGTGAAGACTTTATAGGAAGCAGGTTATGCACATTCATGAACAACTTGGTCAGCTAATTACCTATGGCTATTGATTAAGTGCGTTAATCGATATGCAATTAACCGCTGAGTGAATGAAACATATCGAATGAGGTCGCCGAATAATGACAGTCGTAAGCCGAACTATTACTTTTTACTCCTTCAAGGGTTGTTTTTAGACATTTAATTTAGTTATGGAGCACATTTTATAAATTAAGATTAAATTGTATTCTCTTGAATATAAAATTTACTATTTTTATAGCTGGAGTGGTTTCACCTCATTTATGCAATAAAATTTTATCTTAAAAATTTTATTGTTTAACACGTAGAATCAAAAATGTAAAAACATTACGAAAGGAGTTATGCGGGTCTGAACGAAGTAGTTAAAGACTGTTAAAGTCATTTACACGAGAATGTTCTGTTAGCACAAGGCACGTCGATAGAAGCGTACTTTATATCTCGAAAGGGAGGAGCGGGGGATGTTGTGGTAATGGATACTTCACAGCACAGAACCCACAAAGAGCGTAATGTTTGTTTTTCATTTTATTAATGGAAGGGAAGGGATCGTCAAGTCTTGGATCGGATAGCTCCTGATCACGGAAGAGCCATCAATCCAGTTTTTAGCTTCTTTTTTTACTGCACGGTGGGTTCGGTGAATATTTAACGCAGGAAAAGGTTCCGGATGTAAAACAAGTTAGACGGTGAACTTGCGCTCAATGTTCTCTCGGGGTAAGGTATCAATTTTTCATTTCGCTCCTGCTTCTTCTGTATTTATGTGTCCGCCGATATGAATCGAAATGGAAATTCCCTTAGTTGCCTCCGACGCGGCGGTAGGCGGAGCATCCACTTACCCGATTAACATAGCGAAACATAATCAGAGCAAGGGTTTGCACAAAGCATGTGTTTTACGTAATGAAGGTAAATTAATTAACCTAATATCTGCCATTTCTAACATGAAATAATTGACGATGTTTGCCATCGTTGGTTTAATATACTCCATATGACATTGATCGAACTGTAATTACATGTGCTGATTAAGCTTGCACCATTTTGCATTATGAACGAACGTTTTCTAAATTATAAATGCCCTTATCTCAGGGTACAATAACTTGCGCAGGCGGTACAGAAATACTTGCAACAGACAATGATACAATTCAAGCTTCTCCAACATTTCAAATTACTTAACTCAACTTATAATGTACGACCTGGGAACTTAAAATTAATACTACTAAATCCTTACAGATGACGTGCACCCTTCAACGTAGTCAATAGTTTCTCGTCAATTTTGTCAATCAAACTATTAATTATTTACTTTACTCGTTTAAAACTTATTAATAGCTACGGATTATCATGAAAACTTCAACTGAAACAAATTTGAACATGTGTAGCCCAAATTAATGGAAGAACTAAGAAAAGCAACAGATAACTGACACTAACTGCACGGACACACAACCCACTGTTACAAGAACTGTCTGTATGTCGTGTGGGGAAGAGGTTTCTCAATTTTGAGTTTCAAATGGGAGCTTCCAAGAGTTTTCCCCGTTATTGTTTACCAAATGAAAAAAAAAAATAGAAGCGGAAGGGAAGAATAACATAAGAAAAATAATATACAAGGAACTTGGCATATAACGAATTTATTATAAGATTGTGCAAGCATTATAATACACTCGGAAATGGATCATTTGAGAACATACAGAACTCATAAATATTGAATATTGAACTAAATCGATCCTGCTTTATGCAAATACAGTGAATATAAAAAATAAACGCTATTTGATCTTATTAAAAAATAAAATAAAAAATGTAATCAATAAAATCAATTAACAAAAACATTTTTCTATTACTTGATATTGAAATGGAATGAAATTATCATTAACAATTTTATTCTGTGATGGGTATATTTAATATTAGTTGCCGACAAACAAAACAAAAATAAAGTCTACAATGCAAGTATGTTGTTGAAATGTCGATACACAAAAGAAATGTTATTGTTTGTTTTTTTAGGCCGAAGTTAGAAATGGGCTTAAGGGGCAGCAGGGATATCAGCCAGAAGGCTACGAAAACAATAGATAACAATACTCTCCTGATAAAGGTTTAAGGGGCTGATTACCTGGATTCAGGTTGGATTACAGGTCGAATTATCGATTAATCGAGATCTAAATCGGTTGGGTTGGAGCAGATGTATAGATTAGGCGAGTGAGTCGATATAATAGATTCGAAGCGATTTTCAACTTTTCCAGGCACTAGAGTGACCGTGAAGTTTCGCTCCCAGCTCGGGAAAACTGGGCAGAAATTTTTAAATGTTAAAAGCTGTCTGCAAGGAAGATACTATGGGGGGAAACTCAAGTGTTTAAGTGGGTTTTCCGTATTAAAAGTGGAGAAATATTAATTAATGATCAACCTCAATGTTAATAATATTTACAAAGGCATGAGAAATAAATAAATAAATTAAATTCAAAGAAATTGTTAAAAAAGTAAGAGTTAAAAAAAAATTAAATTTCTGAGTCAGTGATTTTGTTTGTTTGTTAATAAATATAAGTGTAAGGAAACATGTTAGTCATGTATACTTATATTTGTATTCTCTGTGTTCTTTCCTTATTTGATATTTATATTTCTCATGGCTGCGCCTGATGTATAAATACGACACAACATCCCATGAAAACGTTTGTATGGCGAGTTCCTATAAATAAAAGTACTCTTCCAAACAATGTTGCGTATAAATCCACGTTCCTAATTAACAAACACATTATATTGCAGTTTACGGAGGGGGGGGGGGAATGATGTCAATATAAATGAAGCAGAGAGTCCTTTTTTATTAGTATCTTTTGACTCTAAAAATTTGAGGAATTGTGCACAAAAAGACAAATTAAAATTCTAAGAACGACGCTTTATTAGTAAGACTTCTAGTCAGTTAGTAAGAATTCTGTCTTTTTATAAACAGGAACCAATATGTATCTGGCATAGACTGGGAATTTAATATTAGCCAGAACATGACTGACGCCATTAAAATCTCTGCTATGTAAAAGCAATACCGATAAAACACAAAAAAAAAACGTCTTTAATAAGTTTTTAATAATAGTAGGGTATTTTACTATCATATGGAATTCAAATTTAACCTGTAATGTAGGCTACATTGCATTTTGTAGGCTGTTGTTGAATGAAGACAATACAATTCATGAACTACTGGCTCAGGTAATTAGCAATAACTGGCCCTAGATAATTGTTACAAGGCCGTTAACTGAAATAGCAACCCCCCCTCCCACTCCCAGCCCTTCCTCCCTCCTCCAACTGTAATCCATTCACTAAAGGGTCGATCGATTCATTCATTAAGCCGCTAAGTCGGCCGCAAGCTACTCAACTATAGAGAGCCAAGTTGGTCCGACTGTTTGCCAAAGGACTAGCAGAACAAAAGCCAAGATAGGGAACCCATAGATCTGGCTGTGGTCAATTAAACCCCTTCTAACTAGCTGCGGCCCCGCATTGCGCGGCTGTCATTCGGCCTGGTGCCCGCCTGGACCGCAGGGGCTGCTGTTCCGTTCTCGGCCATTATTGCTACATTCCACCCGCATTAATAAAACCCCTCATTGGACGATCAGGTAAATATTCATTACTGTCTCTGGAATTGGCAATAGACTCTAATTAATGGAAACCTTCATAATTTGCCACATGAAGAGCTGGCTAAAATTGTTGTATCAAATGTTTATTAATAGAATGGAGTACAAATATATATATATATACTAGATAGCTTCGAAGCGAGATGCTTTACTTTTAAACCGGTACCGGAAATCGTCTTTTGCCTGGCTGATAATTTGTATATATATCTGCTTGTGAGTTGGCTCGTAAATAAATGTAGAAGTACATTATTGCTGTCCGCAAGTCCTCTTTACCCGCTCTACCGCTCTACCCCTCCCGACATCACACACAGCAAAATATCTTAGACTCCACCTCAACATTGGTATGTTATGCACCCGCGAGTCAAAATACAGGCGCCAAATCGACTTTTCTTCCGAATGCATAGACTGATAAAAACAAATAGAACTCTTGATAAAATAGAAGAAAGAAATATGATTTACATCATTATAAAACATATCTAGACACGGGTACCTTAACTCTGAGGGGCAGGAAATCACTCAAACATTAAACCCTTCAAGATTTCCCAATCCACAGCCTTATAACAATTGATGACAGACAAGAACGATCAACTTCTAGATTTATTTACGTCCCAACTCACAAGTAAGGAGGCATTATAATAAATTGTCCTCCAGTCTATGTCCCCACTAAAACCCTCCAAATTGACCATAATATGACCTCATTGAAAAAATTCCCTCTCAATCCATGCAAAATTATCTGCAGATTGTAATCCCAGCGCAAGGTCCACCCTACAATCCTCTCTGAAGATTTAATCATTTCTAAAAACCGTAGAACATACATGTTCAAAAGCGCGCCCGATTGATCCATACATGTCTGAAGCTGTGGCTCTCCCTTCAAGCTCATGAGTGAACTATTTTGTCCATTCCATAGATATATTGATACATGCACACATCGCATACCATAAAGGATGTTAGCTATGCGTGTTCATTTAAATATCACAACTCCATTATACTCCGTCATCCTATTTATAAGTATTGATTGAGGGCTCTCATTTCAATTAGAGCTGCAACCATGCAACCATATATTGTAGGTGATAGGTATAATTAAAATGTAAACAATTAATTATCTAAGTTATATACATCATAAAATATCAAACATTTAACAAAAGAATGACGTATTAATATGCTAATTTTACATATTTATTGGTTGAGATATTTCTATTAATCACTTCATAGCTCCAAAGATACCTACAATTCTCCTAGAAGATTAAAGCGTCAAGGGGCTCGAGTTCTTTACTATCTAAACCAACATCAGGAGTCCTGGCACTGGCCAGTAATCTCCCTCAACGTCCGGAGTTTCCGCTCTTTCTAACAGTCATGTGGATACAAGAGCGGCTTGGGGGATCTAACTCATCTAACCAGCTACCTTCTTTTCTGAGGAAGTGGCAGGAGATTTTTGAAGATTTTGGGGGGTTTCCTATATACTTGTAAAAATAATTTACATATATTACAATATTTCTATGTTTTATGTGTGAACATTGTAAATACAGTATGGCTGAGAGAGTGAACACAATATTGTATAAATAGTATGAATGAGATCATTTATCCTAATCAGATCTTTGCCTATAGAAATAAATTGATAGTTCTCTGGAAACATTAATCCGTCTAGTTTCAGATAATTGTCAAAAACATTAAGTAGTTTATTTGTTATTAGATGTTGGTATGGTTGGGTCAAATGTTCGGTGCATAACTTTATCACGAGGAGGAACATAACTCCGAGATAGAGAAGGCAGGGGTCGGAAGGAGACACGATGGATCGATGTGGGATGGACAGGGACATATCGATACTGTTTCCTACCCAGTTATCTGTTCGCTCCGCTGTCACCTTGCAGAGCGAGTCCGCAGATAGTGCGCCTTCTCCCGGCCATATCTATGCACTTCTCTTCAACTCTTGTTTTCATTTTTTGTTAAAGATACTTAAACGGACTCTTAGTAAGAGCCAGGTGGGCTGCATGACGGTTGCTGAGGGAATTTTCACCAATTGGCCAAATATATGGAAATGATAATCCTAATTCATAAAAACATAATTACTGTCAAAAGTATTTAAGAACTTTGGTCGTTGGATGACATAACTTGATCTTCAGTAATGATGCAGTAGCTTGGTGAGGCTTTTTTTAAGAGATTATGCAGACGTTCACGAACGACTAGGTCAGCACATGCTTATGGATAATTCAAAAGTTAGTCGATGAGCTTCCCGCCGTATTTTATGTTGTGATGGTGTAGTCTTCTTGTCTTTTGCTAGTTATTTAGACATCATGGGCGACCTCACCTAGATTGCTTGATAGGTGAACGTTTGTGAACGTCAGCAAAACCTTATTCCTAAAATGTTAAGCTGCTAGAGTAGAAAAGTATATATTTAAGAGCAATAACGACGAAAAACTTGTAAACTAGGAAGTGACACTTCTTTCAATTTTTCGTGAAACGGCCTTATGTGTGTGCAATACGCTGCCCGGCATATGATGATGAAAAATATGTAAACTGGGTACCAAATTGTAATTCGTTACTTAACCTATATGAGGCTGAAGATTCATAGCACCACATATAGTCCTGTTCTCTCTGATGACAATGTTTTTGAGTCAATAAGGTGGGATTTAGCTCATCTTAAAAGTAACACTTGGGTTAAATTACTAATTCAAATGGTTATTTTGATTGTGATTATTAGCCAACTGGTTTGTCTTCCCATAAATCAATGCATTTATGCCATACATACAAGGAAGCTGGCAATATCATAATCAAGTGCTTGGAATGTTGTTCATAAGAGCGCTATCTAACTTATTAGTCACGTATCAATCTGTGATATTGGTGTTCTTAAACGGATTCTCAATTTTCTATTCATCACGAATTTTAGTATACTCAGCCTAGACCCATCCTCCAAAGAAAAAACCCATTTGTTTGATATTCATAGGGCGGAAACTTATATTTATACAAATAAATTTCAAAACGTTTATAAACTTCATATATAACAACATATAACAAGAATGTGTCGATATACCGTTAGATATTTGTAGCACCCGTGATATAACCTTTCTGGGGCTTCAAAGTTGTGCAATCCAATAACTTTAACAGAATATATAATTGCGGGGTGTAGTATTTTTTACATTTCAATTTTAAAAAGGGGGAAACTTAATAGAATCAATAATATTGTTTGAATAAATAATACAACCATTTCAGATTACCCTTCAAAGTTATTATATTAATTAATTATTTACTGTTATTTATTACAGTAGATAGGAAGTCATTTAATTTAAGATTGGGAGCAATCAATATATTACCAACCATTTTTTGGATTGAAACTATCATCAAAATATTTATAACTCTCTCACAGTATTCATACGTTTTATTCTTTCAGAATGAAACAAGCTTTTCACTTGTCATGACGGGATAAATTTTAGCAAATCAAATCAATAGCACTAAAATATGAATCACAGCGAACTGTTTGTCAAAATAATTAGAAAATTTTTAGTAAAGTGAAAAGAACGCTATTTGAAAGAAAAAGATGAAGGGAATAATATCAGTCCGTACTACACCATAAATGCTTTCCTTTGTAGCATCAAACGAAGACGGTGTTAAAAGTTTCAAATAATTAATGAATTAATAACGCTAAATTATATTTTATGGGATTAATTAAACAAAAAGATTCATTTTATCCACGCCAAATCGTGGCTGGGAACCAATTTTCGTATAATAATTCACTTGGAGCCCTATAATTTTATACATTATATGTGATGTGCCTTTTTTCAAACCGTCGGGTTTTCTGTCGACAGTTGAGCCGCTGCGGAAAGTCAAAAAGGCCTTCAATAGTAAAACCATCGAAACATATCAAGCAATTCCTTTAAATAAATTAGCTGATAATTTTATTTTTTGACTGACTGAAAGCATTTTTTTTTTATGTTCCTAAATTTTTAGTAGATCAATCTAATAATAATCTCATTCATCCATTATCGCGTTCGTGCACACAATAAAAGCGTATATACACACTTCAGAATTCACTGAATGTAATGCTGAGGGTCTATATAATGTATTGCAGCAAAGGGAATAAACATCATAAAACGTAGAACATATCGACTGTTGAAGAAAAGTTAGCTTAGTATAGAAAAAGGGTTGAAAAAGAAGCAATGAATTTAAAAGGGATTTATTATTGGTGATCAAGCCATGCTTAGCATCTGTGCTTGAGCGCTAATGAAGTCAACGGCCCTTGGTGATAGGCAATTGCAGTAACAGAACGGTGACACGCACCGTCTAATGCAGTAGCATTAAAGTAAGAATATACTGTACAGTAGCAGGTCGTACCGGTTATCAGACAGCCCCAGTACTAAGAAAGGCAAGGGTACAACGTAGCGGTTCTTAATTAAAACAATAAAACCTTTGATATTCGCGATGATCTCCAGGATCGTGGGAAGGGGGGGGGGTGCAAAAAGGGACAAGTAACCAACACCTAGGCGACAGCTGTATCTTATTGTATTATTAAAACGAAGGAACTATAGTGAACATTGCCAATGATACTGGTTAGCTCTTATGTCTTGTAAATTTTTTGAAATAATAAATGTGATAATAATCTAATAAATATTAAAGAAATTTCAAATATAATAATAATTTTAAATATCCTGATATAGCATCCCAAAACCTTCAAAAACACCTTGACGAGATCGAGTATTGGAGCAACCAATGGCGAATCAAGGTCAATGAAGGAAAATGTTCCCACATAACCTTTACCCTCTGCCGCAAGTCCTGTCCACCAGTCTTTTTAAATTCGATTCCTCTCCCCGTGTCTGAGACAGTACGGTATTTAGGCTTCCATCTCGACAAAAGACTTACATGGAACCCACATACGAGGCTAAAAAGACAAGAACTAAACAGACGCTTTGGACTACTGTACAGACTACTTCGAAGGACATCCCATCTCTCAATAGAAAATAAACTACTTATTTACAAAGTTACGCTTAAGCCAATCTGGACATACGGAATAGAGCTATGGGGGACAGCAAAAAAGTCGAACATCAAGCGCACCCAATCCTTTCAATCAAAAGTCCTGAGAACAGTAGTAAATGCCCCCTATTACGTCACCAACAAAACCCTTCATAATGATCTTAATATACCCTACTTTCTTGAACTCATCCGTTCCAAATTCATGAAATTCCATAGTAACCTATCAAACCACCCTAATCCCGTAGCACAGTCATTGCACTGCTCCACTCATCCCTATAATCCTCCCCGGAGACTGAAACGGCAGTGGCCTCGTGACCTACTATAAATGCGCACAGTGGGAGTCCTGGAAATGGCCAGTTTCTCCAATCATGTCCTGAGCGTATGTGGCTCTCGTGCTCTTCGTCAGCCTCCGCTGGCTCGTATCCGGTGACGTGGCTGGTGGGGAGCGTGAGGGAGTTCCCGAGACTCCGCTTCCTCTTTCGCTTGCGAGGGAGGCAACAACCGTGGACTTGGGGGGCCCCTGGGCTGTTTGTAAATGTTTGTGAATATTGTATGAATGTGCGAACGAATGATGACTTGTAAATATGGTATGAATGAAAACACTTATCTCAATTATTTATTGCCTATTAAGTAAAGGCAGATTGTAATTTCATCATAATAAAGTTGTTATAAATTTTTCTAAAATTTTAAATATAAAATAGTAATTAATCTATTTTCATTTTATTTTTTTTTTTTTTAATCCTTTAATGTGCTATAATTACAATCTGCCTTTTATAAGGCAATAATAATACAGATAAATGATCTCATTTATACCATATTTACAGTACAGTAATTAATCTAAGAATAGAAAAAGGTTTAAACTTGTGCAGGGCCACAGTCTTATATGGAACAGTCTTTTAATAAACATCGTAATAACAAATATAAAGTAATAAGACAAATAAAATAAAATAAACAAACAAAAAAGTATAATAAGTAATATTTAAAGAATTAAATATTGCAGGGAGACTAGTAACGCTATTGGGATAAATCTTAACATAATTAATGGGCTTAGAAGAATACGTATTTATTAAGGAAGCATGGCTGCATGGTACGATTTATAGTGAATACACATAACATGTTGTAATGTTATTTTTAAGGGGTAATTTAAGATAAGGATTATTTTATTATACTCCTATAAAATATTAAATGATATAAATAAATTGTAAAAAGTTTAATTTCAAACAAGCGAATGTAACAGCTGCTAAGTTTGTCAGTAATTGGAACAGCTGAGAGGTACGGGAATTCAGTTGTTTATTGATGCTTGAAAGGAGAGGTCAGTTTTTTGGAATTGTTTGAGAAGAGAGCTGGTGAGTTTGCAGATAGTCAATGATAATTTTCGCGAGGGCACTCCTATTTCATTTCTTCGTGTTATCTCGTATCGTCGCATACCATCATCTCATACATCATATTCCCTCTTTTGTCAGTTCTTCGTATTTCTTAATATCCCCGTATTTATCCGTACATATTCGTAAAAGCATTACTCGTCAGATAGGCAGAATCTACAGAAGGCCATTGAGGCACCATTGTAGTTGGAGAGTCAGGATCAACAAAAACACTTCTTGACCTGGAGCAGGACAAGTCGTCTTGACTTGCTATCCGCCTTGGACAAATCGTGAACAACTTAAAAACAATAAGTCTTTTTTATTTATTATTATTTATTTTACGAAAATATTCGGTTCCCCAGAATCTACCCTGAGATTGAAAATAATAAATTACAGGTTTAATTGATTTTTTGCATTGTAAATAAAGGCAGATTTATATTGTATTTTAAAGAGTTTAATTAACAAGTAATCAATCCAAAATTGGACTTATAAAAGAGCATGATTAGAAATGGATTAACTTTGGAGTATAAGTGCATGTGTATTAAAGAAGGCTACTGGGGTTTCTATAATCACACATATGTATGTGGCATGAATGCAAAATTGTAATGCGATATCGCTGTTCTGGAAATATAGTGACGAAACTGTAAAATTGAGTTAATTGTGCTGGCGGGATCAAATTGCAATGGCTCTATATTTGTAAATCGATATAATTTAGATTCATAATCCGTAAAGATCCGTCGTTATAGCCCGCACGCATATTTACCGTCTGGCGAAATAACGGGACAATGTTTAGTTATAATATAAAATTTCAATTTTTGCATTTGCGTCGGAACATCAATATGGGATATTAACGAAAGAAAAAAAGAAAGAAGTACTATTCATAGCGAAAACGTGCAAATTTAATCCAATTTTCGTAAGAATTTTTTCCTATAAACGATGGATTTTTAGGAAAACAACGCAATCGGTAGATCTCCATGAAGTAATAGTGTTATTTGAACGTACACAGTCATTTGCATATTTTGTGATTAATCAGAATGCCAATAGGGTCTCTGCTGAGGCGGCTAGTTGGTCGAGAGGAAGGCAAGGGGACAACGAAGTGGTGACGACAGGGAACTTGCTAAGTCAGTAGTTATTAATGGACAGTCACAGGACACGACAACCTGACAGGGACAATTAAAGGGACTTCACGAAACCGGAAACCGAGGCTTGTCCCGACACGGGCGTCACGCGACTGTCCCTTCTCCGACCTTTGCCCATGAATATAATAAGGCCATTAAATTTCCCATTAAAGGACTATAAATCAACATTTGAACTATCGGAAAAATATTATTCATAATATAGGTTTTAATGCCCCTTATTACGTCAGCAACAAAGCCCTTCATAATGATCTTAAGATACCCTACATTCTTGAACTCATCCCTTCCAAATTCATGAAATTCCATAGTAACCTATCCAACCACCCTAATCCCGTAGCACAGTCTTTGCACTGATCCTTTCATCCCTATAATCCTCCTTGGAGACTGAAACGGCAGTGGCCTCGTGACCTACTATAAATGCGCAACAGTAGGAGTCCTGTCAATGGCCAGTTTCTCCAATCATGTCATGAGCGTATGTGGCTCTCACGCTCTTCATCGGCCTCGCTCGTATTTGGTGGCGTGGCTGGCGGAGGAGCGTGGGGGACTTCCCAAGACTCCGCTTCCTCTTTCGCATGCGAGGGAGGCAACAACCATGTGGACTTGGGTGGCCCCTGGGTTGTTTGTAAATATTGTATGAATGTGCGAGTGAATGATGAATTGTAAATATGGTATGAATGAAAACATTTATCTCAATTATTTATTGCCTATTAAGTATTAAGGCAGATCTTAATTTCAAAAAAAAAAAAAATATATATGTAGGTTAAACATGTATGATTGCTGGTATTACTGCTGAACTGAGCTTATTGAGTAAGTGAATGGGATATTAAATCACAATTATTAATGCTGGATGAGCAAATTATTAAAGAATTTTCTTAAAATATAGATTAAACAAATCACATCAAAAGTGTATTACGTTATTTATAATAATACGAAAACTGTTTTAAAATTTATATTCTAGGATAATATGTTGTTAATAGGTACGATACTGGTACCTAACTTTTAAACTTTCTTTTCCTCAGAATTCTAGCTGACTTTTTGTTTTACGACTGACGAAAACTGTTTTAAAATTTATATTCTAGGATAATATGTTGTTAATAGGTACGATACTGGTACCTAACTTATAAACTTTCTCAAGTCAGCTAGAATTCTGAGGAAAAGAAGATGGTGAATGGGCTGAAATGCAGCTTTTGGGAGGAAATGAAGAATAGGGAAGAAAGGAAGACTCAAAAACAGGTCTGCTTTCAGACAACCATTACTTAATAGAGAGCTGTTAAAGGGGAACTTCCAACATTGGGAGAAGGAGAAACGCATGGGAATCAGGCAGTTAATCAGATACTAGTAGATTGTATGCCTTTAAAGTTATATTTTATGCTATAAAGATTACTTGCCTCCCGGTGCGAAACATTCAAATTTATAAATATAAAAAAAAAAAATATGTTGCTTGACACCATTCGTTTTTAATTTTTGTAAATATTTGTGTATGCTTTTTACATTTGTGTATGTTTTTTGAAAAGGTAATTTCCAGTGACAGAGATGGTCCCGTAAGTATCGGCTCATACCTTTTCTTTTCCTTCTTCCACCTTGACTTGTAAAAAAAAAGTATTCAAAATGGATGAAAACAAATGGCAATGCCTGATTCGTGCAACTCTACTAAATGTATTGCAATTTTTATTACTGAAATTGATTATGATAACATCCGCGAAGTATGAACATACGTCCACATAAATAATATATAATATCGTATGATAAAAATATCAATTTGATAACATGCAGGCATGACAAGACTATCTCTGCCGTCTGGCGATAGAGAATAATAAAAAGGGGGAAAAGATTAAAGACGGTGTTATAGGAGACAGGATGGATTCAGATGATACGACTAGCCTCAAAGGGAAATAAATCAGAAGAGAAGAAGGAGATGGCTGGGGGAGCATTGGTAGGCAAGGGTTCGGACCCCGCTGAAGGAGACAAATCGGCCCAATCCTTCGGCAAATGCAATATCTGAGCCAGTGTGAGCAGAATAATGTGTCAGACCCAGTCGACTCGTGTCCTGTATTGTCTACTGCAGTAATGTAGCAGCCTTATTTATGTATTCCTACAGCACTGCCAACCTTCCATGGAGGGGAGACATACAGTCTTCATATCGATATATAGTCTTAATGAGGCTAAATGGATTCATTTATCTGTAGAGGTCAATCTCATACCAATCACTCTCTGTTGGAAACCTCTATAACCAACCACTGAAGCCAACTGCTGAATCTCTACGATCGACGATATGGCCAACGCTATCTAGCTCAAAGAGGGTTAATCTTTTCTTCAATAAATCAGTCTAATTGTTGTGAAAACGCGCCTGAATGTGTTATTTTGCCTTACACCCTAACACGATATATTAATCAATAATTTGTAGATGATTTACAGCAAAAATAAATAATTTAATCATAAGATTTCATCAAGTTCAAAGGACTGAAGAAATTTTAAGAATACATCCTTCATTATTATAAAAAAAATAGCCCTATATTTAAATTAAGCCTGGGTTCTATGTAGGATGACCTTTAGCAAGTTATACTCAATGCAACTTATTAGAAAACCGCTAAAAATAAATAAACAGCTTATGCAATAATAAATAAATAGAAATCAGCTAGGACATTTTTTTTTTACAATATTTATATAAATAAAATATATTAGAATCAATTTTTAATAGTACATTTAAAAAAAAAGGCAATTACTTATAATCTTGTATGAATGAGTGAGTGAATGATGAATTGTAAATATGGTATGAATGATGACATTTATCTCAATTACTCATTGCCTAATAAAAGGCAGATTGTAATTTTATCTTAATAAAATTGATTGAATCGGCAAATAAATACTTATAATCTATGAAGGGAATTTTCTATGAAACATGAAAAAATTAGACAGGACTTATAATAAAATTACACAAAATCAAATCAAAAGAGCACTTATTCTTCCGGTTCACTATATAAAGATATCCATCATTAAATTAAAATTAAGGTGAAAGCTGTGAGTACTTATGATGACAAAAGATATATTGTTGGCCGTCAACGAAAGAAATACAAGATAATTGGACATAGAGAGGAGTAGTCTCCGGCTGATTATTGATGGGAAGATATTGGAGAAAGGATTTCGAATTCTCGTCCAAATGATTTGTATGGATGCATGTTAAAACCGCAGTGCAGCCGATGCAGCATCTGATAAAAACGCAAAATCAATTTCATACGCTGCTCCAAATGAATCAGCTACCGTGAATTATGCTTTAATCAATAACTATGTGATGGAATTGCAATTATTGATTGTGGTTCATAGCTATCAAAAAAGACTAATATTAACTGGTATGTCAGCAAATTAATACTTTTTTTAAACAGAAAATGTTTGGTCCTCTTTAAATTGTACTATTTGTAGAGCAATGTATACGACTTTCAAGGGGTAGGTTCTTAACAACTAATCTAAAATATTATAATAATTATTTTTTTATTCATGTTTTCATTTACTTATGTACTCCTATTAAAAGTAGGCAAACCTGCCATATTTTTTATTTACTTGAAGTTATTGGATTTATTTTATTGGAGTATATTCAACAATTAGGATACTTATTAAAAAGGGGACTTCTCTCGAGGAAAATGGTATATTTTAATCTAAGAAGCCTTTCTCTATTTAGCCCCATTTATTGGGTGGCAAAGAACACACATAAGAATTGATTGGGATATGCGGCCTATAGGCAAACAGTTGTATAAAAGCAATTCAGAAGTTGTAAGCTGGATAAAAAGTATAAAAAAAGAAGGGGTGGAGTTGAGAATTATGCGGCCGATGGAGGCTTTGGTGCAGGAGGTGTGGGCAGCCTCAATGGCACACAGCACTGGCCAACTTGGCTTTGAATACAGTCGAGGTGAGCAATAAATCTGCACACAGTTGCCGGTTAGTTGTAGCAACAAGGGGAAAAAAAGGCCCATATATAAAGAAAGCAGTCGGCAACTGTTGCAAGAGGAATACGATAAAGTCCCCTCGAAATTGAAAAAGTTTTCTTCGCTCCGCCTGGGGGATCAAGAGCCCGCGCTACCGGCGGCGTGCCAGACCAAAGCCTTGCATGTTCAATGTAGAAGACGGCGTGTAACGGCGCTAGGCTATTCCATTCATCCGTAAACATGTTCTTCCTGTTCTTTTCAGTCACTTCAGGCTCTACATTTTTCTTTCTAACGTTTTGGGCGTTGTTCCTTGAGGTCTTATTTTGAGACTTCTACCATTCAGAAGTCACTTATGTTTAGCATGACAGGGAGGAGGGGATAACAACGTTCCTATACTAAATCTGAATGATTTCGTTCTGGTCTCCAAATCAACGTTCTAATTAAACCAGAAACAAAATTAGAATGATTATTCTTATGTAAATCATTTTCAAACCATTTATATTTACGTTTAACCTACTTGAGTTTCATTTGAGACTATGACTTCAAATGATATAACTGCTAACTCTAGTCACATTGAAATAGAACAAATAAAAATGTCAATATGAGCATTGTCGTATTAGGAGTGGATAGATATACAGATGAGACAAGTTGGAGACCCGTGTAATAATAAATGGATAATTCTGCATTTTTTTCACAGATTTCAAAAGACACTGATAGCCGTGTTATATAGTTGAAAATCATCATTAGGAATAACGCTCCTTGAATGTTCAAGCTACCTCTTATTGAGTGCTACAATACCCACTACCCCAACAGCAATCCTCCGATAGCCAGACCTAGAGGGCTTCAACTGCTCGCGACGCTAAATGGACGGAATTGATCAGGTTCGGTATCCGCGAGAGGAGAAATCGCAATGCCGTAATATTCCCCGGCGCCCCCTAACCGTAAAAGTAAAAATTTACAGCCTCCATCTGTGATCCGAAAATGTCCCGCTCCCACCCCCTTCATCCCAGTTACTATCGAACAAAGTACCCACTCGCCAGTTTTACAGTCACTCCCAAACCGTTGTTTAACACAGACAGTCGGAGGACATTTGGACCCAAAAGCGAGTAAGTCACATTATAGAACGTAACTATAAAAAGTTGATATCTGCATAAAAAAACAAATGCAATATGTGTCAGTGACACACAATTAAAGGTTTCCGTTGTGATTCCCACAATGTGGAAAGTGGCAAAATTGCTATTGTGTATTCCATTCAAATTTTCATGGCTCTTAGTCCATTCGCGCTCTGACAAAAGCACATTTAAAACATTTTTCAGTATTAATTAAGTTACCTACTGTCATTATAAAGCTTTAAAGCCTCAACAAACATCATATATTTATAAAAATGTAATGTTGCATTAAGTTTATGAAGGTGAGACTATTTGCAATGCCAAACAGAACATTGTCTATCAATGCTACTAAAAGAACATACCTATACTTCGTTTCTAATTTCGGAGAGAATTGAAAGAGCAAATTGGAATACTAACTACAATTTAGTACAAGAAACATAGATTTGCATATTTAGAAGACCCATAAAAAAAACACTAAATTTAATCAACAATGAGATTGGAAATGTAATTTTATGTTCTGAATTGTAGCCCAAAGAAAACGTCGACTGATGATGACCTATCAATTGGGATAGACTCCAAGGTATTTTTCCAGCAAAACATAAATACCACGATACTTAACAAGTGCATATGAGTACTGTAGACAAAAATATTATTCAGAGAAGTTAAATATCTTGAGGACCCCAGCAGGAAAAGTATAATTACTACCAGGCGAGGTTAGTTGTGTTTTCGTTTAAATGACAGCCCTAAATTCAGCCGTGAGATACTCATACATGAACTATTAAAAGGGTAAAAATTAAAATTATGATTGTCAAGGCTGGACCAAAGTTCGTAACAAGCTACAACTAAATTATTGACAAATCAGTTTGCAACTAGAAACTACAACATTAACTTTTAACCATGGAAGGGCATCTAGTTAGTATGGCTTAATTCATCCTAACCAGCCTAATGAATAACTGTTTTAGTATTTAGAGAATTAGTTGGCACGGTGAATAACAGCAGAAAAGTTTATTCGTTACTAATGATTGAGAACTGATAACTAGTTTTGTTCGCCTCAGTTCTAGTACGATTCTTGCTCAAAAGTCGGAATATTAAATCTTAAATTGATTCAAATCAGTGGCTTAGGAAATTGTATAGGTCAATAGATTCGGAATACTTTTCTTTTTTACATCCTATGCGTAGATATATGATAGCCAAAACATACATAGTTTGGAAATATTGGTGATTTAACATTTCAAAATTTCAGAACAATTGGAAGGGGGATATCAATTTTCCTTGAAAATATGGAAATGTGAAACTTGTTGGTTGTGACGTTAACCTTCTAAAATATCTGAAAAACCTGATTTTAAATCAAAGCCATTTCCTAAATTTTATGAAACAGATATAATGGATTCCATACCTCTTTGTTCAATTATTTGTAATTGTGAAATTACAGTTGTAATTCAATTAGTCAAAATGAACATTTTATGGTTTTAGATATCTGGCGAAGGCTTTGAACAATGTTAGGATATTACCAAAGTGATAGAGTTATCAATGATGAAGTGGCGAAAAACGTTAGTCAATGATTTTAAATCTTACTGCTTAGAACAGTAATAACAATATGAATGATCGATCATGTAAGTTTCAATGTTAATGTTGTTTATTGTGCTCTAAGAACATACTAAAGCGGAGCGAAACTGTTTGTGAGCCCATTGAAAAATCCATTTCTTATAAATTTATGCTTCATCGCTCCATAAAATGCTTCGTGGAAAATTGTGATCAGATGTGGTTTGCATCAGAAACCTTGAATAATCCTCTTTTCTTTTTTTTTTCCCCCCTTTCCTTCGCAGAACACATAAATTACGTTAAGAGCGTATATCCCTGGAATTCCCTTTTTTAGAGGATAACGCTAGTTTTGAACCTTAATGTACGTCTGTTGATAGTCCGACTAGCCCGACCATGAAAGGCTTTCAATTACAAACGAATACGTCAGAACATACACATAGTAAAACATATATAGAGAATATAACAATATATTTCGATTTATAATTAAAAAGCCATGGAATAAATAAATAGTATAATCCATGAATGATGAGAAAGATATTTAGCTGCTAGAACCATTTGTAAAAAAGATAATTGGCTTTGGATTTTAAGAATGGTTCGTGATCGGGAAGGAATGCTTGACTAATTGCAATGATTGACATTCATTTTTAACAAATGCGTAATATGAAAGAAAAAAAACCATAAATGATTTGTCTTTTCATAAAACACTTTTTTATATAATGCTTATTTGCATTGGAAATATATATTCTGAGTTTAATCGAGACTTCAATCAAAAACTTATTTCTACTGTAAATTTTGTTTCTTTTTGGCAGTTCGACTAATAAGTGATCACTGATAATTTAGTCCATGAACCCACTGGACCCTGAACCATTAAATTCATACGCCGGCAAGTCATCCTTGGGTAATTATGAGTATGAATCATCATAAAATGTCACTCCATTTTTTTTTCTGTTTTTAATTAGTGCTCTAGAGGAGAAGCAGAAAGCACTCATTAAAAACAATAAACTTTGAGCAGTTAGATTGTTTGATGATTTTAACTTCTGTTTAACATAAACGCGCATCTCTACCGCACGTAATCCATGCATGTTATTTTAAGGGTTTAGTAAGGGTTTTCAAAGACCTATTAAAAACAAACCCGCAGTGTATTGTGACGTTTTTGCTGCCTCTTGTTGGGTACATCATTATTACTTCTCAAATGAAGGAGTATATGTTTCGCAGCACTAATGGACTCACTATTACACCAAAAGTTTTGCCAATATTGGCGTTCCAGCAGGATTTACACATGAATATATATCACGTTAAATGACTATATCTAATAATAAATATTTATTAATGAGGCCTGAGTATTGACAGGCAGTGTCTCTTAAAGAAATATATTTAGAATAAGCCAAAGGATGAGGGAGGGCGCAATAATTGTCTATTGTATTTTTGAAATCAAAAGCAGAAGTATATGATTATGTTTTTTTCAAATTCGTTATTTATTATAGTATTCATTTTCATTGCCAATCCTGAATTTGTCTTTCGTCGAATTATTGTGTTCAGTGGTTTTAAAATCATCAATTGGTTTCGTTGCACAGTTTTATTGTACATTAGTAGCATAAGTCAGTACCAGCTACAAGCTCACCACAAGCCCATACTACTGACAATGGCTTTAAATCAATATTTATGATCCACTTGTAAGAATACATGATATGAAACGCAAGTTGATACAGGCTCCTAACCAAGTACGTGCAGTAAAAGGTCCTCGAGGTTTCAGTTTTATAGATTATATTATGACAAGCAAAATAGATTTATTGATTTTTTTTATGGTACTAAATAAATCTGTTAATAATTTCTAATTTCTAATTATAGAAAGGAATTTTTGAATCTTGTAAGATTGAATCTGCGTAACTGTACAGAGCTAGTGAACATGATAGCTGCTACAGCTGCGGATATTAAATTCCAGAGCGATAAAGAGAAGAGGGACTTGCGTAAAGCACTTGCCACTCCCGGCCAAGAAGTAACGAGAAGGGATAAATTAAATGTAATTAATAATTGCCCTACCAGCACCCTTCGGAGGTGGCTGTGCCCTAATTTGGAGTCCTGCCAGCCAATCCTCTCAGTCATTGATTCCGACTCTTTGCAGGCACTACTTTGGCTCAGAGTTCCACCACTTAATACCTAGGCAGGGTGGGAGGCTTTTTCAGGTAGCCAAAAGGAGGGTCTGACCCTTCGGTTTGAAAGGGTCCTGGAGTATTATGGCGGAAATGGACATTCTAACGTTGCTTGGGAGACGGTTAGTTGTCATAGGACATCAAAAGAGTGTTCAATGATTATTAGCAAAGAAGAAAGAGAGTGACAGGTCCGGCGGCTCAAACTCCGGGGACTTCCTGCTATTCGGCCAGGTGCTCTTCCGCTCTAGCTATTGAACTCAAGCCGAGATGAATGACGTTTTTCAAAATTTATTTCATGTTCAAGATCTTGAATTCGTTGGAAAATGTAACATGAAATGCGTTTGAATGTGTCAAATATGCGTTTTTTAAGCCAAAAGGTCAATTTCCAACTTTGTAATTTTTATGATATTAATCTAATCTAGCTTTATTAAGTCAACGTTTATTTTGTCAATCGTGATCTTCCGCTATTCGATTTTCTTTCCTAAACTAAAGCATAGAGTTTTATCAATAAAACTAATATTAGAAATCTAGAAAGGAGGTATTTGTTCTACTCTAGTATCGAAGTTAAAATTAATTCAAACAACCAATAAATTTAACTAAAAAAAGGATACAATAATATTCCCACAAAAGTACAAGATTTGTTATCTGGATACCTACCGAAGGACATAATTTGTTTGTTGTCTTGTTATCACGTCTACTTTTTATTTCCCACAATTTTTTAAGGCACTCGAATACTCTAGATGTGGCTATCAGTAGGGTATTATATAAAATGTCAATATTTGCACATTTGTGGTTATGTCATATTTGAGGTACAATACGGTGTAACTTCTCTACGTTTTACAGAAAATATTTATCATTCTGTAAGTATCCAGACGTATGTTATACATGTTGACCGTTTAACTTCAAACCTTTTCTTAGTGTATTGATTAAGATAATTAATTCATAACAAAAAGGTAAAACATTGAAACCTATAAAAGAAACTTTGTGAATGTGTTTTAAAACGAGGGAGGTGAATCCATAGAGATCCACTTATTCCCGTTTTAAGTCAAAAATATTTTATGAGTTACCAATATCCGTATCCAAATTTAAAACAAATGAAATCGCTTAAAAGGGCTTTGAAAAACACCAACGGTAAATGTGAATATAGTCACGGCTAGAGTTACGCCATTTATGGCTAATTTAACATAAAGATAATATTTAAAAGGTGAGGCAAGAGATAGGGAAGATACAGTAGTTGGAGCTGTGCCACTTACTGGCTAACAGATTAAAGGGCCGTTTGGATTCACTTTAGTCCGAGGATTTTCAACTCAGAGGGAATACCTGACTCCGAATTCCATTAATGTGTACTCCAGTGAAAATTCTTAATTACTTTTAGAGAGTTGTAGTTAATAGTTACAATATAAATGTTAATTTACTTTATTATTATAACCTATTTGTTAAATGCCTTTTGAATATTAAAAGAAATCCTATTACTTTGTCCAAGGCTTAGTATCATGTCATGCCTCCTCCATCTGATCACTATACTTTTGACAAGGGTTACATATTTATACTGGACAGACTAAATGATCCTAAGATCTTACCAGATACTTGTGTTTATGTTGTTTTATATGGCTTAAAATTGTTGAATGCAAGTTTTGTTTTACATACAGATTTCCAAGTTTTTGAAGCAGACCCGGGGTTCACCATTACTAAAAAATGTTCTTCTAATTCTTCTAAAACAGCTTCTTGTCTGACTAAGGGGAAAAGTCGAAAAGCTGGCCACGTACAGGGTCATATTTTAATTTAATGCTACGCGTCATTCAGACTAGGTAAATATGTTTCCGGTACGAGATCTGCATCATATATCTAAAGGAGGTCACGTATTTTGTCATATACGAAAACCTTTTATAAACGTCAATATAATTGTATACACTTAAAGTATGTTTATATAAATAAGTTTGAAAAAAAATTCAGTGTATGTAAACGCAGGTACATAGAAAGTTAATATAAATGAAGGATATTAGTAGCAATACAGCAGGAGATAGGTTACTAGATCACTGCATCTGATTGAGTTTGGTTGTGCTACTTCCGGTTTAAAAGAAAAGCGCTAGATTGCAGGATATACTAGGCAGCCAGCTTATATAGCTTGTAATGCGTTACTTCCTCAAGAAGACTTCGCTGTTGCTGTGTATTTCAAGCAAAGGGACAAATGAGCAAGGAAGGATGGTTCTATGTACTCGTATGCTGGGTGTTACCAGGTCCTGGGTTAACAATTGTTTTGCATAAAAATGAGCTTCGATTTATCTTAAATGTTCGTGGAGCTTTTAGAGTCACACAATATAGCAGGAAACTGGAAGATAAGGCCGGAAGTGATATTGTTAACAATAGTGTAGAGCTGCCAGGCCTAAATCCAGACGTGGAAGATATCTAGCCGGATGGAGATTCGACAGGCGCTTGGGCCTGTAAAGGAGGAATATGGAGACCATTCTGCTGCTGACAAAGGTTAGCCAATTAGCAGGGAACGGAGCCAAACTGCTGCGGCCAAGCTCCATTCAGCCTAACACTGTTCCCTCGACAACAGAGATCATAATCCACTACCGCTATTGTTCTTTTGTCAGCGGCGTCCAAGGCGTGTTCTCGCTTGGGTTTCGGTAATTATATATTTTAGGTTAATTACTCTTGGTCTGTGTCTTTTTATTCCATTGTATTAAAGTCACTTTTGCACAAGCATACAAATGCCCTTACAAACATTATCCTAGATTATAAATACACAATGACAGCAGAGCACATCCACTTTTAGTTTTGGAAAATGACAATGAAACACACAGAAGGTATGAAGATGAAACACCCAAAAAGACAGGGTCCTAGTTACAGAGTAGACATATAAATAATATTTCTAAATTCGTAGAGTTTTGCGGTGAATAATAAAAAGCCAAATTGTGAAAAAATGTCAGATTTTACTCCCCATAGGAGAGGACTAAGTCATCCTTGGCAGTTAAAACAATCAAACGACTATTCAAAATTTAATATATATAAAATTTAAAATATGCTCAGTACCACATGAACCACACAACGTAATACCTAAAGAGCTTCAACGATTCCTATTCAACAACATGCATAAAAAGTTGCCCTACATCTTCCATTAGGCTTCGACTAAACAACCCATTAAAAAAACAAGAACCTAAATAGGCAATATGTATTCACAAAAACAAAGTGCTAGTTTACACACAGCTTGCACAACTCGGAACCAATAAAAATAGAAAACGAGCCCAATGGAATAAAATTTAGCGAAGTAATCAGAAAAATAAAATATGCAGGAATTTCGTCTTTACTTCCCGTAGATGTACCATGGTATATTTAAACCTTAAAGGATTTGAAATCAATTTTGGCAAATCAAAGACTTAACACTTCTTGCTTTTGGAAAATATTGTCTCATATTTCACCATGCTATAATATTAGCTGTAAGCTGTGCACCTTTCTCAAAGAAAAACCTATTCGTCACGGCAAATTACTATCGATGTGAAGCGCACACATAAGCCGGCAATGGCACCATGTAGAAGTGTTAGCATGGAGTAAGACGAGGAGCCAGGAGTGGAAATGCAGGTCTAATGCTGGCAGGCCAGAGAGAATAACAAACAAGGCCGGACGGACACCCGAGGAATGTAAAACAAGGGGCTCCTTCGGAGGCCTGGGGGACTCCAGGTAATGAAATGGTTACCCCCCCCTCCCCCCTCACGTTTTATACCTAACTCTTTCCACGGGCTGTTTATTGTAGCCCCCCACCCCCTCGACCAATTAGATTAATTAAATGTTAAAAGGCAGTGTTGCCGGAGAGGGGGACTTATAGCAGACATGGCTCTGGCCAATTATACTCTGAATTTATCACTACCTGATCGAGTTAATTGTCAATTACATTGGATTTTCGTTTTCTTCCTCCTTTTAGGGGCTACGCGAAGTACTCGATGTCAATTGTATCCTAAGATGCTTATTTTTTATTGTATTAGAAAAGAAATAGCACCTAATTATGTTTCCATTTTTACTCCCCTTTACCAGGCCGTTTTCCTGGACATTTAAGTACACACTTTGGATTATGGAGCACTCAAACGAAACCAGACTACCAGATGCAGCCGAAGCCATCGAAATTGCAAATTTCGTTAGGTAATTGAATAATCTAAGTGGAAGATCCACTTTGGGGAGTGAACTGTTGTAGCATAAAACGAGATGCTGAGAGCATGACGGGGTCTCGCCCGGTACTAGTTCCTAATTTTTTTCCGTACAATGAAGATGCACTTTTGAGTGGAGAAATCTTGGGACTCTAACCAGCCTCATCTTTGGCGTACAATCACTGTCAAACTTACTCATCTTTCAAGAACAGGCAAGATCTCCGACTTAGAATATCTGACTTAGGATAGGGGACAGATAAAAAATTAAAGGGGCTTTTTTTCTTTGTCCAGAAGTAGAAAAACCTTAGCGTCTACTGTCAGCAGTCAGATCTAGATCACATGTTGTAAGAAGACCACTGGACATCTTCAAAACAAACTTAAAGTTTGAATCATAGTAAGGTTTTTTTGTTTCTTGAGATATGTCGCACCCGAGATAATTATAAAGGTTCAGTTGCTGATAAGAGAGGTACAGCCATGTTTACTCCTTAGCTCAGAACGAACTGAATGCTTCTGTATGATATGATACAATTGAAATAGAGCCATCATTAAATTAAAATAATGACCGAGTAACAAGTCAACAAAGCCAACAGAAGACCTTTCAACAGTAATAAATAGAATTGAATCCAATAAACGACTATTTATCCTGCCCCGAACGATGCAGATGACTAATGAAGTCAATATGAGAAGGCATCACAAAAGCAGATACCCCCAAAATGTGATTAAATCCCACCATCACCCCCTCACTGACCCCTTTATAAAACTCTAATATCCCCCCCCACGGGTGCAGTGAGGGTCAAAACCACCCCAAAGGTCAGTGATCAGTCGGGTTAATAGTTGAATGCTGCGGACCCCTATGAGGCTGTATCGATTGGCTTTGATGTCGTTCAAATCCGAACTGAACTGCGAAAAAGGGAGGCGTATTCAAAAACCGACCGTTTATTTTTCAGGTCCAGTGAGTCAATGAAGGGATAAAAAAGGGGTACTGCAAAGGGCTAAATCAACAAAATAAAGACCGTAGGGTATTCACGAAAGCTTAGTGAATGTAATAATTATTAAATACAATTTTTAGAACTTCACAGTTTATTCCCATAAATGAAAATATTTTGTTACATGTTGTTTCAATAGGTTTTGGAAATAAATAACAGTAATAAGAATTTCCAATCAGACTGGATAAGAGTGGTTGCATGAAAAACGGTCTCTACCTAATTTGTAAGGTAATACGTTTGTAGCATCATTCTCTGCTCTAAGTTATCGGTATATCGGCAAAAAGGTAGATCCTTGGTTTCATTCTTAGTACGTTGCTTGAGTTTAGGTAGGGGATGAAATATTTAGTACATAGAAATGTATTAAGCTAGATTTAAACTAATAAGATGTAAATCTATAGACATTTCCTTAGAAGATCATTGTGAGCTATCCTGAGCACTGGTTTGTACTGATAACGACTGAGTCTGCTAGTGAAAACCTTTACGACTACCATTTAGAGAGAAATATTCCTGCATTCGGAGAATGGTGATCTTTACAAGTCAGTACCCGGGTTTGCGCAAAAAAATCATCTGTCTTCAAATTATTTGTTGATACTAAAAACAAATGAGCATTTACCATCAGCAGATAAATAAGCGTGCCATGCAGTCTTCCTGCACTGCAGAACACAAAAGCATTTAGTTGCAATGTTCGCTGATATGATGCTTTCAAGTGAAAAAAAAATATGTATCATACATTATGTTAGTAGCGATAGAAACATCCTTAAAGTATCTATGCAAAATTTGTGTGGATTACCTTCTTTTCTGAAATTTCACCCTCAAAGGGAGCCTTTTTCCTAATGAGTATTAATTCCTTTCTGGTTTAGAATTTTTGGGGAGACGCGCATGCATTATTACTACTACATAACCGGAATCCTTTTCTGCCTTGTAAATTCCATATTATCCCACATATTCCTGAACGGAGCAAAAAGAGCATGCGAAAAACTATGTCGGGACGACGTGAGACTAAACCATCAACACTGTGGACCCTCCAGGCACTGAGGTAGTGAAGAGCAGACACCCTTCTTGATGAGAGGCACCTCAGACGGAGAGTTAAAGAGCCACTTAATTAGCGAATCCATCTGAGCTCAACGCGACCAACGAAATTTTGCTTTCTTGTTAAGCAATTCGAAAAACAATCAAACCTAGAGAAAGTACCATGCCTGCAAAACAATTGAGCAGTCATGGCAAATTGCAAAAAAACACACGGCAAAACTACCTAAAGTCTAAAGTAATACTAGGAATAGTACTCAAGTACTAGTAGTGCTGTCGAGAATACCGATGGGCGAGGCTATACTTCGACAAAGATACCGTCATTTGTTTTGAGGTGGATGTAGGTATGAAGCTATTAATCAGATAAAAAAACAATGAAACGTACCATTTACAATTTCCCCCGTGAAAACATATATTACAACATTCCTGTAATACCAATTAAAAAAGAAGAAGCGTGGTTCACCAATGTTAAAATATAAAGTTAAATTAGTTCTGACCTAGCAGTTCCTTCATGAAATTCCAAATGGCAATCCTAAAGGGTACAATTATCCAGGATGCGATAAAAGATAAATTAGGGAACTGATTAAGAGTAAAGATATCATTTCAATTTTGGCCGAAGCCATTCGTGATTTAATTTATAAAGGATAAGCCAGCGTGCTTCAAAATTTGTAAAAATAATAACACCCCTGAGAGACAAAACGAAAGAGAGAGACGTGATATCTTCCTGGAAAGAATAAAGTTTCGCCGAATAACTTATTATGATTAGACTTGGCCTTTCCCTTACGCTTGACAGAAAGTATTTACATTTGAAATTGGCGAGTCGAATCCGAACAATCCGTATTTTTTTTGTCTTGTTGAAATTGAGGTAGATCTATTCTGTTGTTTTAACCTTTATTCAATTGAAAAAAGTTAAAGATCACTCACTAAGTGTAATATTCGGACGTTTTAGGTAGGAGTGCAGACACTTTGTGAAACGTATCTTATCAATTTTATCTAGTTTTTCATTTAGAGACATAGAGATAAAAATCCATTTTGGACGAGGAAATACAACCGTTGTCAGTCAGGATTATTCTATAACTGAAAACGGAACAATATTATCAGAGCATGTACCAATTTTAAGCCCTTATGTTCCTATAGAAAGAGAGAGGGGCTATATAAGGGAAAACTCAATTATTTTGATCCAGATTATCCCTCGGGTTGGGTTATTGTATTCGGTTTTATCGGTGGGATAGGTGGGAGAAGTGCTGGTGATGGTAGGGGGAGTTAAATTGAAAATGGACCGGAAAGTTTTTGGAAAATATTTATGTTTTGACAGGGCTTACAGTGCCAGTGTATTGAATTAATCCGCTTGTTGTCTCGACAGCAAGGCAACAATAGCAGTTTAGTTAGGCAAACAGTTGAGGGGGTGCGGGGGGGGGGTCCAACCACACTAGTTCGTAACCTCTTCAGCCCTGTTACCTGTTGCACTATCGTCGGGGGAGTGGTTGACGGTTGGCTTATCACGAGATAGGGTGTGCTTGAGGGGAGAACCTCCTCTCCCGTCTTTTAGTTTAGTTAGAACAGTACAAACCTTTGTTTTGGGGGTTCCCTTCCTACCTTTATGTACTTTATATAACTGTGTGGGGGGAAAATTGTAGCCACGGAATATTGACCAATAAAAATCGTGGCATTTAAAAAACGAGTACGAAATATTTTTCATACTCCCAAGCCACCTATCACTAATAAACCATTATATGAGTATGGTCCATCGGTGGTTAAAAGTTTGAAATAAGATATTCATTTTGAGGGTCGCTAAATACTATATAGGGTGCATATACACTTACAAAAGATGAGGAGCAAGGCAAGAATACACTTTATGAATCAGTTTTGAAATTATGGGTTGCTTTTCACTAGGCACAGAAAATAAGCTGGAAAGCGGAAAGCGTCGTGGCATTGGTAGGGTCATCAAAAGTAAACGAAATTGCTGTTCAAAATTCTGAGTAAGAAATTTCGGTTAAAATCCCGTTGACGATATGATCTTTTTTGAATAATAATCTAAAAACGAAACTATTCGTGACTGCCAGTTTTGGCTCAGTAAACCTGAATCAACAAATAAAGATGCTTGTGTGCATTCATCTATTCATCTACATAAAGCCAAGTGTCTTTCAAAAAATAAATAATTAATTGATTTCTTGAGAGTCTGCTTATGTGGTTCAGCTTTGTACAAGTATAAAGTCATTCCGAAGGTCATGCTGTTACGACAAGAATGGACGAAAGCCACAAATTAGGCTCACTAAAACATTGAATATCAGATTAAACTAGAATTGATTTTAGGTAGTTGGTTTTTGTTAGTGATTAAATTGTGTATTTATTTATTTTTTCACATCCCACCCCTGTTCACGTACTTCCTGCAACAAGAGGTTTTTTTTTTTTAAACAAATCATCCACCATGTGCTTATCCCGGAACATTATAACAACTAGACGGTTACCAGGGGATGAATCGGAAGACCCTTTGTATGGGGATGGGATGGGGAGGCGGGTAACTTGGCGGGAGTTAAATCCACCCCCTCCCCGACCCCCCCCCCACTCGGATAGAGAGCAAATCCGATTATGTAGGGTTGAACAGACTGACGAGGAACAACCTGTTCTCAACCGGGGGTTAGCAAGTGTTGGATTTATGGTCGAACTGAGGACCGGGGGCTATGGTAATGCCATCGATCTCTCAGGGTCAGAATACTACACTACACGGTACTTGGCGCTGGAGTATTATTCGGCGTTTTCACAACGAGGCTTAGACATACTTCACTGAACCATAAATGCTGTTCAATGAATGGTAATATAAAAAAAATCGCCTAAAGAGTAATTTCTTTGCAGTATAAGGTATGGTCCTTTCCTGTTTGCTGGTTTTATAAGCGCTTGAGAATGGTAGTGTAAAAGCGCTTATGTCTAGTAACATTATAGTGACATAGTCTTATTTATTATCGTTTTGAAGTAAAAACCAACAACCAGTCAAACATCCTACGAACAATTGATTAATTAACTACTAAGAAGACAAAAATAATTGAATAAAGAAAATAGTGACCATGTCAAAGAAGTGATTGAGCCTGCAGTAGAATACTCGAGATTCCTCTTTAACACTATCAGATATTTTTTCTACACAGGATATAGCTTACAAAGCCATCGGGTATAATGATGAACTGTCTCAAGCGATGAAAACTCTTACCTGATATATTAAATTAAATGGAATTAAAGCAGCTGTTACCAGTACAGACCAGCCATGTCAAGTATTCTACGAAGCTTCTTCAAAAATGCATGCCAAGCTCTACATAAAACGATTTTAAGAATATTCTGTGTCATATTCTTAATCCCAGTCTAAAATTTCTCTACCGATTAGTGTCAACCGTGATTAATGAAGTGAACCGTGTATCTGCATTTTGAAAAAAAATAAATTATGGTTAGCGGCTGGTATTTTATAGAAAGAAGAAAAATGGTCTTTTCACAATATGTAAATAACTGTATTTATATTGTAATAAATTTACTTGTAAATCATTCAATTCAGAGCCTGAAGATGAGTGTAATTACCTAATAAATTAATAAATACCTCGGTGTTGGACTGTTGTTATTATATCAATATATTATATCATTTACTGAAGTAACCTTTCAAATATAATTCAAATAGGACCAGAGATGCATTTCTTCACGGATGTCTATAACGGTTTATTTGGTAAATGTGATGTAGTGTGATTTATAAGCTTACCTTTGCTTTGTCCGGTAACTTTGTCCCTGAGGACGTTGATCTGGTGTACCCGACCGAACTCTGAGAACATCTTGGTCAGATCGGCTTCGTCCATACTCCGGGGAACCTGGCCAACAAACATCTTGATGAAGTCGGGGTCAGGCTGGTCCTGAACGTTCTGCCCTGACGTCCCGTTCATTGTCCTGCAACACGAGTAAAAACGTTTATGGTTCCAGAAATACATATTTTTATATCAAGATTGATTTAAAGAGTGCACACTTTTGTGGTTCTGAAGTTGTTGTTTTTTTTAAATCTAGAAAACTTTATACTTGTAGTCCTGTATATGTCTGACTTTCTGTCAATGTCACTGTGAGCCCTAGATCCATAATTGATAAAAAAAATTTTATAACGCCAATAAAGATGACTAATGATTAATAAAGAAATTAATGAATGTTTATTGTATTTACTACTACTCAATAAATAATAAGTAAGTAACAAGTAAAAATAAACATAGGTCCTTTTAATGACATGTAATCGAACTGAACGAAGAATAAATGAGCGATATAAATCTACTTAGTTGAGCCACAGAAGAACATTACTCCTCTTCTGTGCGCGGATCATAAACTTACATTAATAGGAATAATTCATTTTTACATAAACTTTCCCGGCAGGTGAGCCATATTTCAATCATTTTAAACTGAGGCAGAGAGCTGTATCGTGTTAGATGAATTGCACGGGCCCTTCCTTTCTGAACGGGAAAAGGAAAAAAGAAAAAGTGAGAAAACTGGAAAGGAAAAGCGGGGGAGAGCGGAAAGGATTAAATATTTTATAGATGGGCCGGAATGAAAAACTCCCCAGGAATATTAGTATTCCGCTCTTTATGTCCAAACTTGAGGCGGGATTTGCTAAAATGGAGGCGCACCTAAGTCCCAGGCACTTGGCAACTTCTCTCCACTTCAAACTGAATATGTCTGGGGCCCGGGTTAAGTTCCTTCCTGGAGGGGAGGGGGGGGGAGAAACTTAATCCACGGTGTGTCTTCATATCTTGTCCAAGTTGGGCCCTACTCTGTTCAAAGCATTGGGGGCCTTGGCGGTCCGCATGGCTGCGTCCTCACAGATCCACCGATAGCTCGCCAACTTCGGACATTCTCAAAGTCCTGCCGGCTTACTTTAGAGACTTACTGAAGGCTCCGGTGACTGAGGGTCTCTGATGAAAAGTCTCATTCGGATCGGGTGAAACCTTTCTTGTATATTGTCAGTCTTATAGGACACTTTTTTTGCCTCGGTATTCAGATGTATTCCTTAGCTTTTCGATATGTTTTGACCAAAACTACTTTATTTCATTTGTTTCACTGCACAAATCATTGAATGTATTTTTCGGCTTTCAATTCTTTTTTAATTAATATTAATAGTTTTTACTCATAAGAAGGTTTAAATAAATAAATTAGAAGGACATAAATCCCAGCATCAAGTCTTTGAGGAATGCTTCTTATCAAGTTTGCTCCCAGCTCTTGATTCATATTTTCCCACGTCTCTACTAAAGAGGTTCTTTGTGGAAAAAGAAGGGGGGGGGGGGTGGTTGACCTTCCCCGTCTTACATGGCAAAAATTATTTTTGAACATTATGTTTATTAAATAATTATTTTATCGTGCTCTCAGTTTTTAATAACTTTTATAACGAATTTTTTTTGTGGGGCAGTGTACATGTAGATAACCAAGACGAAGGATAGCAGTCTTTGTAGTCTACAGCTACACTATAGAACGTTCAAGAGAGGTAAGTTGTAGGTATAGTTAATACCGTCGCTTCATAAAAACAAAAATATCATGAAACTTGATAATTGGAAATGGGAATTGGCGTAGCTGGTTTTGAAGGTTGTTTCATTGAAAAACGCTTCGTGCGACGACTTATAAAATGGTATTCTTAACGGAATTAGACTTATATTTGTGCTTAATTGTGACAGACGAAACAGAAGAAGTTTATCATGAATTCTTTCAACCACTATAATGAGCGCCTTAACGAGGTTAAAATTCCTTTTCAAAACTCGGTCAGAACATTGTTCCGAAGAAAACAAGACTCGACGTTTTATAAGAACAATTGCTGAAACCTAAGAGAATAAACGTTTTATTCCGGGAGACGTGATCCCTTCAATTGGTGAAGGGAACTGGTGCTTATTAGAAGTAGGGGAGGAGAAGGATTTGTGGGCCTTTTGTGGGTGGCATGGGGGTGGGGGTGAACAATAGAACCCACGAGAAGAGGGGGGAGGGAATATAGAATAAGACCCAGGCCTCTAAGCCCGCCAAGAATAAGGCGCCATTCTCCGAAGCGACTGCAGAGCGCTCTAGGAGCTTAACCGCCTCAACTGAGCTATTAGGGCAGGGAGGATCAGGTTATAATTGAGTTATGAGCTACCCCCAATTAGGGGAGGTTAAAACAATTTCATCCCTCTTACCATTCAACCATTATGCCCGCCTATTATCCCTATAATTATAATTAGTAGGAGGCCTCTTGTTTTATAGCGGAACAGTGGATGTCCGAATCTAACCTGAAGTCTGTCTTTGAGTGATGACTCACTTTTAAGGGCTCTTAGCAAGGCACCTCTTGAAATATGATCATTTTAATTACATCATCAATTACATAAGATTGGTCTATAAATGAAAGCTATAACCGAGTAGTTTGTTCTCTTTTGATTTCTAAATTTACTGAATTCCCTCTGACACTGTACATTCACTCTCAGCTACCTCACAAGTACCAAGGATAAATTCAAAATTCTAGATTTACTTCCTCTAACCCTTGTTAATAGCCTGCAAAAAGAACGTTATAGAAAATATGGTTGCGATACTAGAACGGGGGATCAGGACCTATTTTCCTTTATATCAGTTTTCTCTTGAGACTGTGGGTGGGGCATCATTCTGTAGCCCCCATCCCTCCCTCGCTGGCCCCGGAGGAAATAGACCGGATCCGGAAATCGCCCATAAGCTGCCATGTAACAGCCCTCCCGATCCTTACAATGGATTCAAATCTATACCTGGCTCAAGAACATATGTGATCAAAGCAGGAAGGTCCTCCCGTTGACCCTTCGCTTAAATTTAGACTTTGGCTATTACCTATAAAAGACTTTTTCTAAATTTAGAAGAAAATAATAATAAGAAATATTTATTTTTTAGAAATCAATGAGGATGTACTTTAAAATTGTATGCAGCTCCGAAAATCACAACTACATGCATAAAAAATACTGAAAAAGAAGAATTAGGAATAGGAAAAAAAAAACCGGGCAAGAGTACCTTCTCCCTTATGTCAAATCACCAGTTCCAACAAGTCACAATTAAGGGGGAATATGGGTGAATGGGTTTCTGCTCTCCATTCATATTCTGAAAAATAAACAATATTTAACTCCCGAATGCCAACAGCCTTGACATGTTGTTTGTCCAAACTAAAAATTGATCATCAAACAACACTGTGAATTTCAGAAGTATAATATATAATATTATATATATGCTACATTATTAAATATATTGATAATTTTCTTCTAAATCGAAGTTAGGTATATACACTTTCTGCCGATAAAATAATAGTTGTTTTTAGGCTTTATATTTTCAATGATTGCAATCAGTGATATAGTTAACCTCTTGGAAAGGCAAACTTTATTCTCTTGATAAGTAAACGTCCATTTGGTTTTCCTGAGAAGTAAATCAATGGCGTTTATACGATGGATAATTCTAAACACATTAAAGAAGCCGCAAGTTTAGTCATACGGTTCCAAGTGCTGTAGCCACTAACAGGCTATTCTATAGTCTACTAGGTCAGGAAGACTCAAAAATACATTTTTTGTTTGTTGTCTCTCATTAACTGAGCTATCTTGGGTACTTGGAATTCATCTTTTCAAAGCAATGATGATTAATTTTTTTTTTAACACTTTCTGTAATCAAATCTTAAAGTCCTTTCTATCACTCCACAGCTTTATCTATTTATACCTAAACATTTCCAATGGACTATCGCAAGGGTTCGAGCTGATAGTAACTAAAGCACCACTTGTGAGCTTGGCTATCACTCGATCACTGGCCAGACATGGGGGGACAATTTCGTCGAAATCGTTCGCGTAGAACTCAATAAAGCTGTGCAGAGACAGAAGAATTTTTTTGTTATTATACATGTTGTGCACGATAAACGAAACATAGTTTGTATTACAGACTGATATCACATTTTACTCAACCTGTTACATTTAAAATTCAGATTTATCTTTAATTATATTGTGTCTGATAACGTTCTTGAACATTTAAGCATTTTTCTTGGACGTATGAAGCTTTTTTAGGGTTTGTTTTTTCTAATAGTCAAATATTTTAAGAAATTAATGGATTATAATTAAAAAAAGTATTATATGTTGCCACATTTGAATTAGATAAGATCAATATTCCTAGCAAAGTTATATAAATTGCTCCAACACATTAGTGATTACTCAAAAGCAAGTAATCTAAGTAACTTTTTAAATCTCAAATTTATTAACTAGTTTTAGTTTTAATAAAGCTGTTTAAGACTTGAAACAATGTTATATAAATAAAAAGATTGATCGCAGAGAAAAACAAAGGAGTAAAATGTAACTTTATGTACCATTGTCCTGAAAAATAATTTATGTTATAATGAGTGAAGGGTAAGATAACCATTCTACAAAATCGAACATTTCTTTAGATAAATGAAACACAGAGACATTTTTGGATTGTCTCAGCTCCTGCACTCGTTAATATTTCTGATGAAATTCCAATCGCTTTTTTTTTCTTTCTTAGCTCTCTAAATATTTAATGGGAGCCTTTTCTATATTTTCATCACAAAAACGACACAATGTAACTTCTAAATTACGTGGATGTATTCAATGGAAGAGACAATGTGATTTTTTCCCTTATTATTATAATTTTCCTTTTTTTTTTATGCTGAAGGAATGTTCTCCCCCAACCTCTTGACGTCTTAAAATAAAAAGGAACGGTACTGGGAAATTTGAAGAATTCCTGTCGGGAACACCACTGCTTATTATTTCCAGTCCCCTCCTTCTTGGGCTCCTATTTCGTTTTTTCCTTAATCTCTTATTTTATTCCGTGGGATTGGATTTGGGAAAAAATGGATCTCGGGAACTTTAACCTCGATTTCTTGTTGTTTCTTTATTTCCTTTCTCTCAAGGACCGGTTTTATAAAATAAAAATAAGTTATATTGTTACCAGTTGCTTCTCTGCCTAAACGAATACATTTATTTTTAATGCTGAGATAAAGTAGAAACAATTTATTTTTTGTAAAGTATACAAGGAAAACATAATCCGATGATAAATCAAAGCGTAGTTCTTTTAGTTTTTTATTTCGTTATTTTTTTTTAATTAAAAATTAAAGCTTTGAACAGCGTATTAAGAGTGGAACAAGTACAAAATTGAGCAAATAACAAGCTTGTTATTCAGTGATTCGGTTCCTGGTTGCCTTGCCTTTTGCACCACCCTCTACTGAATGATGGTTGATTCTTCGGTTACTTTGTTATAGTATTAACGTATGTGTGTTTGTGCCAACAGCGGTTTCAATGCAGTGATCTCCTTTCCGTTTTTTTTTTTTTAATTTCTTTCCTCACTTGCTTCCAAAGGCTGTATTTTAACCCTTACATTATCAGCTTTACCAGATATACCAAGGTAAGCTTTATTACTTGAATACTCGGTATTCTTATCGGACCCCACCAGAAAACTCTTAGCTTATTTAATTTTTCTGTTTTCTAATTTTTATAGTGTTATCTTTCATAGGTATATATATTACATTGCAAATATTTACAAAAACGCCATGGTATGGAATACACTTACCTGTGAACTTATTATTACGCCCTGGTGAAAACAGAAATAGCAAATCGGCAAGGAAGTTTTTCTGAACGAAAATCTGAAGGTCCAAGGTTTGAGTCTTTGTCTTGCCAATATTTAATTTTTTCAATGACTTTTTATCTTAAGGAACTTCTTTAAATAAGGAAAAAAAAACTATTTTTAATTACTAGTTCTGAGTTGTGTAACGAATGTTGCTATTATTGTTGTGGTTGAAGTTATCCCCTACAATTTAATTTGTTTGTGTAATTGGGCGCCAGTATAATGCGACCATTAAATGTCCTTATGTAACAAAGTAAAAAACATAAATCCATGGCGAAACAACTCAAGAGTGAGTGCCGGTCAAAGGTTGTCGTCGTTATTTGTAGGTGGCGATAACACTGGCTGTTATCTCTCAATTTTAAATTCCGTGAGCCGCGATTAGTCTAGCTAACTATTGATGTCTGATTGGAAGGGTTGAAAGCACATTCCTTGAAAACTTTCCTTGCTTCTAATAATAGGTTTCAGTTTATATAATAAAGAAGGTTTTTTGTTTGGGGGTATCGAGTAGCATTAGTCATTGACTTTCGAGGCTTGTCCGTGTTTTTGTCATCAATCAATGTTTTTGTGTGAGTGAAAGCACCTACACCATAGTTTATTGTAAACCGTAAGAGAGATGGTTTAAATATAATTAGAAATCGTTAAAACTACTTAATATTTCAGTAACTATTTGATAGAGGCTTAATCACGCTTCCCGGCAGAGGGAAAGCTTAGATGATTCACATTTATATTCGCTTTCAGAAAATCTTTGAACATTATCGTAGCCAGAAGTACTCGGAGCCCTTATTAGGGACAACATCCGATCCTGGGGTAGGTCGATGTGATCGCGGACCCTTTGACGACTGTATCCGCCTGCAGGCATCGTTTGACCCCAAAGGCCACTTCAATTAGCATAAGTCCGCTGCGGCCCTTCAAAGAAATTAATGAACGAGACCTTCCTCCCTATAAAAGAACGCGGGTAGAGGGTTGGTTGTTTCTCAGAGAGGGGGGTCTGAGGGGTTCTATTGACGACGAAGGAGGTCAAAAGGCAGACTTCGCTACGGACCTCGTCACTCAATAGCGGACTTGGCCTCCTGTCACAGTAATTAGCTCGTCTCAAAGATTACTTTCCGACCCTGGCTGTGTCTCTTTTAGGCAAGTTCCTATCTTCTCATCATATTTCATCTGCAAACCTCATGGACATTTTTTCCTTAGAACCCTTTGTACTTACTAATGAATGGAACTTATGTTCTAATCATTTGTTATAATAATGTAATTATAACCCGTTCATATAAAATTGTATAGTATTTTATACTTTGTCAGTAGATCTGTAGACCCAGTAGTGTTGATACATTCATTATAACAAAATATTTTTACACGGTAGTGTTAAAATTTCTGAGCTTGAACAACTGAATATAAGAAATGTTGCATATAGTTCATCTGTCTATATAACAGTAATGATTTATAAAAAATAGTTAGTTAAACTGATAACATCAGTTTATTCTTACCAAATTGAGGACAAAACAAATCCTACATGGAAGGCTCCATCAGTCAGTGTTAATTATATTTTCTGTATATATCTGTATTTTTTTAAGTGCACGCCCGCAAGCATGTGTTTGGTTGAACTCTAGTCAGAAACTCAGCAGTAATTAAGAGCTATAAAAAGATATATATTGGCTGTTTCTGGTAATAAAAGACATTAGTGCACTAAAAGCTTTGAAGACTTGTTTGTCGGCAAAGTAGGTCAATGGACAACTTTTGTTTAAATTCGATAATGAAATTGCTTCCCTTGTAGGTCGTTTCGCCCTATGGAATAATTGGTATTGACGAAGCTGATCAATTTGACAACTTGGCAGGACGTGAGAGAAGAATCAACTGAGGTTGTTATCAAAGACGATTTCAAAACAAGATCGGCTGGAAACCTTCAATAGAAGAATAAAATATAGACTAAATAAGGATATCACCTCAGTGAAAAGTGACAAAGGTGTTGACTGTGCCTAACTTGCCCTGTTGTGAGTTCTCTCACAAAAAGATAACACTTAAACGCATATTTTCGGTATGTACACAATTAGATAAAGAACCTGCAAGAGTTCACAGGGGAGGTTCTGCCTACATATAAGATTGTGTTAGTCACTGCTGACACTGAGGAAGGATTCGTTAATCATGCTAATGGCTCTAGCAGTGCAAGAAATTTGAGTGCAAGCAAGCTCATTGCAGATTCTATAAAGCCAAAACCAAACAATAGTCTGGTATAAATTAAGAAAATGAGAAAACATAAATAATTTAAACAAAGAAGAAGCAAATTTTATATTATGAAGAAAGTGGAGGAAACAAAAGGTTAGTCCCTCTGCAGCTGAATGAAAGAGGAATAACGGACATTAAATGACCCTGTGGCCGACACCTTTGATTTTTAAAAGCATAAATATTAAAAAAAACAAAAACAAAAAAACAATGAACATTTAAAACTATGTAATATCTGCCGATCCATCTTAAAATGAGAATGCATGTGCCAACAGGTAACAGGGACTGAGGTGCCACCTGCAGCGCCCGGTCGCCCACAAGGGTGCCTGTAGCTATTGACTATATGATGTATAGTCCATGTGTTCAATATTGTTAAAACCCCAAAACTTGTCAACACTTTTCTTTCCAGGCACTTCGAAATAATAATGGAAGTTAAAATAATCACAAAATTCGCTGCTGTAAAACCGAAATAAAATTATTGAATGTGGTTGGCATACCATAAAAACAATTTTGTTAATATTGTTTCGATGTCATGAATGAACCAGTACCAGCCAGAATATTGAGATCCAGTGACAATAAAGTAGTGTAATATAATTAAAACTTAATAAAATATTGTATTGATACTCCAATGATTATGTAATAAATTGAGGTTCTTTGCAATGCTTAACAGACATATTTTCGGTATAGGGATATGTAGCGTTACACATGAAATCGCACTTGGTTCTGTCGAACGGTCAAAACTACCTTTCCAAAAACTACTTTTCCCAAAGAGATAAAATTAAAAAAAAAATGTAGCGCCCTATGGGCGAACAACAAATCAAACCACTGCCGAGGAATAAGGCATATAAAAGTGATTTACTGCCATTTAACATGCAAATACCTACGCTTGGGATTTACATTATTTGGCTTTACATACTCAGACTGTGGGCCCGCTAACAGTTAATGCCCGACTGTGATTTTCAATTAGTTTATCCAACGAGAGGACAGTTACGACTTCACTAATATATCGCCGGCGCTAATAACTAAGCGGGATTATCCCAAGTAAGTAGGGGCACGTGAGGCTGTGCAGCTGTCGAGGCTTAGGCAACTGTAATATTAACTGCACGATCTCCATTAGACAGGGACGTTCCACTGGAAACTCTTCAACTAGCGCTAAAATAGGATCAGATTTCAAGGGGTGGGCTTCTATACAAAGAAAATGTGGCCAATTGGTGTTCAGAAGGGGGGAAGAAATTTATTAAAAATTAAAACATGACTATAAAAAATGAGGCCTCAAGTAGATCCATTACTAATCCATGACTCTTTTTACAGTCTAAACCAGTCTAGTTGATGACCTCTCATAAAAACTACGGAGACATTAAGCCAAGACGTAAGAATACGATCTTTGAAAATTAAGAGTGCTTCAGCTACAAACTATCAACTGGGCGAACTATACTCCTTCACAACTCTAGGGGTTGACCTAATTTAAGGATCTAGCCATGCTGTCCAGGGAACTCTTGGATTAAAGAAATTTTGTCCAGGAATGCCCAAAAAATATGGGGTGTCGCAGAAAGATGTTACCACACTTTATTGTAGGACATTGTACCATTTAATTTGAATGTAGCTTCCCAGCTTGGAATTAATCGTCTTCGAGACACCTGGTCTTCATTACATTTTAAAAAATACCAATCTAAAAATCATGGCGCACTATTCTTACCAGTACTGATAAACGACTCGCAAAAAACCTAATCTTTTATCTTGGACTATGTCGTGTGCATCGCGGGTTATCACAAAAACTGATAGAAAATCAACTTTATACTCAATATATCATGCAATTCCATGAGTTAGTTTCAAACGGTTTATTATAGAATCCATTCATGGTACAATTACAGACCCATACTCAAGCTTCCGCTGCTGCACACAAGGGCGTTTTAACTGCATTGTAGACAATGCACCAACATGTTTGGTTGCGAATGAATTTTGATCTTTCTTATGGTAAGTAGAAAAATTAGATGCTTGACCAAAAACAAAAACTGTTAGAAAACAAATACACGGTAGATTTATAAAATTATAAGCTTAGAGCGTACACAAGTCACGTATACGTTGACACATCTATACCAAACAAGAATGCAAACTCTGTTCAGAATTTAGTTATAGGTTACATCATACAGTACTAATAAATTGACGTATTACTCAAATGTTTAAAGATAATTAAACGTTTATCTAATAGACTATCTTCAAAGCAATAATAGAAAATTTATAAATGTATTTAAATTTCATAATGATGATAATTTCGTCCACTTTCACACAATCCATCGTCCTGAAACTGTATAAACGTCGTGTCTTAACCATTGAAAACCATTTACTTGATAAAGCATTAACGCCGACTACTTTAGCCAGTAAAAGATCCCGATTAAATAATTATAAATGTTCTAAAAGAAAAAAAGGAAAAAGAAAGAAAAAAACTCACCTCGCTACACAGTGCGTACAGCTCGATGATCGATAGACCCCAGTGTCTCAAATAACCGCTATTCACAGTCCCACTATTCACAACTGGTATAGAACACAAAGCGACAATAGAGCAGTAGCAATCACTGGCGATATTCACAGAACGACTGAAAAAATAACGACATGACTCTAATGAAAGGGAGAGGATCTGCGATCACGATATAAATCACGCCACTTGCACGACAGCCTTCTGTGGCCACGTATCATCGACACTAGTGAGTGCCCGCACACTCTTATCTCTATGTTCACACTTCTTAGCTTCTGATACGCTACAGGCCGTAAGTAAAAGGCTAATCACTTTTATTCATTTATCTTTAGTGTTTGTTTACTACTATCTCACGAGTCTAATCATCACAAGATTGATTATGTTGTTTTCACATATATTAATGTAATGTTTATGAAGTCTCTTCGGAATAAACCAGGGAAGCGAAATAGTTATAAAATTTTACTTTTATATTGTAAAAATTATTTTATTATTACAAATCTAGTGCAACATTTTTTCTCTAAAGCAAAACTTTTTTTCCTCTGACTGTATTCTTTATAAATTTTCATTATTGTGACTCTCATTTATTATTTTTTACTCAAATAATTTTGTTTGGATACATAGAATACATACTTATGGACATTCAAAAAAGACCACCCAAATTCTAACAATAAAGAGATTTAAATTAAAAGTACTCATGCTAATAACTGCAACACCATCTTACGTGATTAACCACACACTTCAGAGAGACATTCAAGTTTCATATGTGTAGACTGACATGAAGAAATTATTCAAGCACCCACTTCAACAGGAACTGTCCTGACTTGACTTACCTCATACAACTCCAGGACGAAGGATCTGCTAAGATAACCAATCAAAGGGAGGGAACACTGGATGTCCTTCGCCCTTATGCTATCATGCCATTCAAATTCACAGGTTTTCATTCTGTTTCAGATAGGCAGTTGTGAATTAATTAATAAAAGCATACAAAAAACGAATATTTCTTTTCAAGTTAACATTTCACTCTTTCAGACACCTTTTGGAATATAAATTATACGTAGAATCCATCTCAATAATATCTCCTCATTGGATATTTTGGGTATATGTAATAAATAATCAAAATTAATACATCACTGAGTATTAAAAGAGTATTTTTTTATTAATATTAATAACTCTTTTATGAGACTGTTAACTCAACAATTTGATTATATGATATTTCTTTTTTGACTTCGGTTTGATTACATTATACATGACGAACCAGCGTCTAATCGTAAGATTTGAAACTAATGACATCAACTACGCTGAAAGAATTGGAGATGAAAATAAGTTCATTTATGAGAAGTGTGTGAACTTTTACCATAGTATGAAATAAAGCAGTCGAGTTGGCTTGGTGCTCGAGTTATACTTCCAAAGAAAACTCATGAATTCTTCGAAGAAGTTGGGATCTACCTCAAAAGGATGATTCTTTTCACTAAGCATATTATTTTTGACTGGATTAGAAGTATCAAAAATCTTTATAATTTGCAACATACTCTTAAGTAATTTCCTCTTTTTTGGTACTAAGTCGCTAAATTTATTTTGACAATATTTGATGTATGTTATTTTTGTTTTTTCATATTTGATTTATTTTTTATTTTTCAAGATTTTTTCTTAGTTTATTTGTGGTTGATTGATTTGCTGTCTTTTAGCAACCCATTTAAAGGTGGGCAGCCTTACGTTACTTAAAAAAGTATTTCTTTCCCCTATAACATAACACAGATATATTATATATACATATATATAAGTTAAGGATCGTGGTATGGCAATGTTAGGCCTAATATTATGTAGCCCCAGGTAAACAAAGGCTGCAAACATTTATAGAGGATTAGAAGCGGAATAAAGACAGTTTAAATCTAGCCGTTGTTCAAATATCAGTTCCCTTTACTCTCGTTCTTTTTTTTTAATCGTCTAAAGCCGATATACGATAACTTATATAGGTAAGTAGACTTGCCAGTTATTCATTATTGAATGAATTTATCATTCAATATTCAAAAGATGCCAGAAGGAGTGAACTTTAACGTAATAATTTTAATAATAAATAATAAATGAGTGGCTATTAGCTCATATTAGAAAATTGTTTTTCTCTTCGGTTTATATCAAGTGGTTTAATTAAAAGTTTAGCATTTACCTCGGTTAATCCATACCTGATAACCGGCTCACACAATTTTGTAGATTAAGAGATTAGGCTAATCTGGAAAAAAAACTTTTAGTAGTGAATAGAAATAATCATTCACCTGCAACTATCATATTACTAGTTACGGATACCCAAGGATCAATTCTCTGCTCCCCTAAAGATCTGTCCGGGTGGAGTCGGTATTGTTGAAGTCTACTTAGTTTTTTGATGGGAAATGAATGGCGATTTGAACAATGAGTTATGTAGTTAATTAAGTTGTTAATTAATTACAAGAAGAAATTGGGCTTCGATGTAGACAACTGACAAGGATGAAGTGATGATATTTCTCTCTAATCCAACTACTACCAATTCTAAATCTAACCAATTCTACCAAGGTTTGGTATCGTAGGGTTAATGTAAAATAATAGCGGGGCGAATATCATCATTTAAATCATTGTTTCCTGACCAGTGAATGAAATAGTTCAATACCAACAAAATAATAAACATGAGCATAATAATTGAAGTTTGTCAAACGGTTTCTGGCACATAAAGGTTCTTTATCTTTGCCTTACCTTGTAGCACAATTCCTACCCACTTAGGGGAAATGGCAAGGTTGTACAACACAATGAATACGACAAACTACAAGAAATTCTATGCTTTCTAAAATGACGGCTTAACACTCCCACTATACAGAATTCGAGAGTACCTTTCAAACTGTCACCCAGACAGTTTAACAAGCATAGACTACCATTATAAATAACAGTTGCAAAGTTTATATCCGCTCGACTTAAGCGTGATCCGTTCGCTCTCCCTCACTGTGATTTGCATAATGGTTCCCTGTCCATTGATCCGGCTTTGTATATTTTAACATCGACATCCAGCTCACCATTTTGTACTAGCGATAATTGTACAATATACGACAAAACCTGATCGAGGTAAGTCAATCACTGACGCTGGTCAAATGTAGACAGCAGATTCATCTATCGATTAAAAAAGTCAAGACATTTTTGTTAAAAATAAAAACAAAACACAGCCTCTTTTTCAACAGCTGGAACTTTGCTTGGTAGTTCCACTTAAAGTGATCAAGGCAAGTAAAATTATACAATTCTTCATTTCTTATAACTTTGATGTGGGTAACCGAAATGAAGCAATAGCTATTTACCAACAAAGTTAGCGACCTCCATCACTCTGAAGTTATTTAAGAACCAAAGTTATCTGATTAGCCTCCATTGTTAAGGGCACATTAAAGATGACGAATCGCCAATTTTTTTGCGATTCTTAACCGACGTATCTTTCTGATTTCGTAAAACGTCTCAGATTTACTTCTCTTAATAACAATAAAAACACCAGTTTTAGTGGGGGGAGGAGGTTGTAATATTGCACTTTATCAACATTAGTTTTGAGAGAGTCGAGTTACCTAGTAAGTTAAGGAAATTAAACTTTTCGTCAAAAATATCGAGCCGCTTATTTACAATCCTTTAGGAAATAATGAACAAACTCTTGTCGAGTCTCTAGAACCACTGCTTATTTCATCATCCAGCAGTAATAAAAAAAAAATATTGCATGACACCGACAAAGGTGGTTAACAGTTGAGGTTAACACTAGGCGTCACCTCTAATCCTTAAATTCGGTTTTCCTGATTGGATTAGCTACTTATTTATTAAACTAGGTCCTAATTGGTCCTTAAGAAGATGAGAACCCCAATGAGAATCCCCCAAAGAAACAAATTGTTGGCCAGCCGGTGATCGAACCCGAGAATCAGAAGCTAGATGTAAGCATGTTAATCACTAGGCAACGGGGACGACCATGAAGTAGTAACGTTTGGACAAATTGATTCCTACGTGGCATATTCCAGATCAGATCATAAAATAAAATCGACTACTATGACGTCATCGATCAAGGAGCATCCACCGTGATAAGGGTCGCCCCCCTTTCATAAATTTTTATTAGAGGGCTGTTGAATTTGCGAGGCGTCAGCGATAGGACAGACAGGAAAATGAAGTTATCAAACTGCCGATGACTTTGTATTAGATGAAGGGGTGAGGAAATATGAGGCAAATATTTGCTGAAGCTGTTCCGAGGCTCGCTAAAATTGAGCCGTGGCCCGGGCCGAGAGTTGCTTACTTAGGATAAGAGCCAGTCGGTCGCCGGGATGAGGCGGCCATATTCTCCAGGACTTTTTTCCCCCCTCCGGGACGTGGTGCAGACCGCCCGGCTATTATTGGTGTCCCGCAGGGGCACCAGCTCGCTCCTGTATTGTGTACCCTCTCTTCGCTCTATTATATCGGCCCTTCTTATAAATGGACCGTCTATTATCTAAGATACTTTCACTTTTTCAGAAGGGGTTGTCCAATCTCCTGTAGCAACTTTTTCATCCCTTGTCCTCTCTCCACGGCTCTTTTCTTCTCAACATCTTGTTCTTACAGCATCTTTGTACCTTCATAAATTCACGAGGACCACTCCTTTTACAGCCTCTATAGGAAAAAGTGTGTTTCCCCTCCTATCCCAGCTCCCATACAGCAAAGAAAGCACAGCGTTTTAAAATAACAGCGCGGGATGAGTTCTAAATCTGATATTTATATCATAGAAAATACCAGTATAGATTCAAGGAATTTTTTTAATTGTTTCAGTCAATTATGAACCAAATTTTGCCTAAAGAAAAAATATAAAAATGTGATAAATGAAGGAGACAACAAAATCAAGATAGGTCCCGGGCACGATTTCTATTGCTACATGTTGGAACATTATTTTTAAACTTTTCTTTAATCAAAACTTGATTTATGGATTTATCCATCTCAAAAATATTCTGAACAATGACTTGAAATTGTTTAAAGCTTAGCGAAACAGGACCCGTTTTTTTATTTTTGTTTTGTCATCGATATATCCTAACCAAAACATATAAAGAGTAATTCAATATATTCAAAAATATTCCTTAAAAACTTCAGATCGATTGTAACAATTGTATAGCATTTGAAAGTAAAGCCTTTTATGATTCAATGAGAATCTAACGTTTATAACATTTAACCTTTAACCCAACTCGTGCGATACGAGATAACGGACAAGACTGAAATAGAGTTATCCACACTTGTTTTTATAGTTTATTTGCAACTATTTCATAAACGAAAGTTAATCAGTTTTAAACTTAGTTGGGTGTTGGGGGGGTGCCCCCCCGGAGGACTGGGGTCTCGCCTACACGGCCACTTCCGTAGGGCGTCAAGAAAGAGATAAATTGGGTAAACCTCTGGTCTTCAAACTTTACTGGCGGCCTAGTCGGCGGGCAGCTTTATTCGTATTGATCTGACTCCATAAGATCTTTGAAAGTGTGCCCCAACAGTGCACTATGATAAGGAGAAGAGTTTATGTGGTCTTGGAATGAACATGAATTCACACTCGGTATGTAAGGGTAGCAAACCGTCCGGATCGCTGGGGGAGACACTACTAGGTACACTCTGTAGAGCCCCAAAGACCGTCATCTGCATGGAAGGTGTCCCTTCCAAGGATGTGCCAGTTTTAGCGAGACAAACGCAGAAAGGTATGGGGTCTGAAAACGCTGGACTAAAACATAGCGAGATTAGGAAAGAGACCTAAAGGCAGTTTAATAAGAAAGCCATAGTTCGAGTAGAGCAGTAAGCGTCAGTAGGTAATTAAGGTAGGTTCATTTTGTAGGGCCCCGGAGATCGTCGCCTTCAGGGAAGGGATCCCTTCTAAGGATACCCTAGTTTTAACGTGACGAAGTCAGGCAATCCCACTAGGGAAGAGAGAGAGAGAGAGAGAGAGAGAGAGAGAGAGAGATAAATCTAGTGTGAAAGTTATCTAAAGTGGTGGCCATCGAAAAAAAAGAAAACTCTCCACTAAATAAAAATATACATTGAAAAAAGAAAACGAGCATATGCTTCTAAACCTGTCTTTATAATAAATTTGAGAATAAAATAATTCAGCCGGTTCACTGAGCCTTGTAAGCTGCGCTCGGAAACTAAACTAAACTTAATAAATATCTTCTGTAATTCATTTGTTTTTTCCATGAAGTACACATTATGGGTGTAGGAGCGTCAGAATCTTATTCTTTTTGGGTATACAGATACTCCTTATCATAAATATTAATTTGTCTTTAATTTACCCCATAAAACAGAAATAAGCGAATTTCGGTGGCGATCAGTCAGTTTACAAACGAGATACTGTTTTGTCCAGCTCGATTTGGGATTACGCCCACTGTGCACCGGTGACGGCAGGTTGCCTATTTAATTCAATCCATCCATCACTCACTAATGCAGCCTCAATGAAAATTAAATCTCATTGGATACTCGTTTACATTTGAGAAGTGGATTGTGTTTAATTTTCCTCTAACTGCCAAGAATGCTCGCCAAGAGAAGAATAATAGAACTTTGGGTGTTAACCAACGCTGATTGTACAGTATCGGAGTCTATTGCGGCTACATGCAAGATAGATGGAAGAGACTGTACCTGGGTGAGCAGGGTATAAATCAAGTGAAACAGTCAGCAATTAATAACTCTCGATTTACTGATGTATAGGGGCCAATTCCACAACTCAGTGCTCATGTATCCACCCAAGTCTACGCCAGAATTAAGTACGCTTCAAACAACTCAGTGTTGTCGTCATCATTTATGTGAAATAAAAAATCCAACGAAGCTGGTCGCTCAATGGTTGATTTTGAAATAAATATAAATTAATTCCACTTAGGACTTTGGGCATCTAACGCCTGCTAAAGCACATGTAAAATACAATATTACCTTTATTGAGCAAGATCAATAATTGTAGCAACTAGTTTTGTTGACGAGGGCAGTAAGGGGATAAAACTAACAAGTTAAATCAACTATGAATCTTTACTTAGCCCTGACGATGGACGTGAGTGAGAGTTTTAATGGGCATCAGCTTAGGTCAATAGAAATTGTTTTTTATTTACGAGATCACTTTAAGGTACAATGAAAACCCATCAATGACAATGTATTTCCGCAAATTATCTGATTTATTAACATTAACCAATTCTATTGTTAAGTGCAAATGATGATGTCATCATGAGGGCAGTGTCTGACCTTCTACACTTTTTTTATAATATAATAAAAAATATTATTAAACACTAGTGCGCATGAAAAGATAATCATTTGTGGGAAAACATTGTCAGATTATAAACTGAGCCCACAACCAACACACCACTGCAATAACTGTATTAAGTATCCCTGTGTGTGATGGCCAGAGAGAGCGATGGAACGCACCAATGTTATAATAATGGCCACTGTCAATCAGAATAACGTAGCTTCTTCTTCCTAAATTAGAAAAGCCCTAAGGCTCGATGACTATAAAAGTGGGCAATTAAAACATATAAATAATTATATAGATTTCTAAGAGAATAATATTGGTAAAAACAACTACGCAAATCAGCTGACTGATATTAAATAGGCAATTTCCATTGTTGATTGAAACTTATTATTTAAATACTTCAGTGGCTATTTACTTACTTTTAAATATGAAAAATTGATTAAAAACGATAAGAAAATAATGATTAGCACAATGCTGCTAGGTTAACTCTCCATGTGGTAATCTCTTTAAATTGTTTTTGTTACCCTCCTTAACCTTTCCTTACCTATAGATAAAATAATATTGCGTTAAAAGAAGAATTGTGAAGCTACTAACGCTTAACCCATAGTGCTAATATACACACGTAAATGTATTTTTTTGAACATCAATATCCTGGAAAATAATAATTGTAAAATTATAACTTGAACTTTAAGTTAAAATTCTTTGAGAAAACTTCAATGGGACTTTTTACATTCAATTAGTTTTTAATAAATAATTATTATATATATATATATATAGTTAAATATTTTCAAAGCACACAAGACTTTTTAAAAAGATTTATTTTGAATAACAAACATAAATGACATGGTAATATACAGATCTAATCTAGCATAGTGACGGGCTAATGAGATACAATAGACTGACCTCCTTCTCTGATTCTCACGGGGTTTAAATAAGAGTCAGCAAAGGGGTGATTCATAGTTCTTAGAATGTTAGCACGGGTGCACTATAACTCCCCGCAGCCTTAAGTTTTGAACTCTGGTCAAAACAAACATTTAATTTTTACATTTTAAAAACTTGATTTATACAATTTACTTAAAATTACTTTATGATCATCAATAGTAATAGGTGTTGTTGAAACCTTTACATTATTTAAAGGTAAATTTGAATTTTGGATCTTTTTACAATTTCTTTTATAAATAAAAATGTTAATTAGTACAATGATTAGAATAATACATAATACAAAAGAATAATGATAAATATTAGCGTTGTCTACAAAGGACAATATTTCTAATTCTGGTATAGTATAATTATTTGTTTCTAACATAGTTGTATTTAATATTACATTTTCATAAAATGGTTGTAAAATAGTGTTAAAATCATGAGTATAAATTTTATTAAATTCTGGAAAGCAATCCTCCTTACTAATATTAATTAATCCTACATTTGGTAAAAATACAGTGTTATTATGACAATCTGTTATTTTTTTAATATTTACAGTGATATATTGCTTAATATGATCTAAATATCTTATATTATTTTGATTACTTAATACTAGTTTACATTCTTTTAAATTTCCGTTATGTACAATAGATGAAACACATTTTGATTCTGTTTTATTAAGATTTATACAGTAATAATTGTCAATAAAAATACAACTTCCTTGATAGAGAGTGGCTCCTTTTTGTAAGTAAAGATCAGTTTTTAAATCAATTTCGTAAATTGTCTGGTTTATAATTCTTGGTACTGATATCACAAAATATCCTTTATAGGATTCATCATGAATTGGTAATTTGATAAAAGTATGGATTATATTGTGATGAGTTGAACAAAAGATTTTACTATTTGTCCATAGAATTTCAGTATTATCTGAGATTAGTTTTATGTTACTTGGTAGATTTTTTATTACATCAATCATTAAATTGGTGTGAACAATGCCAAGCTTACAAAATTCTAAAGATAAAGTTAAATCTTTAATTTTATTTAATAAATGCATGATGTGAATATATAAGTCATAAGCTTTTTCATTTTGTCCTAGCGATTCGAAATTTTGTCTATTAATTATGAAATTTTTATTAATTGTTTTGATTTCATTCTGGTAATCCTCAATCAGACGTTTATTAATATTGACAGAATTTTCGATGTTATGTTCAATCTTATAATTATTTTGTTCTACATTTGAAATTATTTTATCGTAGTATTCCTTGTCGTCATTATTCATATTACCTGTTATCCAACTAATAACATTACCTAGACCATTTATCAAGCCTCGTCTGTGACGATTTTTAATATCTCTTTGTTGCATTAATTGAAATTGTTCAAAAACTTCGTTTGTTAAATCTTTTAGCAAATGATACATTTTATGTGATCTAAAGTTAGTAACATGATCTTCAATATTTATTATTTCTACTTCTAATAAACTTAAATTATAAAAATGATAAGTTTCATAATATTGATTAACTACTCTAATATTATTTACAGAATAATGGAGAATTCCTGGAGAGTTAGTGAGATCTACTACTTTTATCGTCAGAATCTTCTGAAGATGAAGTATCAGAATTATTGACATGTAGTGAATCTTCATCTGAAACAAAATGTTTCCTCTTTTTACGTTTGTTGGGTCTCCTAACGTTATCAACATGTGTTGTTAATTGCCTAGCGCCTTGGATTAACACATTTACTTTTCTGAATTTGTCTCTACTTTTAATCTTCGATTGAGTATCTTTGATAAATTCTTGATTTATTAATTCAGGTGGATCTTCCCGATTTTTATTTAATTTTTCTGTACGCTTTATCTTTTCTTCATTAATTTTTGTGTGAGCTAATTCATGCAAAAGTTGTAAATCTTTATGATACTTTTGTACGTATAGTTCTGTTATACTAATATTTTTGTTGTTGTTATTTTCTTTTATAAATCCGAAAGTGATTTCATTGGGTGTTAATTTTAGATTGTTATTTAAGGTATTATTGTACGCAATAATTGCAAGTTTTAATTTTTGTTCAAATGAATAAGATTTTCTCTCATGCGAGATAAGTCTTAGTAATTCGCTTAGTGTTAAATGAACTCTATTTAATAATCCCAAAGAATTTGAGTGATTAGTGGATGTATAATGTAATAAAATATCATTGTGGTCACAAAATTGTTTAACTAAATTGTTTTTCATTTCTGTGCCTTGATCTAATGAGATCTGTACTGGCGTAGGATAATGAGATAAATAATTTTGTAAACAATCACAAATATTGATTGCATTGTGTGTTGGAATAACTTGTGCGAACAATCTTTTTGAGAAAGTATCAACAGCAGTAAATATTATTTTCCTTTCATACTTCAAAATGTCAATCATTAATTCTCGAAAAGGTTTTTCTGGTGTTGGGGTTTGTTGAAATTTAGTTTTGATAGGTTTTCTATCATACTTTGATTTTTTACAAATTTCACATTTATTAATGTATTCTGTAATTTTGTCTTTCATATTGGGGAAATAAACTTGTTTTTTTAATTTTTCAAAAGTTTCTAATATTCCACGATGTTTAGTTTTTCCTAAATGATAGTTTTCAATAGTTTCGCGTTGTTCATTTACATTTTCTACGTCATTGATAAAGTTAAAATAACGTTTTATTCTTACAGAAGGGAATTCGTTTTCTATTATATTTTGAATCTCTTTAAAGTATTCATCGTAAGTTTTTTTTAAAGTTTTTATGTTCGGTGAACAGAAAATTCCGTAAGTCTTGTCCGGTTCTACGATCTGGTAGAGTAGAGTTTGCAAGTCATCTTTCCTGTTAATGATGAGTTCGTATCTTCTCTTGTTTCCAAATGGCTTAGAGAACTTCATGTCTTCTTTGTTTCCTCTAATGATAATAATTTGATTTTTTTCTACATTTATACATTTATCTGGTTCACATATCCAAGTTTGTTCATTGCTGGATTCTTGTGAATGAATAGTTTCTAGATCTGATTGATTTTCTGCATTTTCCGCTGTAGATGGAATATTTATTAATTCCTCCATAATTGCTTCATATTCTGTTGTTTTTTCAGCAGCTTCTTCTTGATTTTGTAATATGTCATCAATAAATACATCAATATCAATATTTACATCATCAATATCCATATCCTCTGGTTCCGTGTGGTTTACTTCATTTATATTTCTTGATAAAGCATCTGCTACATAATTTGTTTTACCATTAACATGTTTTATGTCAAATTCGAACTCCTGCAACTTCCAAATCCATTTCATGATTCGGGTGTTACCGTTCTTCATAGAAAATATCCAAGTTAGTGGTTTATGATCGGTTTGAAGTAAAAATTTAGTTCCGTATAAGTAAGGCTTAAAGTGTTGAGTCGCCCATACAACTGCTAATAATTCTTTTTCGATAGTGCTATAATTATTTTCCGCATTTTGTAGTACTCGTGAAGCGAATGCTACAGGATGTTCAATATCATCATCGTCTTTTTGGGACAATACTGCTCCAATTGCTTTATTACTAGCATCTGTAGTTAATATGAATGATTTATTCCAATCGGGGTATTTTAAAATTGGTGCATTTGCCATTAAATCTATTAATGTCTTACAAGCCCTTTTTATCTCTTCGGTTTTATAAATTTTTGTTTTAATCGAATCTGAAATAGGTTTAGTTATTTTTGCATATCCTTTAATGAATTTCCTATAGTATCCTGTCATACCTAAGAACTGTCTTGTCGACTTTTCGTCATGAGGTACTGGAAAGTTTACTATAGTTTCTATCTTTTTCGGATCTGTTTTTAAACCTTCTTCAGTTACAATATAGCCGAGAAATTTTAATTCTTTTTTGAAAAATTCAGTTTTATCTAATTGAATTGATAACTGATGTTCTTTTAATGCTTTGAAAACTTTTTCCAAATCTCTTAAATGTTCGTTTTCATTTTTTGAATAAATAATAATATCGTCAACGTAAACCATTGCATTAGGAATATTTGATATCATCATTGTCATTGCTCTCTGAAAAGTCGGCGGTCCATTACTTATTCCGAATGGCATTCGAACAAATTCGTAATGACCATTTTCAGTAGAGAATGCTGTTTTTGGAATAGATTCTTCATCCATTTCTATTTGATGAAATCCCGATGTTAAATCAATAGTCGAAAATATTTTTGCACCTCTTAATCGATTCAGCAAATCTTCGATATTGGGTAACGGGAATTTATCTTTTATGGTAGCCTGATTTAATTTTCTATAATCGATTACCATGCGAACTTTTTTTATACCCGATGCGTCCATTTTTTTTGGAACAATCCACAAAGGGGAATTATACGGCGACTTACTTGGTCTAATTATTCCGTTTTTTAATAATTTTCCAACTTCTTCGTTAATTTGTTCTTTAAATTGTTCCGGATATCTATAATTTCGTGTATAAATCGGATTTTCATTCGTAGTTATTATTCTATGTTTTAATAATTTAGTCGGTTTTAATTTTTCATTTTCTGTTTTTAATATTTCACCGTTTTCACTTAATATTTTTGTGAGTTTTTCCGTTATCTCCGAATTTATGTGTTCGTGTCTTATAACATTTTTAATTTCATTAGTATCTTCGATATGAAACATTTCGTCTCTTTCAAGTTTGTATTTTATTCCCATTATTTTTATTTCCATGTCTTCTAAATTTATATTAGTTTTTAACATTTTCATTGTTTCGTACCCAAGTAAAATATCAAACCGTGAACTAATAGGATAAACTAAGAACTTTACTTCTTGATTAATTCCTATCAGATTTTGCAGGTTGAGGTTTACACTTTGTGTTCCTTCTGCTCGTCCTGTAGGGGTTTTTATCGCGAAGTTTTCTATGTTTATTTTAGCATCTTTCGGAATTGCTTGGGGACAAATATAATTTTTTGTTGCTCCTGTGTCAATTAACCATTTATTATTTTCTTTATCCAAGAGCTGTGGTAAATTATTTAAAAAATTAACTTCGTCACTTATTTTAATTACATTCGATCCGGTGGTTCTCCTTTGTTCGGACCTTGGTCTAAAAAATTATCTTTATTAGTTTCAAGTTGTTTTACTCTTTCAGTTAATATTCTAATTTGTTCATCTCTCTCATCCTCGGCGTAATGTACGCGATTAGAAACAGTTCTCATCGAAACCGTATTTGAATCATTTTGTTGTGGTGGATCTACTTTTTGTTGATTATTTCTCCAATTTCCGGATGGAGGTTTATTAAAGAATCTATGTTGAGATTTTGGATCCCATGATTGATTATGAATAGGTTTTTGATAATTTTGTTGATTATTTGGGTAATTGTGATAATTTGGTTGTGCATTTTGATAACTTTTATAATTTTGGTTTTGTTGATGTTGATAATCTTGTTTTTGTTCATGAGGTTGTTTTTGAAATTGTTTTTCATATTTATGTTTGTAATTTGGATCGAAATTTTTGCCTTTATAATTCGATTGGTGTGGTTGGTGGTGTTTGTCTTTTCGACTACCCGGACCGTACACCCGATGCACAATGTGCGCAGCGTTATTTCTTAAGATTTCGTCAATATCTTCGATTGTCTCGAATTTAATATGATAAATAAAATCAGTAAGCGAGGGATGTAAATTATGAACGGTGTGATGTGATATCTGTTTGTCGTATCTTTCCATTTCCGACTGTTTATTCACTATTTCCGAGTCGGCATACACGCGAGCATATAAATCGCATCTTTTCTTACCTAATCTTTCTAAGTAATCATGTGGGTTTTCGTTATGGTACGATTTAGTATTGAGTATTTCTGATATTAATTGCTCTCTCGTTCGCGTATCTTGATATTTACGTTTAAGGAATGTTAAAATTTCTGTCACACTAGTGAATTCCTTATCATAGGTTGCAATTTTTGCTTTTCCTTTTAGCTTAGTTAATAAAGTTAATACTAATTTTGAATGGTTTATATCTTTATATTGGTTATTATCTTTACAATATAAGTCATACACAAATTTTGTATTTCTAATAAAATCTACTAATTGTAAAGGATCACCATCATATTCCGGAATTAATTTAAAATCATGATCTTTTATTTCCATAGCCATCTCTGAATTTGTATTTTCTAATAGTAATTGATCAATATTATCTAGATTAAAAGTTGTATATAATTGTCTTAATTGGTTTAATCTATCCTGTAAATTTGACATACAATAAACTTATAATTACTTATAATTACCATCAAGTATGTTGTCTTCAGTGGAAAAATCTTCTTCCTTGGTGCTGCGAAGTCTCAACAAATAGTTTTGAAACTCGGGTGATAAGATTTGAAAATCTTCAGAAAGTTGAAAGATACCTCTGTAGTCGTGGAGAATGCTTGCTATACTTGTATACGCAGTGGCAATCTTCCTCAAGACGGAGAGAAGTAGTTATGCTGCTTGATTTCGGTATTACACACGATTCTAAGCTCCGCAAAGTTACTTTAAATACCTTCAAAATTCCTCCCAAGTCCCACGTTCGGGCGCCAGTTAAATATCTTCAAAGCACACAAGACTTTTTAAAAAGATTTATTTTGAATAACAAACATAAATGACATGGTAATATACAGATCTAATCTAGCATAGTGACGGGCTAATGAGATACAATAGACTGACCTCCTTCTCTGATTCTCACGGGGTTTAAATAAGAGTCAGCAAAGGGGTGATTCATAGTTCTTAGAATGTTAGCACGGGTGCACTATAACTATATATATATATATAATAAAATTTATTTGTCTAATACCTTATTGTATTTCAACGAATACCCAAATAAACTAGTAATCTCAAATACCCTTAAAGTTTTCATGTGGCGAGTGCTTAATGTTTTGGGCTTTTAGGGACATCAAAGAATATTTACTTATCCACACTCTTCGGATAGAAACGTAGATCTACTTCAGAAAGGACTTTGAATGCTTTAGAATCGCATATATTCTAATTAAAGATTAATTTTTAATTTTACCGAATGCATGAATTGGTTACGGCATTGGTGCAGTTTGATGAAAATAATATGTAAGATTTCATCAAAATTATTTTACGATAGAAGTTCTTTATTACAAAATTACAATTTACTTATTTAGCATTATTAATTGTGATGTAAGAATTTATTCATAACTATGTACAATTCCATTCGTATCGAAATTCATACAGTGTATACATAGAAATTCTGACCAGAGAAACTCCAAGGCCATTCCCCCAGCAAGCTGACAGAAGGGCCGGAAGCACCGGAGCTCCCTCCACCTACCTCGAGAGCCTCTGACAGTCAGAACATGAATAGGGATGATGACCCATGCCATGGCCCTTTTACCTACATATCTATTTATAATAGATCGTGAGGCCTTGGGTTTCTGGATATGGACTTGGCAAACAGACTTGGATGAACGGATAGGGGTTTTGGATTTTGTGGGATTTGGAATATCTTGAGGGTATAAGGTCAAGGACAGTTGGCACATGGAGATATCTGGGAAGGGATGAGTTTGTATTGATGTTAGACGGTTTGGGTGTCCTCCGTAGTTTCATTCCGTATGCCGAAATTGGTTTTAACAACTATTTGTATATGTGAAGTTTGTTTTCTAGTATGAGGCTAGAGTTTATGTTAAGTAGTTTTTGTAGCTGTCCAAACCGTCTGTTCATTTCTTGTCTTTTAATGCTTGCGCGAGGGTTCCAAGTCTTTTGCCTGGATGAAAACCTAGGTATCTAACATTATTGGAGACGGAAATTGGTATTTAAGTGAAGGATATGGACGAACAGGATACTCGTCGGAGAGTAAAAGTGGTTTGAACATATTTGCCTTCATTCATCTTAATGTACCATTGGTTTCACCATTTCTCTATCTCTATGAGGTGATTTTGTAAGTAGCTGGATGCCGTTGATGGATCGGGATGAGACGAAAGAGTTGATGAGTCGTCAGCCGAATTTGCAAGGAAGGTTCTAGAACTCGTAGCAATGTCAGAGGCGTAAAGGGTATGCGTATAGGATAGGACCGAGCATGATGCCTTGAGAAAGTTCTGCTTGTGTGGGATAATAGCTGGAATATTCTGAACCAAAACGGACCCGAAAGAAACCAGTTTGACAGGTAAGGCTGAAGAACTAGATAAAAGGTCTGCTGTACAGAGAGTTTTAGCTTTTAAAGCCAATACCCGGGCAAAAAACAAAAAGCTACATCAAAAAAGGCCCTTGCGCAGTTTGCTTTCAAGTGCAGAGATATAGCATCAGCAACGCGGAGGTCTTGTAGAGCAGTGGAGTTTCTGAAGCGGAAGTCATATTGATGACTAGAAAGAAGTTTTTTGGATTCAAATATGGGTAAGAGGCGTATGAGTAGGATTCTTTCAGAAACTTTTGAGTTAATTGGAAGTAGAGTGATTGTTTAATGAGGGATCATTAGGCAGGTTTCTGAAATAGAACACTAATGGAATGTTTCCAGAGAGGAGGGTAGTACGTGGTTCTAAAAATACTAATTGTAGTCTGTACTACATTAGTTAAATATGTAGGCGAGGAAAATTATTGCTTTGGCTGGGAATCGTAAAATGATTTTGAGCACTGAAAATGTCATAACCATGGAATACGGGGAGTGGGAAGTTGCTGTAGAGCTATTTGGCCTCAGAGGGATTGACTCTTGTAGGGTCGTCACGAGGGGGGTGCCTAGTTACCCTAGCCCTGGTGACGAAGTGAGGGTTGATTAGGTTATGACCTGGACAATTGCTTCATGGCGGTCTTACTATCTGTCTCCATTTTTGATAGGTTCAGGAGACACCAGGTAGGTGGTGTAGGTAGATTGTGTGGTCTTGGAATGAGCACGAATTCACACTCGGTATCTGAGGGTAGGCAAAATCTGTCCGGTCCCAAAGGCGAGTGTGAACCGGAGAGAGGCAGACTGAATTGCCGTGGGGAACACTGCTTGGTAAGCTTGCAGGACCACGACAATCGCTGTCCACTAGGGAGAGGTCTCTCCCTAGGAGGTGCTAGTTTTAGCGAGACAAAGGCAGAGATTCCCACTAGAAAGGTGTGGGGTCTGAAAACGCCGGACTAAAACGTAGCGAGGTGAGGAGAGAGATGCAGAGGGTTTTCATAAAGAAGAAATAAGGATATCTACATTAGTTAGTAACATGGGTTTTGTTGTTTTAGGATGTAAAGTAAAAGTACTGGAAAGGTGTGAATGCTTCAGCTATTTCTCCGTTTGATGCCGACCAAGAACAAACACCAATTTCATAACACGGTATTTTCCTTCCCCTGATAAACGAAGGAGGAGGATTTTTGGGATCGGATGTATGGAAAATAGTAAGGCATTGCTAAGGTTGGATGAGATATCATCTCACCACGTAGCGTCTTCTATCCACGTGATCCTTTTACTTCGATAACGTAAATCATTAAGCAATAAGAAATTTAGTGATTAGTCCCCCACCCTCCCGTATATGGCAACACCACGCCAAGTAGCCTCTTCATCCTAAGCGTGTAATTTCATGACGGTGACTATAGGTAAGTAGTAACAATAAGAGCGGCACTATTCCTGTCAGTTGTGGCACTGGACTATGTCATGCCTGGGATAAGGAAATAGAGGTGGTTCAACTCGTTATTCAAACTTTTTAATGGAGTTTTTTAATGTCTTAGACAGTCAACAGCTCCAATCAATTCATACGTAGTATGATCATTGTCCATTATTGAACACGTATACATAAATATGTATTATTAAATAATAACCTAACCCGATACTACAAACGAAGTCCTATATACATTTATGTGATAATATATCTCTTAGATTTTTTAATTCAGTTAGCATTCAGTACATAATGTTTAATTTGACAATGATAATAAAGTTAGTCTCTTTATCTGACCTACATGAAAGAACGTCATAATTTAGGTCTTGTTGGAAGAGGAGAAGTTAATTATAATAATAAAAAAAATTAACATTAGGAGGAGAGGTTGAAAATTCAGCCCGTATTATATTTCAGTAAAAAAGAAAACGAAGAAGAAGGGTCTTCATTAATATAACGGCTGAATTTCCTTCCTGCTTCATAACGCCGGACTAATTTGAGAGGTGTGTTGAAAGGAGACTGTTAGGGCGGGAGGGGATTCGAGGTGGAGCTGGAGGAGGGGGAGAAAAAAGGAAAGCAGATAAAAAAAAAAAACGAAGAAAAGACGATTATGGTGGGAGTTTGGTTTTGGCGGGGGATTATTATAGAGGCCAAAGAGGGGCGGTCCTTTGTGGCGGCCAATTAGCAGCTAATGATGCGCTCTCCCGGACAAAAAAGAGTCACGCTGTAAACAAGATACAATTAGGGCTCGTCTATGGCCGGCATCTCTCTTCTTCCTTTGAACCACCCGTTGGCTTTGCTTGCTCTTGGTTGGCGGATCTCGGCCGAACCATCTGTCAGAGGAGGTCGGAGGACATCTGGTACGAAGAGCGGCATCCACCTGTGTATTCGATACAGCAATCAACACAATGCAAACAACATATAGAGTGAACTTAATTTTAAGAACGTGCACCAGACGTAATAATAGACACATCAATAAATATGTAGCTACAAAAAATGTAATAATATATCACAAGAAAAAAAAACAGTGTATAACTCCATTACAAAAAAATATAAATAAATTAAAATATACAGCACAAGGTAATTAAAGACAAATTTATAAGTTACTAAGTAAACAAATAAATAAGTTAACGCTTGTAAAAGTTAAATCAAGAAAATGATCGAAAATATGCAGGCATTAATGACCCTGGTGGTTTATTACCCCCGTCCCCCCCAAAAAAAATTAATTTAGCTCTTGCCGATTCCCATATATTATTCCATACTAATGTTTTAGTAGGTTTAATTATTTCTATTTATTGAAAATGCGATATCTAGTGATGAAGATGGTTTAAAAAATAAATCAATACAATTCAGAGTGCTTTTTCACGATCTTTTTCGTTTCTTTTTCTTCCCTTTATATACTTAAACGTAAAGAAAAATACACATTCTTTGTTAAATGGTGGTAATAAATAAATATTAAAATATAGCTGAAATAGATAGATTACTCAAACATAAGGGATATTTATTACGTAAATATTGGAAATAAATTGATTAGAATAAAACAAAACAAAATGTAACAATCACTTTAGATACGGTTCGATGTTTGAGTTCTCTCAATCAGCTTAATTAAAGTTGTGTAACGATCTTAATTTTTATTAAATTTCGTTGATGCTTCTCAGTTGAGGAAAGAGGAAGGGGGTTACTGGATCTGATATTTGAATTTTTCTTTAAATAATTGAAGGTGAAGACTAAATGTAAATTGAGAAAGATTAGTATTGAGAGCTATTGCACTGGTCTTATTAACCCACCGACAATTTGGCAGAAAGAACAGCTATTCGCAAGGCTGTGAAGTGGAGGATAATAGCGACAATTAATCAATATGGCACAGGTATAATTGCGGGGCACGCTCGTCGAGTGTTTTCAACGAGTATTGTGCAGGCGATATATCAGCGGGGCATGCAGACCGTGTGCCCCTGGCAAGACAAATGGCACCAGCCCTTAAGAAACCATTTCAGCCCTTCATATAGATTTCTATAGCGCCCTTTCGGCTGACGTATGTTCTTGGTCTCCGCCACCCAAGTGTTCGGAAAAACCTTCGTAGTCTTATAAATAGTTCCAAAGCCAATTTTCGGTTCGTACGATACCAAGAAATGGAATCATTAACCTTTACGGAAATTAGTTCACTTCGGAGTGACTCCCAAAAAACAAACTACATTTTAGGATGTACATGCTGGTCGTCGGTTAAGTTTATATTTAAGAACAGAAATGTCTGTTCACTTTCAATCATTATATTTTATTAAACGCTCCAGCGCTTTCGACAGCTCATTTTGCTTTTAAAAGACGATCGTCAGACAACATGGCGGAACTCTTACTCAGGCAGGATCAGACACAAGCCTGATTGGCAGCATCATTGCCATTTAAAAATGGCGCCATCAAACTGTTTAAAGTGATACGGTGTGTATAATAATAATAAAGTTATAATAATAAATACTGATTTGTGAGAAGATAATGTTGTTGATAATTGTATTTTATGGAGTGAATTTACCTCTTTAATCTGCTTTAATCTTTAATATGAAAAATCGCACTGTATTTGTAAGTGAATACTCCGGGCTTATTATTATATTTTTATTAATATTATTTTTTTTGGCTAATGATTATTTATTAATTTTTTCTCCGTGATAGCCCTATGCTTTATCAAGTCGTATCAAAAAGAACATTTGAACAATGTTCAAAAAAAGTATTAAAAAAATCCACGAAAATTCATGTCTTCATCGTTTTTTAAGCACTTGTCTATTTCACTGTCAAGATCCCACAAGAGAGTTGCTGCTTATAGGCTATAGGAGTTCTATTCAGGTGTGTCAAACATTCAGTTGGCATTTCCCTTGCAGGGGGAAGCAATTATACAATTAAAGCGATCTATTCTCAACATAGGTGGGTGAAGAAATAGAATTCTGCTTTTCTGGATTTTTCATAACAACCACAAAATCAATGTTGTGTCACAAATGGTAATTATTGGTATCTGTGGTATGGTGAACAATCGGTTGTCTAAAAACGCATTTTCAGGTATAAAGTTTTTTAACATTCTAAGTCCTGAAAATTGACTGTGACGTGGGTCGTTTTTAACCATTGAGGATAGAACACAGTCGAAACTTTGGATAACCATTTATCTAACCGATTATGAAAAGTTATATAATATTTTAAACGATTGAAAAATCCTTGGTTTCTTTAAATGGTGGTTTTGATAGTAGTGGGTTAGCCAATAATTGGAAGCTCTTTGTCGTTCCAAAGTAAGATAACACTATTGAAAGAGGAAAAAGGAGTTGACTTTTATTTCAGCATCACATTGTTTTCTCCTTTGAAAGGTCGTCGCTCTGATGTCTGAGGCTATACGAGATCTGCTAAAGAGATAAGAAATGCCCTTGCCTAAGGTTTCGCAGGAATCACTCAGTCGGGAAAGGGTCGGTCTGGTGATCAAGCGATCCCAGGTTCGAATCATTGTCGTTTTTTTTTAAACTAATAATTACTAAGCGTTAATATAAGAAAATAAATAGGCATTAAATAATATTTAATCGGGTTTGCAGTATTGCAGCCTTATAGTAACTACATTGGTTTTTCTTTGATTTAGCGTAAAATTAATTTTAAGTCTGCAGTTATTTTTTCTTTATTTGCTTAATTTTCTTCTTATTGATTCCCCTTCATTACAAGAAATTACTATAATAATCACGATATGATTAGAAAAATGCTGTATGCTGTTGTGGCCACCTCTTGATTACGAATAATTAAAAGTTACTCTCATCTCGGCCCAGAAAATATGTGTGTCCATATTCGTACAAATAAAGATTATGGCGTCAGTCGGAGTGGGGGAGAAGCTGGTAGGGGAAACAGCCGATGGTGGGGATCCATTCCCACCACGGCTAGCCTGCCTATATAACTAGAGCCCCATAGGGTGAAAATCAGAAAGAAACAAACCGGCACCTTGAACACTTTTCTCTCTCTCTGCACTGGTGCTTACTGCTCTACTGAAACTATGGTCTTCTCATTCAACTATCTCTGCATCTCTCTCTCCTAACCTCTCTATGTCATAATTCGGCGTTGTCAGACCCCAAACCTTCCTAGTGGGATTCTCTGCCTTCGTCTCGCTAAGACTTCTTTGGAAAGACCATCATTGTCGTTTTTTCTTTAATTAATAATTACTATTAAATAATATTTTATGGGGTGTGCAGTATTGCAGCTTTATAGTAACTACATTGGTTTTTCTTTGATTTAGCGTAAAATTAATTTTAAGTCTGCAGTTATTTTTTCTTTGTTTTTCTTTGTTTATCTTTGTTTGCTTAATTGTTTTGTTATTTATTCCCCTTCATTGTAAGAAATTACTATAATAATCACGATATGATTAGAAAAAAATGTATGCTATTATATAATAAATGAACTCTTTACATGGATGCTAAAAAGAAGAAAATGTTAACATAGACGGGCTGTACTGATGTGTCTAAGTTAGGGGAATACATGGTTTTATTCACAGCTTGCGAATATACCTCGAGTCGTATAAAACAATCTATAATCACCATCTGACATGTAAGATTGGGGTGTCCTTGTTGGTTCCTGGGGGCTGTTCACACCCTCGTCCTATCCTGCCTCCCATCGGTAGGCTCCCCAACTGAGTTTTAATATCGAAAAAACCGCAGTAATGACCACAGGGTTTCACGCCAAAATAAACCCAAAAAAACAAGAAGAAGGAACAAAAACATCATCAATTAGAAAGTGGTTAATTAGCAATTATAGTACATGATGTAGAAACGCCAATATAATATGTTCAACAACGCTACTTCGTTAAGTAACCGTTAGCAGTTAATGCAATTAGTTCTGTTTGTAAGCCAATAGACCGAAATCTTTAATATTGTCTCTTTTGTTGTAACTGATTTAGCTACACAGCAACAGAAATGATTTTTGTTTTTGGACAATAACATTGTTTCAGAATTTTTGAAGTGATTCCATCTATCTATTCGGTAAAGGTAAAGTTTGCTAAATCACCAATAACGTTTTCTTATTTTAACCAACAAAGTTGAGCTTCCGGGGCGCATCATGTTTCTCTAACCAACGTTGTCACACATTTCGTCCAAGAGATATATATTAACGATAGGGACTCAATGAATAATGAATGAAAAAAAGCGAGACTGCAGAACTGTGCTGTAGTTCTAAAAAACGAAACATGTTTTTCAACACTCAACAAATAAGCAATGACGATTTCGGAAAACAGGACAATGCTTTTAAACCAATTGAACGATTCGAACTTGTCGACTGGAATTAATCGTGTCCATTTTTTTTTTTTAAATAAATCGTTACAGGGAACTGGTTGAATAGTTAAATTGAATCAATCGTTGTTTCATTTCCACAAGGCATCATATTTACAATTACATATTGTTTAGGGGATTTATGGAATATTTCATAAAGTTATAGGTAAATTCAATCTGTGATTTTATAAAATCTCTCTCTCTCTCTCTCTCTCTCTCTCTCTCTCTCTCTCTCTAATTTAGAAAGCTTAAGAAAAAAGTTTAGCTTTCTTTAGAAAATAATAAGAATAAACAATAGAATATATAACTCTTTTTAATTTTTTTTTTAAACAAAATCTTTATTGTAATAAAATCTGCTTTATTAGGCAATATGTAATTGTGGCCAATGTTCTCAATCACCCATTCGATCTTTCATATAGTATTTACAAAGAGCCTAGAGACCTCCCAAATCCACATGGTTGTCACCACCCTTGCGAAAGACAAAGCTTAGTCTTGAGAAGTCCCCCATGCCTGTTTTTTTTTTTTTTTTTTTTATTTCAAAACCTTAACAAAATAACACAATGTACAGAAAATAAATAATAAAATAATTGGATTACATATTTCTCCTCTTTCTGCATTTACATGCATTTGGCGGAGTGCATAATATAATAAAATTTTTATTGTTGTTAAAAGCTCATCGTTCTTATACAACACTAGGTGATGAGGCTCACCTTCTATTTGTCACCAACTGCCTGTTTATTAGGGGCGTCACCGGATACAGGCCAGTGGAGGCTAACCAAGAGCACGAGAGCCACCGACGATCAGGGCATGATTGGAGAAACTGGCCATTGCCAGGACTCCCACTGTCATGTATTTATAGCAGGTCTCGAGGCCACTCCCGCTTTTGCCTCCGAGATGAATTGTAGGGATGTGTGAAGCAGTGTAATGACTGTGCTTGGGAATAAAGGGGGTTGGGTAGGTTTCGAAGGAATTTCATGAACTTGAAAGGAACCTTGCACAGTCGAACATTGCTTAATGAAAACCTGTATAAATTAAATAATTTTAGACATATGATCATATGTAGACGTTAAAGACATTAGGAATGGTGAGCTCATAACTTGAAAACATATGAATTTTTGAAAGTGCCCCCAAAGTACAAGCCACAGTTTGGTTTAACTATTCAAGTGTAAATGTTTTGAAATGTCGAGTAAATAACTTTCAACGCTGATTATTTGATTAATTAACAATTAATACTGAGCACTAAGTCTGGTGTCATTGACAAAAAATATCTCCAATATGATTCCATTTTATGTTGATAAATTCAAATTTTCTGTTAATTTATATCATAAATGTAACAATCTTACCTTGTATAAGATATTTTTGGCATTTTAAAACATATTATTCACACTTACCTGCAACAGAAAATATAAAAATAAATAAAATATCATGGATAAGGCCTTTGTATATATATATATATATATATATCTTCTTAGATATAGTCTTAGGAAGTCCCCCACGCTCCCCCGTCGGCCGCGTCACCGGATCCTAGCCAGGGGAGGCTGACCAAGAGCGCGAGAGCCACAAACGCTCAGGACATGATTGGAGAAACTGGCCATTGCCAGGACTCCCACTGTCACGCGATTATAGCAGGTCACGAGGCCACTGCCGTTTCAGTCTCCGAGGAGGATTATAGGGATGAGTACTGTGGAATTTCATAAACTTGGAAGGGATGAGTTCTAGAATGTAGGGTATATGAAGTTATAAAGGGTTTTGTTACTAACATAATAAGGGGCATTTACTATTGTTCTCAGGACTTTTGATTGAAAGGATTGGATACGCTTGATGTTCGACTTTTTTGCTGTCCCCCATAGCTCTATTCCGTATGTCCAGATTGGTTTAAGTATAACTTTGTAGATTAGTAGTTAATTTTCTATTGAGAGATGGGATGTCCTTTGAAGTAGTCTATACAGTTATCCAAAGCGTCAGTTTAGTTCTTGTCTTTTTAGTCTCGTATGTGGGTTCGAGGGCAGTCGCTTGTCGAGATGGAAGCCTAAGTACCGTACTGTCTCGGATACAGGGAGAGGAATAGAATTAAAATAAACTAGTGGACAAGACTTGCGACAAAGGGCGAAGGTAATGTGGGAACATTTTGCTTCATTAACTTTGATCCGCCATTGGTTGCACCAATACTCGATCTCGTCAAGGTGTTTTGAAGGTTATGGGATGCTATATCGGGGTCTGGGTGGGATGACAAGACTGCAGTGTCATCTGCAAATGTGGCCAAGAAGGTATTGGGAGTAGAGGGGACATCAGGGGTGTATAGGTTATAGAGGATGGGACCCAGGACACTGCCCTGTGGAACTCCTGCTTTTATGGGATAGTAGTTAGAATATTCTAAACCACAGCGGACTTGGAAGAAGCGGTTTGAAAGGTAAGACTTTAGGATTAGGAAAAGGGTCTGTGGTAAATATTTTTTGAGCTTGTAGAGCAAAACTACGAGCCAAACCCTGTCAAAAGCTTGAGCTATATCAAGAAAGGCAGCAGTGCAATACTGTTTGGTTTCAAGGGCTGAGGAGATGTGATCAACAACGCGAAGGCCTTGTTGAGCAGTGGAATGTCGTTGGAGGAAACCAAACTGGTGTGTGGGAAAAAGGTTTTTGGATTCAAAAATTGGAAGTAGGCGTTTTAATAGGAGTTTTTCAAAAAGAGGATAGGCAGTAGGCTAATTGGGCGGTAAGATGAGGCTTCATTGGGTGGTTTACCGGGTTTGGCGAATAGGACAATAATGGAATGTTTCCAGAGGAGAGGAAAGTGCGTCGTTCGGGTAATCCAATTATATGTGTAAGTTAGGTAGATTATGGCTTTAGGAGGAAGTTGTTTGAGAATTTGAGGAGTTAGGAGATCATATCCAGGGGATTTTCGGTAAGGTAAGTTTTTCAGAAGGTATTTGACCTCAGAGGGATTAACGGCTTTTGGTGGAAGAGAATAGTTGAAGTGAGGAAATCTTCCACAGTTGTGCTGTGAGTATGGTTATGATGAGAAAGGTGAGGTGTGCAAGTATAGGTAAGATGCTCTGCGAATTCCTCCGACCTATCCCCATCCGAAGCCGCCCAGGACCCATCAGCACGACGGAGTGTGTGTGTGAAACAGGATGATACTTTAGGATTTTTTTAGTTACATTCCACAAGGAGTTATCCCTGGTAGACATAGAAGAGAGGTAGGAATTGAAAGAATCGGAACGGAAGGATGCTAATCGCCGCTTTACCAATCGGCAGTACTGATTGTACGAGCGGCGATCAGCAGGATGCCGGGATCTTTGCCGCACTGTTCTGGAGCGGCGTTTGGATTGGATAAAATCTTTGAGATGCTGAGGTAAACGATTATGATTGTGGATTTTTAGGTGACGATGGGGTGACGATGCCTCCCGAGCCGACCTCTGGACCAGAGTAGTGAAGGAATGAAGGCCTTTGTAAAAATAAATTCGGTACCTACATCCATAAATTTGGAACTTTTGAAACCTTACTTATGGTATTATTTTAGACAGAATTAACCCAGCCAAATGGGAGTGGAAAATGACGGGTGACCTAGGCCGAGCTAAGTATCGATTTTGTACGTTGTATAATTAAACGGGCCTCACTATATTCTGACATTAATCAAATAATTAATTTGTCGGATCAAATGTTCGACAGGTGGACATGTTTAATCGGTTATGGCGTTTAAATAATTCAAGCCAAATTAAAGCATGTTTTTTTATAAAATCGCCATAGAATATTAACGGATAATGGAAGGGATGATTCTAAAATAAAATAGTTTTATCGCTCGTACAGGAAGAACATACAACTTTGTGGAGTTGATTTGTCTTAGGTTTGAAGGTAAAAGGTTTGTTTGATTAATAGAACTTGAGGAAAATACAAGGTTCGATGGGTACACGAGGCTGATTTCAAAAGTAAATATTAGATCCCTTCACCAATGTCATCTCAGAGAAAGTCAATAAGCAAAACAATCTTTAATTTTCTTTTCTTTTTTATTATTTCCCAATCAATGCTTATCTATATATATAATGCCCTCTTAAAACTTCATTCGGGAATCGCTTCTGAAAAAACACGAAAATTCATATTTACACATTTTCTTATATAAAAGAAGAGAATAAATGTCAAAAGTTATTTAAAATTTTTTATTTTCTTAAAGTATTTAAATTAAACATTACACATACATTAAACAAAAATACTAGTCTGCATCTGGTACTTTGAATTGTTAATTCTCTTCAGTTTTCTGATTTTTCAATAGCTACCTTAACAAATATTATCTCTCCTTCCTGAATCACAAAATTTTGAGAAATGTGGATGAGTTAAAGTGATATGGAAACTAAATAAGGACAGAGGTAAAACGGTGGTGCACTAATATTCACAGCGGCACTCGCAAAGAAAGAAGTAAACGTGAAAGGTCAATATATATATTATATTGTGTACGAGTATATAATATGATATCGTTGGGTAATCAGAGGATGTAGGTAATATTTTTCTCTTGAAGAAAGACTCAAAAAAGACTTCTTTGTAAACGAAAGAAGTAATATATATATATATATATATGTAATGAAAGTGATCTCTCTTTCATTTGAATTTGCCGTGCTGCTTCCACTGGCCCCCGTGCTGCTTCCACTGGCCCCCGTGCTGCTTCCACTGGCCCCCGTGCTGCTTCCACTGGCCCCCGTGCTGCTTCCACTGGCCCCCACCAGATGGAGCATCAGTTATCAGATAGAGAAGGTTATGTGAGATAACAGAACATGTAAATAGTGTGTAAAATAAAATAGAGTAAATAGAGAATTGATTGTTAGAAACTGTAATTGTCGTTTCTTTGTTTACAGGTAAGATTGTGTAAATCAATATTAATAATTGTTATAATATAATATATAGTGAATAAAATTGCTAACTTTGTTTACAGAGAAACTGATTTCAGTTTATTCACCCCACCTTCAATAATTGTCTTACATATATATTAACGAGGGGGGTTTAGCTGGAATCACATCTTGTCTAAAATTTTCAGTATATTTTAAAATTTGGCTTATGACTAACATCGTTTTTTTTTAAATGGCAATATAATATTTTTTTCTCTTGTTTCGAGGCCAAAACTCAATAACAAATTTCATTTTTTCAAATCAGTGGTTTTGAAATTGACATGCTAAAACATAGGAAAAATAAAACGCAATGATTTCCAATTATATGAAAAGGATACCAGTTCATCAATAAAACAGAAAATAATTTATAACACTTACTTAGTTTCGTAAATTAAAAAGTGTACCTCCCCCTGACCCACAAGTCTGTAATATTGGATCAGCCTCGTTGTCCTCCTCTGAAATGTTACTGTAGATGGTACTTAGTACTTTTTAAGTTTATCTCTTTTCCAGTTGTTACTAGTATCCTGGTGAAGTAATGATTGTAAAATGCGAGCGAGAGAAGATTACTGCTAAAATAAACATTCATTTTTAATTATATTAGTTCTATTTAACTCACAGTAACAGCCTTGTGTTATTAACAGCCCAGAGGGGGTGTCGGTTCTTCTCCGGAAGGGCTTAAGGGTGGTATTGGTCGCGAATGGAGCCCGCCCTTGGGAAATAACAACATATCGGAAGAAGAAGAGATAAGCAGTTCAACTTTTATCCTGAACCTGCGACAATAAAGAGTTGAGCGGGTGGCCACTGTACCCAGTTTTGATACAACCAATGAGGGGTAAATGTAAAGAGGTAAAAGAATACTATGAGGGGATATGTATCAATAAAATCTCAATTTTAGATGAGTTGCAATGACACGTAGTATTAAGAACGTAAATCTGATTAAAATAACTATTGCTCTAAGGGTACTGTTTCAATTGATTCTATTTTTTTGAATATGATATCAAACTCAAAATTGTATTGTTATAAAGTATTAGTCTATTTTTATCGATCGTAATTAAAAAAAGATGAATATGAAAAAGATGAAGGAAAGTTCATTGGAATCGGAAATACCCTTCAGTTGAGGTCGTTGAGTCTGAGGTTCGTTATTAATATGAAGTCAATTAGCAGTTAGTGAATTTTTAAAGATGGATAGCTTGGTGGGTTATGTTTGAAATATTTGAGTTCATTTGTTCCAGGACCTACATATTCTGGAACTATGGCAGACAAATTATCAGTACACTCTCCGTTCTAACCTAAATTTCCTATTTCCCACTCCTGGAATTAAAAGCAGGTATAATAATTTCCACATCTAAACTTCTCATGTTGAGCATCCCTTAATCCAGCCTTTATCCCTTCCCCCTAACCCACTTAGTTCTATGCTTGGACTAAAAAAAAATCTGGTCCACGAGGTCTACTGTCCAGTTCCAATTAACCTCTAGCGTTTAAAAAGCCTTCTCATTCCTACCCAATCCTTTCTGCCCAGCATTCTGATCCTTAGTTCATAGTTTATTTATTTCTATCGCCTGACAGCTATCTAATTTAGCTTTCTAACATAGGGCGAGACTACCTGAACATCAGGCAAATTTTATCCTCAAAATATAAAAGCAATGGAGATTAATCTTAACAGAATAACGACATATTCATAAGTTTTGTTATTATTGTCAATTGGTTCTGATCAATCCCTATAAATAACCAACGATATTTTTCAAATCTGACTATATGTGTTATGGATGCGTGTATTAAAAATACGGCTTGTGAAAATGGAGTTCATTTACTGCTCATCTTAGAGAGTTATACTTACCAACAGGTACATATCGCCAAAGAGCATACCATCACAACTAGAATGGTACACAATTGTATAAAATGCTAAAAGCGTTTTCGACATTGTTATTCAATCATCATCAATTGTCAATGCAATTAAAAAAATATGAATATTAAAAATTCAAATTAGGCGTCTTGCATGACTGTTAATTCCACTATTAAAAGCGGTAACTGTGTAGTCGTCTAAAATCATGGTTAATTTGAGTTTTATTAATATTTCACACTGTCATATAAAGTAGCACTCGACAACGATTTTGTATCACAATCGAAAGCTTTTGTGCCCCATTAAATATTGTGGATAGACAGAATTATAGAATAATCAAATTAATTATACACAAACTGCACCTAACATACAACATACGGTATTAGGTTTTTGGTTTAAACCCTCTTGCGCAGTACAATTTAACTGGTGGATCATATAGTGATATGACCCTATCCAGAGCGGTACCGTCAAGATTATTCCTTGGATACTATGAAAAGTAATATTCAGAAATAAAATCAGAACAGTTCATAAAAAATGTTTGATATGCGTGGGAAACAATTTTGCCAAAAATTATTATTTTTGTTTATTAATATTTGATTTTTGTCAAAAATTTGTCATTTGATTGCTTTATTTTCTGCGTATTACCTGCCCAATCGCTATAAATGAAATGCAGTGTTTCTTTTTGGCGCTCAAATATTGTCACCACGTCTAACCACCATTATTCTGTCCATAATGTTTCTGACTAAAGCTGAAGGGTTGAATTCAAAAATATTAACAAGAACAAAATATATAGTGACTTCTAACTGACGTTTAATTCTAAATAAATATAATATGAATTGATATTCATATTTATTCAGTATTCAGTGCTGCATACCAAACGTATACCAATTGGTGGTCGATGTAATCCCTTTGCCGACAACTGTGACCAACCTAGCGGTATATTTAGTACATTCAAAATACGAATAAGTCACGCTGCTGTGGCGTGTGTGGTCTTGTGGTCCGACAGAATATCGATAAATATAGAAGATACATAAGCAGATATAATAAAACTAGCATGACAACTCACATAGATAACGGACGATCGTTTATTTAATACATATTACGTGCCGTTAGTCCCAACGCTTCATTGTTAATTACATTTATTTGTGAACATCATATAAGTGAAAAGTAATTTCATTATATTTTAGCGAGAAAAAAAAAATACTCGTTAGCCATCGTTTTCAAGGCGATTAATTTAACAAAGTAAGTTATTTTTAATAATTATTTAGATCCTGAGGTCATAATATGTCCGATGCATAGCGACCATTTACGACATTAGGCAAGAAACAAGCAGACCTTTTTGCTTTGCTACTTCTATTATTTATTACCTTTTATCTGTATATTATATCATCTGTTGCATATGCACAGTATCTACAAATAGCAATATCTACAGATTTTCTTCAATGTGTCTATTCATTGATACTAAAATCATCGATAAGACAACTTGTTACTAATTATTATCACAGGCTCTTCAGCATACAACTTTCTTTTCTTGTTATCAGATCCTCATTCAGACATACATGGTACGTCGATATGTTGCACATTTATCAATTTGGTGAAAATTTGACACCTCTCTTTCATTTATCCGAGCCGATATCACAAAAATCTCACCCACTCATTCATTTTTTAAAAGAGTTCAGTATGAATGATACAGTAACATATATAGACAAAAAACAGTACGTAGAACTAATAGTTCTTAGTCCATTTGTTCCATACTGTCAGAGCAGCGTGTATGTACATCTGTCAAAGTAAGTCCTGTCACTGGCAAGCATTCTTACTTCATCTAGGGAAAAATTATAAAGCTGAATCATACGGCCCTCTCCCATTTATCTCACGGTCCCCAATACAAGAGATTGATGTGTCAACTGCAAAGATGCTAGCTCAATGCTAGCATTTTTTTAAAAACTAACAACAATCTTAATTAATAAGAATGGTTTAAGAGCTAAATTTTTTAGAATTTGGGTACAAGTAAAATCATTTAACCACCCTTGTTTTAGAAGAGATCAATTTTTAAGGGCATTTGTCTGTCACTCAAATGGCAAATGATTATGTTCATGGAGTCTCTTTATATATAGAAGAGTTATAATGTTTGTGTTATATTGATACTCCATGGCATAAAATATTATAAAAACAAATATAAAGTTTTCTGATTATTCTGCTAAGTTTGTCCAGGGCCTTCAGACAGTTGCTACCCTAATAAATTGTATAGGATATTACACATTACCAGGTACTTTATTATTTAATGAAACTTAACTGCATATGCGGGGTGTGCGAACAAGATTTAAAAAAAAAGTGATTGCCCAATGAAATCCTAACACATGATAGGGAAATGTATGTTCGTAGGTAACAAGTAATTGTTTAATTAGTAAAACTTGCTTTGTTTTCATGGAATGAGATTTATTTTTGCCATCTTTAGGCGGTCAAGTGGAAGAAACTTCCATATTTGTACAACAAACAAATGTAAAAAAATTTCTAATATTTAATCAACAGTTTTACTTGAATTTGCTAAATCATATCACCATGATCCAGACTAATTGAACCCTCGAAATATAGCCTCCGAGTAAGATTTCATGTTTCTATTTGAAAAAGAGAATTTTGAATTAGAACAGACAGAAAGACAACTGACAACTACTGACTACATTATTGAAGGATGTTAGCCAAACTTCATCTTACAGTTGTGGACCCAAATCCCTGTTCCGTTGATCTATCTCTCAATATACTAAAAAAGCACTCGTTTGCTGAATATTGAAGGTTTCAATCACTGTATGGAATGTTGTACAGTATGGGTGATACATTATTATGTACCGAAGAATAATTTTGCTCCAACTACTGCTTGTTAGTTATTATACAGAGGTCAGACATAGATTGAATGGCACCCGAGGCCGTGGACAAAGAGCCGATTGCCCGCAGCGAGGAAGCACTAACGATATTATGCAGATTGGATGGAAATCAACTTTTGATACACCGATAGCTCACGGCACAGAGGCGACCAGCGCACTTTTCATGTAAATCCAAGTTGCACCAAGCATAATCAGCCAGGATGGGTCATTGAAGCTGATTCCACTATGGAGACACTTCCGTTCGGTTCATGGTGGGCTTTGGAATCCGCACTTTGACGGGAAATTATCGTCCGGGCTATCACTTCATAAGTAGGCTCTTCTCTTTTAATGACTCAGAGATAGAAAATAAACAGCAAATCAAGCTTGATTTATCACACTATTAAGTGTTACCATTTTGTAACGGCTACAAATTGGTTTTCTAACTGTCTTAATAATCAATGCCACTTAGTATTCAATTGTCTGGAAATAACAGCCTTTTTTATGTATCAACAACAGAAAATGGCTTCTGTGAATATAGCGCTCTTGTTCAGCCTCCACTGGCTCGTATACGGTGACGCTGCTGATTGAGGAGCGTGGGGGACTTTCCAAGACTCCGCTTCATCTTTCGCATGCTAGGAAGGTGAAAACAATGTAAATATATGAAAAGTGTAAATATGGTATGAATGAGAACATATATCACAATTACTTATTCTCCAATAAGGCAGATTGTTATTTTATCACAATACAGTGCAGTTGAAAAACAACGATGTTACTACTTAATTCTGAATTAAGTACTACTACATAATTCGATGTTAAATTTAAAACGAAAATTTGCAGATTCTATCATATTTATTCCATCACCCAATGACAGTTTAACTGTACCAGTGCCTACTAATTAATAAAATACAATTATTCATATTTTTGTAGTCAGTATTCTACGACAAAACAGGGCATCCTGTTTAAATAAAACAAAAACGAAATTCTTAATTAAGTAATTAACCGAAGAAGACGGTACAGAAAATTCAAATTTCTATGGCCGACTGTTGTCAAAATTTCTGTGACATAGTGCACTAATAATTAATTGTTTGTATCATTACGTGGTTGAACTGTTACCGTCCCTAACTGCAAAAAATGCTAACACTCATCCATTGAAATAAACGTGTTATCAAGAGAATAGAAAACAACCTACAACAGACATGTCATTGAAAATCGTTTAAATTGGGACCTCATGTTGATCAAATCAAGTGATATTGCAGATAGAACTACTGTTTAAACTTCCTGCTTCTTGCTGTTAGCGGTTGTGCATTGTTGTTGAAAGTTCATGATTCGCGGTCACTTCAGGGGATATTGCCATCAAGGGGTCTAGTGACAATGATGCAGTTCATAATTGCTGTGAAATTCAAGGATAGTAACGAGAGTGATGAAGTGCTTTGACATGATATAAGCTTACATTTAATTGCTTGGCCTGGTTTGTGTACACAAATGGCTAATTCTGAAGAACTAATGACTGGATTAGTAGAAAATGTTTTTTCCAAGTAAAGCACGTCACGGATAATCGGAAAGAATACTGTAGTTTACCATAAAATCTGCTAACTATAAAAAACAATTATTCCTAACATCATAGCAATGATATCATCGGGAACATTAGTTTGTATTATATAGTCAAATAAACGGATTTAAAAAGGTGATTTCTGTGTCTCCAATTGGAGTGGGTGTTGTATTTTGAAAATTCGCTCTCGGAGAAAAAGCGATTGTCCGAAATTTAACAATCCAGAATCCAAAATACATAGTTAAGTTGTGTCAAAAGTATATTTTTCCGCTCACATTTGTATCTACGCTGATAGTTTGTTCTTATGTTCCTGTCAGCTGGACTACCGCTCATAAAACATAACAAACTGCAAGACATAGAAAAATGATTATAAATTTAATATTTTATACTTCCTTTATTGTGCAATATTTACAATCTGCCTTTATAAGGCAATAAGTAATTAAGATATATGCTCTCATTCATACAATATTTACAGTTCATCATTCACTCGCTCATTCATACAATATTTACAGACAGCCCAGAGACCCCCCAAATCCACCACAAAGAGAAAGCGGAGTCTTGGGAAGTCCCCCACGCTCCTCCGTCAGCCGCGTCACCGGATACTAGCCAGTGGATGCTGACCAAGAGCGCGAGAGCCACAGACGCTCAGGACATGATTGGAGAGACTGGCCATTGCCAGGACTCCCACTGTCACGCGTTTATAGCAGGTCACGAGGCCACTGCCGTTTCAGTCTCCGAGGAGGATTATAGGGATGAGTGGCGCAGTGCATTGACTGTGCTACAGGATTAGGGTGGTTGGAAAGGCTACTGTGGAATTTCGTAAACTTGGAAGGAATGAGTGCTAGAATGTAGGGTATATTAAGGTCGTTATGAAGGGTTTTGTTGCTGACATAATAAGGGGCATTTACTATTGTTCTCAGGACTTTTGATTGAAAGGATTGGATACGCTTGATGTTAGACTTTTTTGCTGTCCCCCATAGCTCTATTCCGTATGTCCAGATTGGTTTAAGTATAACTTTGTAGATTAGTAGTTTATTTTCTATTGAGAGATGGGATGTCCTTTGAAGTAGTCTGTACAGTTGTCCAAAGCGTCTGTTTAGTTCTTGTCTTTTTAGTCTCGTATGTGGGTTCCAGGTCAGTCGTTTGTCAAGATGGAAGCCTAAGTACCGTACTGTCTCGGATACAGGGAGAGGAATAGAATTAAAATAAACTAGTGGACCAGACTTGCGACAAAGGGTGAAGGTAATGTGGGAGCATTTTGCTTCATTAACTTTGATCCGCCATTGATTGCACCAATACTCGATCTCGTCAAGGTGTTTTTGAAGGTTATGGGATGCTATGTCGGGGTCTGGATGGGATGACAAGACTGCAGTGTCATCTGCAAATGTGGCCAAGAAGGTATTGGGAGTAGAGGGGACATCAGCGGTGTATAGGTTATAGAGGATGGGGCCCAGGACACTGCCCTGTGGAACTCCTGCACTTATGGGATAGTAGTTAGAGTATTCTAAACCACAGCGGACTTGGAAGAAGCGGTTTGAAAGGTAGGACTGTAGGATTAGGAAAAGGGTCTGTGGTAAATATCTTTTGAGCTTGTAGAGCAAACCTGCGTGCCAAACCCTGTCAAAAGCTTGAGCTATATCGAGAAAGGCAGCAGTGCAATACTGTTTGGTTTCAAGGGCTGAGGAGATGTGATCAACAACGCGAAGGCCTTGTTGAGCAGTGGAATGTCGTTGGCGGAAGCCAAACTGGTGTGTGGGAAAAAGGTTTTTGGATTCAACAATGGGAAGTAGACGTTTTAGTAGGAGTTTCTCAAATATTTTTGAGAGGATAGGGAGTAGGCTAATTGGACGATAAGATGAGGCGTCATTGGGTGGTTTACCGGGTTTGGCGAATAGGACAATAATGGAGTGTTTCCAGAGGAGAGGAAAGTGCGTCGTTCGGATTATGCAATTATATATGTAGGTTAGGAAGATTATGGCTTTAGGAGGAAGTTGTTTGAGAATTTGAGGAGTAAGGAGATCATATCCAGGGGATTTTCGGTAAGGTAAGTTTTTCAGAAGGTATTTAACCTCAGAGGGGTTAACGGCTTTTGGTGGAAGAGAGAGAGGAATAGGTGAAGTGAGGAAATCTTCCACAGTTGTGCTGTGAGTATGGCTTTGATGAGAAAGGTGAGGTGTGAAAGTATGGGTAAGATGCAGAGCAAATTCCTCCGACCTATCCCCATCCGAAGCCGCCCAGGACCCATCATCACGACGGAGTGGGTGTGAAACAGGTTGATACTTTAGGATTTTTTTGGTTACGTTCCACAAGGAGTTATCCCTGGTGGACAGAGAGGAGAGGTAGGAATTGAAAGAATCGGAACGGAAGGATGCCAATCGCCGCTTTACCAATCGGCAGTAGTGATTGTACGTGCGACGATCAATAGGATGCCGGGATCTTTGCCACACTGTTCTGGAGCGGCGTTTGGATTGGATTAGATCTTTGAGATGCTGAGGTAAACGATTATGATTGTGGATTTTTGTGTGACGATGGGGTGACGATGCCTCCCAAGCCGACCTCTGGACCAGAGTAGTGAAAGAATGCACTGCATCGTCTAGGTCTTGGGATGTTTTCAGGGATAATTTGAGGTTTACGGACTCTGTAAGAAGCTGACGGAAGTGGTCCCAGTCAACTGGGCCCCTAATAAATGAAGGAGGAGGCAGTTTGTGAATTGGTCTTAAGGAAATGGTTAATAATAAAGGGCTATGATCGGAGGAAAGGTCATCGAGGCGCTTGAGTGAATAGTTTAGTGTTCCTAAACTATTGTAAAAAAAGAAGTCAAGGAGATCAGGATTTCGGTTGGGATCTGATGGCCAATAGGTGGCTGTGTCAGGAGTGATAGTGGAGCAATGTTTCCGTGTGAGTGCAGACAGCAAAGCACGTCCTCGTGTATTTGTGGATCTTGACCCCCAGTGTTGGTGCTTCGCATTAAAGTCCCCACCCACAAGGAAACGATGTCCGATGGAGTCTAGAAAGGAGATGAATTGGGAGTCGGAAATGGATTTATTGGGAGGGCAGTACGTTGATGCAAGTGTAAGAGGAAGAGTGAAGGTGCTGATTGACACTGCAGTGGATTGAAGGAAATCATGTGATACCAAAGGAACTATGTGGTGGGATATGGAGTTATGGACAATGACAGCGGTACCTGCATGAGCTGTTCCATCTGGGTGATCAGTACGATAAGTCTGGTACTGTCGAACGGTAAATGGTCGTTTGCTCGTAAGTCTTGTTTCAGTAATAAGAGCTACGTCGATCTTCTTGTCATGGAGTAGTGCTGTCAGTTCGTTAGTGTGGGTGCGAACACCATTCGCATTCCAAAGGAGAATGGATAAGGAGTCGGAAGGATCCACTTATGGATTTTGTTTAACGGGGATAAGGTAGGAGACAAGATTTGTAAGAAGGGAAATGAGAGGGGTAATTAGGGTTCTGAATTCTGTAAGGAATGATGTTAATAGGCTAGTGAGATCTGAAGAGCTTGGTGGTGAAGGAATATGCGAGATGTGTGGTTGAGGATGGGATTGGGTTTGCTGGTTGGCGGGATGAGCGGAATGCTGGGGAAGAGATACTTGCGGACGAGAAGTGGGCAGTGCCTGTGACTGCTCTCTGTTCCGAACGGCATCAGCAAAAGAGACAGAAGGCCTCAAATTTCTGGTGGGGGCGCTTCTTGAGCTACCTCTTACTGGCTTCTCTTCTTCCGGCCGGCGACGTTGCTCGCTCCTGGACTTGAGGATTCTATAGGCCTCACAGCCCTTGTAGTTGGCCGGATGGTCTTGCTGGCAGAGCACGCATACAGCAGGCGATTTTAGGGGCTTTTTGCACAATTCGCTTTTGTGCTGCCCACTACACTTTACACACCTAGGAGGGTGGTGGCAATACGATTTTGTGTGCCCATATGCCTGGCAATTATGGCATTGGACGATGTCTCTATTGGGGTAAGGTTTTTCGACCTGTATTCTTGTGTAATACAGGGTTGTTAATTCATAAATTTTCTCCACGCCAGGTGTCCGCTCGAGATCTACAAAAAATAACGGTAATGCCGTTTTGGTGGATTCGTTTTGTTGTCTGTCCTCACGTAAAACGTTGGTTATTTGCCGAACTTTGAACCCCAGAGCTGATAGTTCGTCTTCAATTTCATCAGCTGGTGTGGTCGGGTGCAGATTTCTTATCACTACTCGAAGCGATCGTTCTTGTTTCAACTGGTATGTATGGAAGTCTGCATTGGTTTCTTCCAAATACTTAATGATCGCTCGATAAGTATCCGGAGTGTCTGGGGAAATTTTTGTATCCCGAGAGCGATTGAGGCACGTATATTTTCCGGTACCTACAACTTTGCTCATTTGTGAGCACAATAGTTTGAAATTGCTAATATTCCTTACGAATATAGCAGGCGGCTTGGGCTGTGTTGGTGTTTGAATAACTTCCATGTCGTCAGGTTGACTATTTCTCAGTACCTCGAAGCTATTCGGTGTGAAGAATGGAGATTCTGCTACAGTTTCTTCTTTTGAAGTGCTGGCAAGTGGTGGTAGATCTTCCATAGAGCTGGCAGCAGATGAGTTTGTAGGGATGTTCCTATTTGAGCGTCTGGGTTTTCGCTTTACTGGCGACGTTGGTGGAGTTGGGCCTAAGGACCTCGATCTTTTCTTTTTATTTTGTGATATTATCTGCTGATAAAATCTCATTTTGTCATTAGCTAAGATTTTTGTTAGTTAAAAACAAAAGAAAATAATAAATAAAATACGTAGTGCCGGAGGGATTCCAGTGGCGAGTCACCGGTCTTGGCTCTGAGCCACCTATCAGGTCTGGCTCTGAGCCACCTATCAGGTCTGGCCCAGAACGGCTATGTATCGTGAACGACGACTGATGCCTCAGTCAAGATGGCCGACTACTCTCTCCGATGTCACTATTATTTACACTTTACACCAATGTACTAGCGATCTACTCACTTATTGAGGGCTCCCTCGTGGCCACCTCACTTAAGTTGCCAGTTGACACAATCGCAAAGACGAAAAAGGGTCTATAACGGTAGTTATCGGTATTGATTTGGAGAGCGATAGTTGTACGTGGTTGTTAATAGTAGTGCATGCGCAGAAACTGATTATAAATTAAGACACAAGTAAGACGTTAGAAAATATACTGCCAGTATACGAAAGGAGTTCCCCTAACAATTTTTAATTCCTATTAAACATCAGATCTAGAAGTCTTTGGAATCAACTGTTTAGTAGCATATGAAAAATAATTTGTTAAGTATTCTACCTCAAACGCTTAGAAATGAAAACCATTCTAATAGTATGGACAAAATGATAATTTCGTTAACAGCTCTTTTTTCAGTGAAATATATATGCCATGAACAATTTTTTAGTTCGGGAAAAGGGGATGTAGAGTTTCTATAATAATATTTGAGGTTTGAAACGCTAATACTGAAAACCTAATATCCACACGATCGACATATTGAAGCAGGAGAGAAGAGGCTGTTTTTGGCCCAAGGAGAAGTTCAATAAGAGCAGAAGCATAGGGACCCTGGGGCCCTAACCGGCCACTAAACTTCTTTGTGTCCTCTGTAAATAGCGGCACAGCTGTAAATAATTTTATAGTCTCCGTCGTAACGAGCAGGTCTGCCCTACAGAGCCAGCAATAGCAGCGGATTTTCCCCTGTTCTTCGAAGGACGGGTATAATCTAACTCTGGAGATTTGGGTCGGTGATCTTCAATGCTCAATAACTATCTGCAAGTCCAATGTACATCTTCGAGTACCTCCAGGAAATAGTGGGTTGTGCAAGTAAAACTAACCAATGGAAATAATGCACCGATTCATAAATTTTTCCTTACTATAATGACTAAGAATTGGATTTAGGAAGGGCATATGTGCTGCGATCAGCATTAGAACAGTTTAGTCCCTCAAAGAAACAATATGGGTTGCCCCCTCTCTACTCTACCAACCTCTATTAAATAATTATTTGAAGTTTTTCTCCTCCATCCATAAGACTTAACTTCAGGAAAATTTTAAATTAACATTCTCCTCTAATAATTAAAGTCAAGTCTGTTGTTAATTGTTACGTGGTTATACGAGGCAGGAGCAAATAATACTTTTCGATTTTTCGTTTCGTTGCAGCACCTTAACAACCCCGTGTTTTACACCAGGACTCCTTCACCCTGCCCACACCTATGGAAACAGGCTGTCTGGGAAACTAATGTTAAGTTAGTTTTGATTTATGTAACCATCATTAAGCTGAGCCCCATCACCTCATAACTAATTATCACCAATTACAACTAGAAACAATGGAGGGGGAAAGGAGGTGTCTTTTTAGTGGGTCTTGGATCTTCGGTACATATATACGGAGGTAAGTATGACTTCCATATTGACTATTTATGATTATTTATTAATTTTATCACTGTTTTATAATTTATTAAATTTCTGTACTTCAGACATTTTACTAGCACATTTATTGAGTTTTTAATTTAATGGTTTCGTTTTCAATCTATTATGGTAACAATATAATTAAATAATGTTTAGTGACAAATCATGAAAAGTGAAACAAGAGCTTGACAATATCGAAAAAATTCGCATAATGATGTTAAAACGTAGATCTGCCTTATACAAGAAGGATCGCAACGTTATGGGAATACTTACATGTATTTTGATCGATGAAATTCAGAAATTTTTCTTCAATCTCTTTAATATGAACACTACAATAAATAAAGCAATTTCGCGATATAATTCAGCTTAGATGTGATCCTTTTTTATCACGTTTTCCTCCTTAGGCAGATTATTCAATGGAAGAAGGCATGGGGTGGGGGGGGGACGAAAGAAACACGAAAAAGGCGTGCCCCCACCCCCTTCCAATCATTGGCCCACCACTTCATGAATAATGGACGAACAGCCGTTTAACTTGTCTTCTGTTTACCAATCATTTATTTAAATTGAATAAAACCTTAATCCTAGCGGGGAAAATTTAATTGGAGGAACCGTCGAAAACATTTGGGCAGGGTTTTTTTGGCCATTAAATTGAGCCCAAGCATGGCTATTTTCGCAATTACCCATATATTCTGCCAATATAAAGGCCAATTGACACTCTTAAGTTGTATTAACTCCTGAAATAAGTTATTTTCACAAGCAACATTATTTACGGAAATTGTCATCGTAATTGGGTAATAATAAACAAAAGTAGGTTTTTTGGGTTTTTTTTTCATAGCTCCTTTAAAATAACAAATAATTATATATCCTCAGGCGAATCTATTTACAAATTATTTTTGCATAACAAAAGTAGGTCATGCAGGAGGTGTACTTAAAACTGTTTCTATGGACGAACTCATTGGGATTTGGTGATACACATCCTCAAAATTATTAAAATAAAATCATTTAAAGTAGGCATATAGAAAATTAAACACGGATTGCTGTAATAAGAATATTGTATTTACTACGATGTTTATTTATATTTTTCAAACAACATCCATTTCCACCATAAAACCTTAATTATTTCTCGAAACAATTTACGCTTCTGTATTTAGGGTACGCCTCTGTTTCAGAATTATATTAATCAAATCAAAAATATCACTGAGATGTTTTGCCCTGTGAAACGATTTGAGAAACACGAAGAAGACGGTACAGAAAATTCAAATTTCTATGGCCGACTGTTGTCAAAATTTCTGTGACATAGTGCACTAATGATTAATTGTTTGTATCATTCCGTGGTTGAACTGTTACCTTCCCTAACTGAAAAAAATGCTAACACTTATCTATTGAAATAAACGTATTATCAAGAGAACAGAAAACAACCTAAAACAGATGCCTTTGAAAATCGTTTAAATTTGGACGCCATGTTGATCAAATCAATTGATGTTGCAGATAGAACTACTGTTTAAACTTCCTGCTTCTTGCTGTTAGCGGTTGTGCATTGTTGTTGAAAGTTCATGATTCGCGGTCACTTTAGGGGATATTGCCATAAAGGAGTCTAGTGACAATGATGCAGTTCAAAATTGCTGCGAAATTCAAGGATAGTAACGAGAGTGATGAAGTGCTTTGACATGATATAAGCTTACATTTAATTGCTTGGCCTGGTTGAAGATAGCATGGAACTGAACATCATTCAATAACTTGGAAGACAGAATTAGGAAAGGTTGGAAGGTTCAACATTGAGCTTTCCAGCGGTCATAAATTTCATATTCAGCTAGCCACGAACCAAACAATTTTAGCACTCGGCTACTTAATTATTTGGGGTGTTCGTGTCACCTTTTCAAAAACATCTGGGACAATGCAATGCATGAATTACTACAAGGCTAATTTAGTACTAAATATTTTATAATATGAGGAACTTCAAACACATGTTATATTCCTGGGAAAGGCCAAACTGACAGCATAATAACTGCTAACATTATGCGGTCTATAACTTAACTAGCCAAATAAGAAAGTCTTTGAAGTTTAATATGCTTCTTGACGACTATGCTATTTTGTAACAAACATCCTCTCGTTTGAGGATTGGTAGTTTTAGCGTTGGCACTAAATGGAAACACGTAGCTATAACATTCAAGGCTCCTAATTAAAGCATTAGGGTAGTTTCCTTATTTGCGCCCATATCTGCTCTTATTCAGGGCTGAAAGACGAGCAGTCATATTTGGAGTTACCTAAGTTACCTAGTTACCTAATTCTAGTTACAGAAATCAATTCAATTTACTGTCAATGTAAATAAAAATGAATAGATGTGTATATATATTTTCCTTTATTGTGATGAAAAAACAATCTGCCTTATTGGGAAATAAGTAATTGCGATAAATGTTCCCGACGGATGTCGGTGACAATAAATAGGAGAGCAGAGTGGGAGTAGCATTTGCATAAGTTTTGACCGTCATAGAACCACTCGGGGATAAAACAAATGTGTATATCCTAATCTATTTTTGACAAAGTATCATCTTTTTCACCGTCTTCTTTCCTTTATTGTGATCAATAAGAATAAAGACGAAGCCCCGATAATTTGTAGATATACTTGTCATCCTTAGATGAATTATGTCACATAATTATGGTTACATTTCATTTAATTTCAAACATTAAAGATACGCGGACCGACTTTATGACCCTCACCATACCAGTGGGGAATGCAGCCCATGGGTTCACCGGTGGGACCTATTCCGCGCTGAGAAATTACAGGAGAGGAAGTGCAGAGTAATTAAGACCGCTATTACGGAATAATCACGTCGAATAATTATGAGGGGAGGTGGGGTGGTTAGCAGGAACATACAGTGCTACAGTGGGCGGCTTGGTTTGGTCAATTACACCGTTTTAAGGCTGGCCGTTTGACACAGGGGCTCCGAAAGTGCTTCCAGTGGGTCTGTGACCGACTGAAATTGTGTGCAATTTCCATAAATAATTCATCTAAGAATGACAAGTTATATCTACAAATTATAGGGGCTTCGTCTTTATTCTTATTGATCACAATAAAAGAAAGAAGACGGTGAAAAAGATGATGCTTTGTCAAAAATAGATTAGTGACAAAATAGATGTGAGTTCAGAAACACATCAACTCAGTTTAAGGTATCTATTTTTAAAAATGTGTTCCAGTTTTATTTGATGTGGTACTACGTCCTACACTTAATGATTTGAGTATGTTCAGCAGAAACATAGTATACCCGCTTGAGTTGGGCGTGTTGGGGAGTCAGTATGGAGGTTTGTGCAAGTAGCTATGTTTAGTGACCTAATAATTAAAAATATAATATTAATAATATAACAATTAAGTAAATTATCACCGATAATTAAGGGTGGATTGCTGACGCCGAAGCGAAAGAGTCAAGTCTTCTGAGCAGATCTACTGTTCAAAATGCATATTATAACGCAAACAAAATACGACAGAAATCGGGAGGTTGGTAGAAGGTTTGGGCAAAGAAAAAAAAATCCATGGCAAATAAATTGTCGGGCTCAAATGTGTGAGTCCCCAAGGTGGGGAGAGGACGCCCGCCACGGGCTAGGGTCGCTGCAACCTCTAGCCGCTCTCCGGCGAGCGCCAAGAAAAACATATTCCACCTCATATGGATGTGGTCTTTCACCTCTGCTGGCGGCCTAGCCGGTGGGCAACTTAATTCGTTTTGATCTGAGTTTATAAGATCTTAGAAGGTGTGCCCCGACAGTGCACTATGCTCAGGAGAAGAGGGATAGTGTAGGTTTATAGGTAGTTTATGTGGTCGTGGAATGACCACGAATTCACACTCGGTATCTAAGAGTAGGCGAAAACCGTCCGGATCCCAAAGGCGAGTGTGAACCGGAGAAAGGCAGACTGGATTGCTGACTGGAGACGCTACTAGGTATGTTTGCAGGGCCACGGCAACCGTCGTTCGCGAGGGAGAGGTCTCTCCAAAGAAGATGCTAGTCTTAGCGAGATGAAGGCAGAGAATCCCACTAGGAAGGTGTGGGGTCTGACAACGCCGAATTATGACATAGAGAGGTTAGGAGAGAGAGATGCAGAGGTAGTTGAATGAGAAGACCATAGTTTCAGTAGAGCAGCAAGCGCCAGTGCAGAGAGAGAGGAGAGTGTTAAAGGTGCCGGTTTTTTTTTTTTTTTTTTTTTTTTTTTTTTTTTTTTTTTTTTTTTTTTTTTTTTTTTTTTTTTTTCCCTAAGCTCTCAAACTTATAAAAATAGGAATGTGGGAAAAATAAGGAAAATTATATGCCTAGAAAGGCGGATGGAGTCAGGAAGGTAGTGAGAGTCTACCAAGGATTCAGCCTAGGGGTGCCTATGCGATGGTTTGTTGTGGGCCAGGCGAAGCCTGGCCGGTAGTTTCTGATTTCCACCCTATGGGGCTCTAGTTATATAGGCAGGCTAGCCGTGGTGGGAATGGATCCCCACCATCGGCTGTTTCCCCTACCAGCTTCTCCCCCACTCCGACTGACGTCATAATCTTTATTTGTACGAATATGGACACACATATTTTCTGGGCCGAGATGAGAGTAACTTTTAATTATTCGTAATCAAGAGGTGGCCACAACAGCATACAGCATTTTTTTCTAATCATATCGTGATTTTTATAGTAATTTCTTATAATGAAGGGGAATCAATAAGAAGAAAATTAAGCAAATAAAGAAAAAATAACTGCAGACTTAAAATTAATTTTACGCTAAATCAAAGAAAAACCAATGTAGTTACTATAAAGCTGCAATACTGCACACCCGATAAATTATTATTTAATGCCTATTTTTTTTTCTTATATTAACGCTTGGTAATTATTAGTTGAAGAAAAAACGACAATGATTCGAACCTGGGATCGCTTTTATAGATTAGGCAGACAGACGAAATAAGATTGCTTCGTAACTGTTTGAAATAGACCCTGACTCTTAGGAGTCCCCGTAGCGTTAAGGCAGGGCAGGCAGGATCTTTCAGGGTTCCTTTTTTTTTATCTTACTAGAGGGGAAATACAGAATATGCTCCACCAGAAAATCAATAAGCTCCCTAACTAAGCGAATAAGCGAACTGCTAACCTACGCTCGAGTCCTGGGCCACTTGACCTAAATCCCAAATTAAAGTTTCTCTAAAACTTTCTAAGATCATTTAGTCTAGAAAGTAACGTAGTCCCGTCATCGCTTAACTGACACAACGATTGATCAAATTAGATGTAACAAAAAATCTATTATCGGTTTTATATTTAGATTTTTCCTAAATTAAATCTATAATTAATTCAATGAAGATTTTTTTCATAATCAAGAGCGATGATGTTAGGCTTTTGTTTCAAGACCGGATGCATTTTCATAGTAGTATCAGCTAATAATAATAAAATTTATCCGCCCAAAAAAATACATTCCAGAATTTTTAATCTGAAAAACTAGCGCGTTCAACAGATTATGCTTACATATGATATTAAGAAATTCTTTGGTCGATTTTAACTTATAAACGAATATTTTTATTAATTTATCAATAAATAAAAAAAGGTTCTATATGACCTAATTTAACGATTATAGTTAATTTATGCATATGCATGTAAGACATGAGATAGTATTTTTTTGATTATTACAGACTCATGCTTTTTTAAACGCTCACTCTGAATAAAAAATAAAAAGATGTTCTAAACAAGTTTTTGACTTAAAACCTGTATAAATCACCTAGACAGTTTTTCTAGATAACATTGATTTTTTTTACTTGTGTACGTTCTTTTCTGGAACGCAGCTTATCAGAATCCAAGATCACAGTGAAGAAGAAACTGCTCTAGACAAGTAATTTACTTCAGCACATTCATATCATGAAGAATCTCTATTAGCTGCTGCAGAGCCGTTGTACAGTTAGGAACTGGAGTTAGGTATTTGAACGACTCCTTCAGATAGTCACAAACACGTAGAGATTGTTAGCTTAACACCTGCTTTACATATTCTAGTACGTAATAAGATGAGTCTGAGACATGCACCGGGCGAATGTCGATAAACAGCCATGCCCCGCAAGCTGAAAAGGAGAGACATATCATCGCAAATCCTAGGTCGAGCCAACGCCGAGGACAATATGTATTTATAGGGTCGTGGCTACGTGTCGGGCATACCTCGGCAATCCCTACCGGACTTATCTTAGAGAGATCTCTCATGGTACGGATGTACCACGTGATTTTGTAGGGGATGTTGCCTTCCAGATGGGAACATTACATCCTACCATGGCGCCTTAATATGTTGTAGTGGCTAGTGTAACAGCTAATTTATATCATTTCTGTGCTCGAATCTCAACACGACCTTACTAAACATACTTACTCTCTTGAGTACCTCAATATACTCATACTGCTTCCCTTATTAGAAACGAGAGGGTCCCAAACTGATTACCCTCCTTTCTTAAGAACTAATTAATGAATAGGAGTAAAAGTTCAATTAAAAAAATTATAAATGAACAAAGATATTAGACTAAGTATGTAAATTTCTCACAATACTTTTCTTTGTTACCCACTCATTTCGACGTATCACCATGAGGCTGTGGAACGAAGTGTGAACTATAGGGAAGGGGGGGGGTATCCTCCTGGAGGCTGAGAGGTCCCATCATACCCTTTTTCTTTATATCTATGTTTTAAAACAATCTATTCGACTCCAACCCTAAGGGAGAGATATTTCTTTCATTAGTGGGGGTTATCATCTTTCATTTGCTTGTCTTGGACTATAGTGGCCCCAAAATGCTTCAATAGGTCTAAAATGTTGAAGTACCTCCGTTTATAACTTTCTTGGTTATAATAGAATAAGGGAGGCCATAAAAGAATCCAACGAGAAAAATTGAAAAAATGGACCAAAAAAAAATCTTTTATCTTAGCAAATTTTTACAATTGCTTTTATTTCTTTAAAAGCTATGATAAAATATCTATATAACAAACAGTTTTTGATAAAGAATAACATTTTTCCTTTGAAATTCAAGTCATACTTGCTGACTTTTTCCAGATAAAAAAACTTTTTTCTAAATAAATGACATTCAAAAATTTGGTACTGGGTAGATTGTGATTCGTGGAAACCTCAACTCACTGGCGGTGGTGGCTAGATTTCATATTAATAGTTTCAAAAGCAGACAGCTTATTTTTTTTCTCGGTTGGTTTACAAATTACAGAACTATGTGAATACATTTTATAATTAATTAACTAACAATAGTCTTTATTTATATGAAATTACTTTTATCTTCTCGGTTTGCATATATGTATATATTATATAGCAAATTCATTATGATATACATTACTAGGGGCACCCGCCGAGGGAGGTCTCGTCGACCTTCGGTGGGCGTCTGAAAGAGATAAATAAATAAACCTGTGGTCTTTGATCATTGCTGGCGGCCTAGTCGTTGGACAGCTTAATTAGTTCACTTAATGAGTCCAGACTCGGTATCTGAGTGTAGGTGAAAACCATACCGAATCCCAAAGGGGAGTATGAGCCGGAAAGAGGGACAGCCCCGGAGTAAAGCTAGCAAGAATAGGAAAGAGAGGTGCAGAAGTAATTAGGTAAGAAAGCCATGATTCAAGCAGAGCAACAAGCACCAGTGCAAAGAGAGAGAGAGAGATAGAGAGCGAGAGAGAGAGGCTATGCCCACGCCCTTAGTGAGCTCCGGCCGAGACGGGATCATGAACTAGTCCCCTCTCTCAATAGGGACGCTGAAGATTTATTAATAAAATATGGAAAGGTAGGTGTTTTCTGGTCCAAGAACTTCTATTTATTCGTGGTGAAGTCGTTGACACATCATACTTAAAATTGCTATCACCCTCTTTATTTTTTTTGTCATACAAAGTGTACGTTGCAATTGCTGCGTTATGTTTTTTTAATTTTAACAAGAACCAAATAGTAAGAATACCGATTATAATCATAGCTAGTTTTTATGCTTGACTTATTGTCAGCTTACATATCCTAAAACAGTAATCGACTTAGACTCTAATATTTGCTTCTGTGTCTCTATATTTTTACAGGGACGTCGGGTCTTCTATTATGGCTGACTACTGGATGAAGACTGTGCAAGAGGGATAGATGTCGGATGTAAGGCACTGTTGAGAGTATGCAAGGAAGGGAGAAAGAGCCAACCGCCGAGTGCCCGAGTCAGGAGAGGGAGGGACGGGAGCGAAATCCTCTTTCTGCGGCGAGTTCTATTCTCAAGAATTAATTTATATTCCACAGAAGGAGCCTGCAGCATTAGGGCTCACCGCTAAATGAAGGAGTCGGTGGATGTTTTATTTATGACTTGCAAGGCAAAACGGCACCTTTGTCTCTTGGGAATACAAATCCACCGACCGCCTACCGCGTCTTTGAGTCAGCTAATGACAATATAGGCGATCCAATCTTCGGTGAGGTCTGTGGGAGGGTGGAAGGGGGTGCGAGCGAGAAAGTGTAGTTTCCATCCTTTACACGCAGTTTTATCCAATACAAATTAGTATGTAGCATTTTGCTGTTTTTTTCTATTAAAATCATCCATTCTGTTTTGTTGCGCGAGGGGAGCAGGTAATATAGGTTACAACGTTATTTTCTACATATACATGGACAGTATACATATAATATTCTATATGGACAGTAGAATTGAACAAGGAAGTTAGGTAGGAGCAGAAGAACAATTATGAGTAGTAAGAAAATAATTACAAATATGAGTAAATAAGTTGTTAAAAAAAAATTAAATGTATAAACATAAATAAAATTTAAGGTACATCTATGGATTTAAATCCGGAAAATTTATAGTTATTTTATTTAAGTTAATATACAATGTTAATCCATAGTAAAGATTAATAGATATATACTGATCGAGAATGAATTTTTATGGTATAAAGAAATTATGTAATACGAAAGTAATGGGGTGATTTTCATTTGGTGATTGGAGAAAGGTTAATATGTTGGTTTCACGTGCAGACATGTTGCTTACTGGAAGCCTCGCTTAGCTGTCACATATAATTAATTTTATGTGGTCGAAATGAACAATCAAATAAATTGTTTCTATGATATTCGAACCGAATAAACAATGGTTTCATATGTAAACATATTCATCGCTACCCTACACTGTGTCCTACCCAGGGTGTCTCCTGAGCACTAGCCGGCTCCAGGGGTTTGGGATTTGTTCTTGACTTACAGCACACCGGGGTAGCAACTAACACGCAAGCATTTTGTTTTTTTAAGTTTAATTAATCTACACATAATAGACCCCTGGGGATATAGGGAATCTTGCGGCATTTCTCGTTTTCTATCTCGGTGGGTAAAGACAAAGGATGGACATATTTCACACAGAATCCCTGCATCTCCGACCCTACTTTAATTGATAAAATTCATCAAGTCATAAGGAGAAAGCCCACTAGTTAAACGAGCAAGTGGCAATACCAATAAGGCATTTAACAGTGAGTGGGATTAAAGGTTTATGTTTAAGGATGCAAACGCCAAACAAATCAAGAAGAATTTATTTTAAAAAAATCAAAAAATCGTTATGCGCGCACAAAAAATATTCGAAAAAGTAATGAGCTTTCTTCAACGGTAAAAGTTTCCAATGAAATCTCTTTGCTACTTGAAGCGTTTAAGTGAAATCTCTAAGAAGTTGAGTTTCAAATATTTTTCTGTGGCTTTGGACGAAATTTGTGACAGTTATTCCACCTTATAATGACACAAAAAATATTTTCCCACGTTCAGTTAATGATTACGACGAGGTGTGAGGATTTTGGTTTATAATTGTGCAGTTGCATTTGAGATGAAATCTAGTAAAAGTATCTTTGGATTGTTCAATTTTTCATCTGCTTCATGCCTAATCTTGAGATAAACATTACTTATCAAATTCAAATGTATTTTTCCTTTTATTTCAGAAAATACTCATAGAATGTAACTTTAAATCTCATGGGAGTGTAGACGAATATTTTGTTTACCATTTTAGGCCCAAAAGATGCTTGGATTTGTACATTTGGCTAATATACATATTTATTAGAAATACAAAGTTAGGAGGCTTAAGGTTAAGGCCTAGAAAATGATGTAGCAAATAATTGTAAGCCCCTAACTTGAGTGAAAAGGCCTAAGAATAAGACACTTGACCATCGGTGCTCGTATATAAAATAAATTGTATTTAGAACAGAGAGAGGGGTAAACGTTTTTCTTTTAAGTGAATATAGTCGGAAAAAGGAAATTTGGTCTATTGTGTGAAACATAATATAGGAGGAAACTTTGCTGTTCTATCAAAACATAATTTATATTAAAATTGTGTCTTTCTTCGAATCTGTAGCAGTAAATAGACACAGGCGATAACCACACGTGGCCGCCAGTTCCCTATGACGCGCTCCAAGGGCCATCAGAAGCGCCCCCCCCCTTATTAATTCACCTAAACACCCTTAATGCCCTAATGGTAGACTAATACCCAGTCACTAGGGCTAAGTACACTTAGCGAACTTCTGCCAGGAGGGAGTTCCACCAGGATCGTTGGCCATTATTGATGTTCAGAAAACATGGTGCAAAAATAACTCTCTGTAGATCTTTCATTTCAAAAATCTAATATATTGTTATATCCTTATAGAAACCTCACGTAAATATAGATTATTTTCATTCAATACAGTACTTCTGGGATTAATGCATATCTCACTGCGCTTACCAATGCAATGTAATGTGTTTTCTTAGGCCGATATCACACCATCATTAACTATTAACCCTAATTTTTCTATAACTTTTTTTCGGTCCGCTACCTTTTTTTTTTTCTCTTAGCTCTCAAACTTATAAAAATAGGATGTGGGAAAAATAAAGAAAAATTATTTTGGGCTAATGAGTGCCTTTCACTAAGGGGAGTCCCCCATTTGAAGGATGTATGAGAAGGATATAGGGTGTGGTATGCCTAAAAAGGCGGATGGAATCAGGAAGGTAGTGAGAGTCTACCAAGGGTTACCGCTACCAACTCTATTTCCCCGCTCTTAACATGAGGCAAGCTCGTTAACGATACGTGTATGTATTACATACATTAGCTTGTCCGAGATAGCTACACTTATAAAGTTTTGGTCCTTTGGTTCAACATAGTACATTTCAACAATTGATGGATTATTGTTTAAATAATAAATTGGCCATCTGTGAAACAAAGCGTCATTTGGCGATCACCACAACGCGACTTTGTATCATTTTGGAGGAACTATTTGATTTTGTTCGCAGTTTATGATTATTATTTATTAATATAGTCGGGATCAAAAATGTAATTCAAAGCAGTAACAGAAGAGCAACTTTCGTAAGGTTTTGCAACATTAAAACATATTAAAACAGTATAGTCCATCAGGAGAGTAGATAGTATAAACCTTTCAGGCTGTGACATACAATAAATATATGTAGCTTTTATTAAAGAAGCGCGTTCAGACTAATAAATTTTGATTAATTTCATGGAATTAATAAGAGGCAGTAATAATAAAGAAACCTAACAGATAAATAATCCCATGACGGAATATATTGCATTCCAGAATACATTAATTGAGACTGGATACCAAAATATGAATCATATTTGTTTGAAAGGTATGTAAATAATTTTAAATGTTTGTCTAGCGTTACTTTTGATTAACCCTTTGTTGGTAACGTCAGAAAAAAACCACACAGGTGGTATAGGGATCTCTCAAACTCCCATAACATTTCTGAGCTAAATCCAGAGGAAACGACACAGAATTTTGTTTAATGAATAAAATTTAGTCAAGAGAAAATAATATAATTTACCTTCATGTTTGATAAATTCAGCAAATATGACAGTGAAAATATGCAACTAATGAATTACTTTGAAATTGAGCTTGAATCTTGCATATTCATAAATACTGCACTCCCCGAATTAAAATTATAATTATTAATTGAACTTCTATTTTTTTTGTTCCATAAAAAAGATAACCAGTTGAAAAAATAACTTACTAAAATCACAATAAAATTTTGCCAGCTTATCTCTTTCCACAATAAATTTCAGAAAGTCAATCTTCATTGCTTTTTGGTTGGCTGGGAGATTTACAATTTTCACGAACTTGTTCCACGTGGCAAAGGATTATAGTCCGGGCATTTTTAGCAGAAAAAAATAGTTTTATGTCTTGGTTTCTTAGGAAAATAGTACATATTCTCTTGGATTTGTTGGGATCCTGAACTGAGGGCTAAGGCACTTCAGAAAGAGATGGCTTGGAGAGGCTGCTCTCATTATTATTTTCTTCGGAAATATGGATGAATATACTCTAAATGCTAGAGCTGTTAGTGTTCAAACTTGATACCTGGTAGGGGAACCCTAATGTCCCAATTTAACGATCCGGATGTCGCATAACAGCGTTTCGGCTCCAAAGGTCTTGAACTTACCGTACAAATGCTACATTGATTAGCTGAAGCTGGGTTGTCTGGAGAAGATTGCATCGTAGACATCAGACTGGTCCAGAATTCTGATTCCCCACTTGACCCTATTATGCTACATCACTTCCAACGCCAATCCACTCGGAAACACTCGCGTCTTCTCTACGCCCTTGTAGTGGGGGACAGTGGGTTTTTTCCTATAGGATAGTTTATAGGAGGTTCTTCGTACTACATGACTCGGAACGCAAGTGATAACTTGAGAGTCTGACAGCACCCCGTTGACTTTTAACTGCTTCGGACGTTTACTGAGCGACAGCATAATCATAACTACTACATAACACCTAAAAGGGTGAGTTCAAAGGAAGGTACTGTGGATCTCAAATCTGTGGGGTTACTAGATCAAAGTAGCTGGGAATTGTAAGAAGTTGGGGGTTCATCATACCACTGCTGTTTATAGTTATTTAGTTTGACCGATGAGAATTTATATTAGGATGATCATTACTCGCAGTGGTGTAGTTCAATTGGAAGAGCGCCTGACTTGGTTTTGGAGAGGCACTGGGTTTGAGCCCCCAATCTCGCCAGTAATTTTTTCGTTTGTTGTTCATTTAAATGATCAAATAATGTTTTTTATTTTAGGTAATTGCGCGCAATTCCCTATCCTTAATCAGTTAGTTCCTCTTTTATCCGAGCAAGAGTACACTGGAAGCTGGAAGCAATGTGCAAGGAAATATTGCGAAACAAGCAATACCTAGTGTTTTTTTTTTTCAGGAAAGAGGTTATGTATGCCTTTATGCGATTGTGTATAAGTGAGTGGGGTATAACCTTTAAAAGTTAATGCCAGACACTAGCCGATATATTGGAGGTAACCAGCCGATAGAAGCCGCGGAGCAACAGCTACTGCCTAGCAGATCGAGACGTGGAAATGGCAAAGGCAGAAAGCGAGGAAAGGTGTGACATTTGAGGCACAGAGAGCACGCCATACTGACATCGGTGGCTACGAGCCATTCGGGCTCGCTCCAGCATGTGCGTCAATATGGCCGTTATAGGCGATCCCTCCCTCATGCAGAAATGTTGCCATAATGTTCCCGTAATGCTATCCCAAACCATTTTTCCTCCTCTCCTGCGGGGTCCAGGCCATCCCGTAGGCCCTAATCGATAACCCCTTTCCGGCCCGCCGATATTAATAATTCATTATATATTCCTTGATGAGAATAACCCGTAGTAGCCTAAGGCGGAACATCACGAATAACAACCAAACCATAACTGGAGGAGTATCCTCGTGTAATCATTTTGTTTGAATATGTTTTATGAGTAACCAATTCAATATTCATTCGTTCAGTCAAAGAGCTTTCCCTCGTGATAAAATAGATGAATAGACAGGACCCGAAGTCAGTCTCGTAAATGTTAACTATCCTGCTGCTCTCTGGATTTTATGGATGGACACATTTAAGACATTAACCCTAAACTATTTTCAAATATTAATAAAAACTAGAGTTTTTAAGTTCAAAAAATAGGGATTGCCTATTTAATTGCGTTAAAACCAATTACAATCTTTTTTGTATCATTATTTTTGCAAATCAGTACGTAAGTAACTTATGTGACCCGAAAAGAATCCTTAATTACAAAAGCGAATGTTTTAATGCGGTTTTTTTTTAGAAACAAAATATAACAGTTAGTATGGGATTCCCTGGTGTAAACTAGTTTTGGGAAGGAAAAGTGAGATCGTTGGTTTTCATTTTCAATCACACATTCCTCTCAATACGCACCATCACCACACATCATCACGAATATATATTTGATTTGATTTAAAAAAAAAATGTTTCTTAAAGACAGAGAAGAAGGGTCATCACCACTAGCTTTCAACAAGGATTAAAAAGTCGGGTAATAGCCAATGGATGATTGCTGCTCTTTTTAAATAACTCAATTTCACAAGTGAACCATTAATATTCAACGACGGTCGCCCCTCAAAGCCCGAAGCCCCCACGTACAACTGTTACTAGGACGAGAAAAGCCGGCGGGGTGGAGTACTCTCTGGACTAACTATAGGCCAAAGTTGGAGATAAGCTTAGCTTGCCTAGTTAAATAAGAAAGAGGAGTTAGGGAGGAGTTGGCTAATGCCCGCTTATTCCGAACAAGTATTTAAACTGCACCCCTAAGGCGGTCCCTGATCCTCGGGCTTAGGGCGGTTCTAATCGTCAGCTCGTGACCGCAATCTACATTGGCTGGATTTGGATAGCTGTGGGTGAGTGTGTGAGTCACCTTCGGGATCTCAACAGATTATTACTAGCGATCATGTAATAATAACAATCCTAGCTGTCTTCGACCACTGTTCATGACTCGACGGTTCGAAGGTTGAGACTGCTAGGATAAGAGACTGCTAAGATTGGTGTCACATTATCGCCACCATTAATCTCAACACCTGAAACGGCGTTATATCTCACCAAATGTACTAGTAATATACAATAATAAAAATTCCACAGTCATGGAATTTTACTCAAAATGCAATCAACCCCCAACCAGCATCTCATGAAGTAGTAGGGCCGACCATAGATCATGGAGATGGCACTGGGGTATTAAAATGGTTGGAGCTAGGCTGTGCATACCTTTGGTGAACCACAAAATGTAACACAACCTAAGACTAATAAATAAATCCATCTCACAACAGCTCACAAAGTGATGTCACGAAATTTAGATAATGACAGTAAAAGCGTGGTAATAACTAGACTTTTACCTCTATACTTTAATTAATGTTGTCTAAACCAAGTTGCTACTTGTTTATTGAAGTAGGTCCTCATTTATCTTCACGAAGCTGAGTGAACCTTGACCGGTCTTATCCCGTAAAGAAAAAAATCTTTTACATTACTGTGTACCCATTGAGACAACTCAGATTCTTAGCTGGAACATGAGAAATCTTAAAATTTAGTGAAAAGGGTCATGCTTTGTCATATTTGATATTGCATTGTTTGATCGTATTTTAACTAAAATCTAATCGTCGTATTTCAAGGTGTTATGGAATATTCGTGCGTTGCCATGATTTTGATTAAGTGATTTTGAGACAACAAACAAGCCACTCGTTGCCATTTCACTTCGATACTACATTATACCATATTGACATGGCGACAGTGACTGTCGTTGGTTCACAAATTTATTAGATATGCACTTGAAATCAGAAAATGAAGGTCAGTGATTCGTCAATTAGAAGCGACGAAATTATATTTTCCGTTTTTTTCCCTTGCTTAATATACATCCATGAGGTTGGAACCAAACAATACTCTTAAAATCCTAGATTGATATAGAACTTGAAGAAAATGTTAGAGGACAGAAACATTGACATATGAATTAAGAGCAGAGTGGAGGTTTCTGTTGACAGAAGATTATCATCAAAGATGACTGAGGTGGTGATGAATCGAGAATCCGACAATAATAGCGATTGCGGTTCTGATAAAGTAACGTTGGAGCTTGATGAATAAACCAAGTCAATATTTGACCTGCTTCGGATCCGAATGAAAACTTCATCAGAGCTTGAATCAACAGGCAGCGAGCTCGCTATCTGACTTGTGGGGCCCCTACCACCTCTCCTGTCTTACCATATCACAACTCATGCATATATGTACACCTAATATCGATGCCTCTCTGCATGCATATCATAATTACATGATTTTCATGTATAATAATGGGAGCCAAACCAAACTTTAATTGAATACACAGTCGGAAGGACCGATAGCTTCGTGTTTGAAATACACAGGTTGTTACGATTTGATCTAGAAGAAACTGAGATCATGGAAACCTAGAAAACATAGTAGATTTAATATTGATCATCAAAATTTCATATTAAATAGACTTAACTGCAGTCTCTTTTACCTTGCTGGAGAGCACAAAGTCGTGGTTTGAATCCAGACCTTTTGGATACTTTTTTTTACTAGGCTAACAATTAATGATGTATTGTCGTAACATTATATAGCACTACAATGTAAATCACTTCGCTAAGTTCTCAAGCATGGTTTGAGTTAATGCAGCGGACAAAATGTCAATTAATCAGTCAAATTATTAATTTGATACCGTTAAAACTATTTCTTTAAATGGCACTTGTTTTTTGAGTTGTATTTTTTTAAGGTCAATACTCTTTTATGTCGCAAAATGAAATGGATCTCCACGTGAAATTTCAAAGTTGAGTAGGAGCTTATGATGAGGGTCAAAACTAAGTGTTTCAGGCATCAAAATTAAACTCTGATTATTACTCATCTATAAAAGTACTAACAATAATTAAAATGTCCATATAAATAAGCTGGAAGTATGAAGGGAATAATTGGTGTAGACATGGGTTCCTGGTCACGAAGCTGAAATTGAGCAAATGTTAACTAATATTATCAAACGTGGCAGTTTTAAGTTATGAAATTTTCTCTTCTCAGTACACCAGTTTATACCTATCTCGATAGCAAAAGCAATCCCAGAGCAAACTTACATTTGCAGATTACATATTCACCCCTTCCGTATTAATTTCACCCTCGCCTAGGCCCGCTCCGACTATCAAATATACCACCCCCCCCCCAACCATTCCCCTTTTGGCCCTAAATAAAGAGGGTACGGTTTTATTTCTAATCTCTCAAACCACCCCTGACTCGTCGCACCGGTTAAGAGGACATCCGCTTAAGTGGTGAGGGGTTGAATAACAATTTTTGAAGGGTTCGTGGATTAATTTTTTATTTTGTATCCATCAACAGTCTTGGAGCAGTTGGATGAAGGTTATGAGTTAGGGACACCTGGTCCAATATTGTCTTTTGGCTATTTTTGTTTCCTCCAGTACCTCAGTAACTGTTTCTTAAACTAAGTAACAACTGTATGAAAAAAAAAAAAATGTTTAAGCTAGCTCATTAGGACTAAAAATTAGAAACAATTACACATAAAACAACATATTAATAATTAAAACTTACAAAAAAGTAATATAATTCGTAACGTGCAGAAACGTGCTGAGAATAAAAAAAACACCTCGTTATTTAGATATTGACTTATTTATTTATTGTTTGATTTACTCGTGGGAAGATACATGTGTGTACGTGCACGTTTATGATTATTCACTGATCCGAACTTTGTACCAACGTCATTCATGTACTTATGGAACATGCATACAAGACTTTACCAGTCACATATAAATAATTCAAGTTAAAGGCAAACAATAATAGCGAATAATAGATAATAATTTTTAAAATACTTGCATAGTTAAATATGGTGACTCTGATTACATCAATGATGTCATCAGTCATTTACCAAGAAAGTATAAAGGTAGTTTTATTAGGTAATTTTTCTAAAAACTAAAACTGAACTAATCGTTTATTTTATTGAAATACTCAACCTTAATTTCATATGACAAATTAGTGGGCTTTCATGATTCGGGTTTCGTTCGATTCCTCCAAAAACTTTTATAGTCTTCATTATTTGAGATTTCTCACAAAGCAATTATACTTTATTTAGTGATATTTCTCACAATAAGGATTGATGATTGAGTGAGAGAAAGATCGTCAGTCAAACTAACAGAGTGTGAAGAATGGAAAAAATCCCAAATACATACAATTATAAATAAATTGCAAAGATCAAGACAAGTAAATTCTAGAAACTATTCGCAGGACACCAATTTGTAATGAGAAAAAAAAGTTAATAAACTGGAAAGATTCGAAACAAAACTTTATTAAAAATGAAACCAATTAGAAGGGGGGGGGTCATAAATTAGAATATGATCAGGAAGTGGTGATTTTAATACATCGCAGAATACACATGGAAAAGTAGTGCTTTAATGAAGTACACCCGACTCTTAAATTAGCATTCAACTTTCCCAACACAGTATTTTAGAATAACATGTTTCTCCTGCCAAGTAATTAATTAGTAGGGAGAGTTGAATTAATTTGGCCGCATAAATGTCTAGAAGGAATTCGTAACACCGAGAGCTAATGAATGACCGTCAGGAGCCGAAAACCCTTAATTTTTCACCATAACCGTTAGTTAAGGTTGTGTAAGTTGGTGAAATGTGAGCGGCTTCTGCATGCCAGGCCTCGCGTGTTGATAATATCTTCATTAAACGATTGCCTGCCCAGCTTTTTTTTAAAAACATTTCTGTCACAGGGAAATTCATTTTTCACGAAAAATAATCCCAGCCGGACCTATTTGAATCGATAAGACTTATTTCCAAAGAACATTCGGCGTGTATTGATCACTGGTCCATGTGTCTGAGGTTATTTATTTTCCAATTTATAGACAAAAAAAATTCATTTGCAGATATAATAAAGATCTCAAACAATTTATTAAAACTATAAGCGAATTGGCATAATAACAAATGAAATAAACATTCTAAAACTGATAATGGACATAGGAATTTATTTGTTAACCAAAGATTCCTCAAGGTTTTGAGGGTTAAAACTTCGCATATTCCCACCAGTACACTGTAGCTGCGAATGAACTGTAGAATGAGTTCAATGTTTCGTTATCGGGGAATGTGAAAACGAGACTTTTCCCGTTTGGTGACAAAATACCACCCTTACCCAAGGGGGTGAGTGGGCTCTGATGGGTATCCATTTTAGGAATACACCATCAAGAATGTTATGACTTGCATTACATAAATTAAATTAGTAGAATTTCTGTAGTTTTGAGTAAACCGCTCATAATTACCAGCTTGAAAACACAATAAATGAACAAAAAACATTAAATTACAGGCAAAGTAACGAACTGACTAAAAAACAAAATTGTGAAAGCCCTTGAAAATAACAACATTGTTGACTTGTAAATAACATGTTAACTCCTCATTAGACACTTTAATTTGTATAATTTATATCTTTATATAAAATAACAAATCCTTTATTTAAATATGTCTCTCAACCGCCTTTGCCTTCCATATTACATATTGCAAGGATAATGTCCGAAGAACCAAATTTGATCTTGTTCGCTGAAAGGCAAAATATATTTATACAAATACTGTGGGAGGCGCTTTGATTCGAAAACAAGGCATAAAAGTCTTCAAATCCCACCACGACCAGCTAGCCATTTAGCGAGCGGTGATTATGAATTGCCCTAAAGTATAAAGCAGGATCCTAGGATATGACCACAAAGTAAATGGTAAAGCTAGTTTGAAATAAGCTAGCTATAAGTAGTATATTTTTGTAAGACCCTTGTACATTACACACAAAAAAAAATCAAATAGAACTTAACTAAACACGGTAAAAAATTAATATATATATATATATATATATATATATATATATATATATATATATATAATATATACATGATTGAGACGGTGTCTTAAAAACTAAGTACCTACTTGTATTGAGAGAAGGTGTTGGAATAGAAGTGATTTAATAGATATGTAAAAAAGAAACATGACAGATATTAGGAGGGAGTAGTAAATTCTAGATAATGGTGAAGCGAACAAGAATGGAAGGTATGAACGATGCAGTTCTGAGAGAAGAGATGTAGGTCTTATCTAACACTAAAAAAACGTGATCTTATAAGTGAGAGTAGAATGAAGATTTGTGCTGTAGAAGATTGTACAGAGAGGTTGAAAGGAGGGAATGATAGGAATGTTATGATATAATAATAGGAAAGGGAAATGTTATGAACTAAGAAAATAATTCATACAAAATAAAATAAAAATCTACTCGAAACACAACGTAACGGACCCGCGAACATTAGTTCAGAATCCAACGACTGTTTCGGTCTATTACTCTACAAGAATAAACAAAATCTTTTGTATATCAAAAACGATTAAACATTGTGAGACATCAGGCCCTTTAGCCAACTATTTATTTTTAGCGATGAATGTTTACTATCTGATGGTAATGCTTCCTTCTCCAATCCTTTTGACAATTAAGGTGAAACGTTACACCGCGTATTGTTTAATTTTCAACCCTTTTCACGGGGTGAAATATCTCACCCTGGTTTACATTTAAAATAATGCTAATTTATCAAAAGCCGTGCCCCTGGTGGAAAAAGGAGCCGCTACTTACATTAATTAAAGACTGGGCTGGAAGCCTCTTTGTGCTGTGATCCTCCTCGAAGCAGCAAAGGCCTCCATTATCTCTATTGTACTCCTCTCTCTTTCTCTTCTTTCTGCTTCCGCTACTTCTTTTTGCTCGGCTGGAGACGCTCGGATTGTCAGATTCAGACCGTAATAGAGCAGTCTGTCTCAGATTGTCCGCGGTGACATTTCGGCCTCAGGCATCTTACTGGGACGCCTTGGAAAAGAATCAAATATTTCAAGCCAGTTCGTTCTAATCTTTTTTACATTTCAGGCATTCTTCAAATGTGCCCGTTTCCGATTGAGCATTCTTCGTCCAATGGAATCACCGGGCAACAATAGCATTGCACATTTATAGAACATTCTTTATTTTAGTAATGGGTAAGCTCTATTTTCATACCTTGCATTTATAAGTTGTCATGTAATGTATTAACTTCTTTAATAATTAAGAAAATTAATACATAATACCTACAAATAATTCCATACACATATATATTGTAACGAACCTCGTTTCCTTATAAATATGCAAGGCGTCAATAAGTACAATGGTCCAGTCAGCTACTACGTTACTTTTAATAGTAATGATAATAATAATTGATGCGTCCACCACCAGTATATTTATAGCGGAAATAATTTACTTTTACTTTTATAATTGACTAGTTAATACAACAAATCAATGATTTTTGTTCATAAATCAAACCGATCCTTTAATAATTAAATACCAAAATGAATTGGGAATGGACTTAACTTGTAACTTCTTTATACAATATAATGAAATAACCGTTCAAGCTCCCTTCCCTTGGGGATTGACGTGGACTAAAACTCCTACTCGTCTTGATGTCTTCAGAGCTATGTTCTTCTTATCCCCATTCTATTGGCCAAAAGGAAGATTACATGTCCCCTCCAAGATTTGATTGGCGGTGCGTGGCGTGGGTGGTCCGCCTCTCTCATACCAGCGTCTTTTGAGAACCTCCAGTCAGCTAACCTGAATACGGTATCCTGCCCAAGATCCCTAGGCCGTGGATCTCATCTCGAATATTTAAACCAGCTCGACAGGTTTAAACTCTATTATATAAAATTAAACATGATTTATTGGGGTGAGTTGAAAAAAAAGACACATCGAGTTTTTTGACTCGTTGCAGCACCTAACCAACCCAGTGTTTACCACTATGACCCCACCACCCCTCCCGCATCGATGGCAACAGACTGTCGGGGCAAAATTAGCTTAAGAATTAGTATGTAAGTTAGTTTTAAGGTTGATCAAAAAGGTGAGCCCCGTCACCTTTATTAGTCAGTGCAGTCCAGTCACGTATAATGTGTATCATTATACTTGTTTATTCATTATATAATTTTTATAAAATAACAAAACCTGTATATAATGTAGCGATGCTACAGGAAATACAAAAATTATTTAATAGATTTGCCCGAGGATCTATAATTATATATCATTATCTGTAAATTTAAAGGGGCTATGAAAGAAAAAATAAAAAAATAAACATGATTAGCTAAGATTACTAAAGGCGATCTTAGTTAGTATTTAAGTACTTATTATAGTATGTATTTATTTACGTAAAAATATAATTCGGTTATAAATTCAATGTAGTTCACAGAAGATAAAACAAGCTAAAAGAAAAGTGGATGTTTCAATTTGTTTCGTAATACAACTCCACTGAATCGACAACCGGACTTGCTAAAGAATCCTTCGATATTTGTAAGTAAACTATATTATTTTAAAACGGTTCAGCCAAGCAGGTCATTGATTACAATCGGACGTATTTAACAAACAGAAATTATAGGTTAGTTTTTTAACATCTGAGATGTGATATAATAATTAATGAGCCCAAACACCATAAGTGATCGTCAAGTTTATAGTTAAAGTTATGATTCTATTTTCGAAAGCATTATTAAAAGTAAGCGAAACAGTTCGACTTTTCATTCATGTTTCATTAATAATTGTTACTGTTATTCTATTTTTATCATAAAATAACCAGCACAATGGTTTTCGGAATAAATTAATATTTCTACTAAGATCAATTAAATCTATTCTTGCCCTTCCAAGATTCCATTCCAGGTCATCAGTGGTTAGAAATTTAATAGGAAAAACATGTTCCGTTTCGGCTAGGTTTCGATTAACGCATAAAAGAACTAGATTTGCTTGTTTGAAATTATCTTGCAAGGGTGGAGAAATATATGAGATGGATCACTTATGCAGCATGATCACTTATTCTAGTCTTTTAATTGTATGGCTCATATATGTAAATAAGTTTCTATGGGGTTCATTTTGTTTTTAAGTTTCTATATGCACTAGCCCTGTATTATGTTGTTTGGCTGGGAGATCTGTTTGCGGCCGAGCCCTCAATTAGGCCTCCGAAGAAGAAATAGGCAAAGAGAAGGAGATAGGATGAGGAAAAAAAGGAGATAGCCAGCACGCAATGTCCTTTGTCGTCCTGTTCCTTAATAATGTACCTACTGTGGTTATCTCCTCTGCCTTGTTTATCGCCTATTTAGTATTTGTATTGATGTCCTCAGTCCTCAATGACATGCAATCTTTTTGTAGTTTCAGGATCTTATGAAAATAAAAGCTATTCCGCAGAGTACCCAAACACGTCATCGTAAAATCCCACTTCTGATGTAAAGCCGACCAAGAGGCGTTTTCGCCTGTCAGGTAACGAGGATAAATCGCAGTTGCACAGAAGGAGTCGAACAAAGTGTCCGTAGCGATCGTTAAAAATGTCTTAATGAAGAGGTCTGCAGACTCTACTGATAATTCACGTCTACTCGGCGGGACTACACTCCCATTAGCCGCTGATTTTTATACTTGATTAATTACACTGATTAATTTCCCTCTGCGTTCATTAATTTTTGCCTGCCCTCTGTTGAGCGCCCCGGTACTCGAGTGCTCACGGAGCCGGCGGGTCTTAATGACCCCGGCTGGGGTAAAATCCAGCGAGGGGATTAATTTGCGGCAATAGGCGGCTCTATCGTTAACACCATGGCACTCCTGATGGTCATTGATTGTTGGATCCATGGATCTGGTGTCCGTATTGTGAGGGTGTGATACCAGATCATAGTTGGAACAATGTTGCTTAATGTTTTTTTTATATCAACTATTTTAATGCCATCTATTTGTATTCTATATAAGAGTAAGCAAATGGTACAAGGGGATTTCAAGCTGCTATAAAAGGTAACTAGGCCTTTGGTGATTATCAGATAATAATATATGGTATACACAATCTATGACAATAATTTGCCAAAGTAAGATAAGTTCTGAAGTAAAAAAAATGGGGCGTGAATAGTTTGAATTGAATGAAGAATAAAATATACAGATAGAATTTTATGGAGTATAAATAACATTAGTAGAATCTGGATTTAGAGGTTGGGAATGATGGGGGGGGGGGGCGAACATTCATGGGAATAGAGTTCCACAGGTTTCCGGAATGAATTAGAAAATAATTATCAAATTTTGCCACGCAATACAGATTCAAGCTAAAACAAAGGAAAAAAAAACAACATCTTAATAGTAATATCTTACTTTAAGAAAAAATAATAGACGATTTAACGAAAATAATTTGAAAGATATAATAAACATTACTATTAGAAATACTTAATAACTAGAACTAAACATTAATGAACTAAAGCTCGTACATTATTAATGGGAGTTATAGGTAGTTTAGTTATAGTAACATTTGAGACTTCTTATCCAAAAGACCATTATCTGTTAGGCTCACATTCAGAACACTGAGATAGCTAAATTACCTGCAAACAGAAAATGTAACTCTACCTACGTGGGAATGGTAAAATTCATAGAATTCATTTGATCACGGAGTCGGTTCATTAATTGAATTTGCTTATAAATTTTACTAGACGTATTAAGATTAATAAACATAGATTAATAAGACTTAGAAGTATTAAAGACAATAGACCGATTAGTTAGTCTAAATTTTGAAAACTCTTAACGAGAAATTCTCGACACGTTTAGCGTAATTTACTGTATTTTACAGCATTTTGCGCAAATAACGTTCGTTTATAACCTAACGTTTACATCATGATTTAACTTTTCGAACAAACTTGAGGAAAATGAAACAAGACTTAATTACACTATATAAAAGCCCACCATGAGCACCGAGAATAGAAAGCACTTTGAGATTTAATTGCTTATTTAATTATTCATCCGCGGAGCAAAGTTTAACAGGAAAACTGGCATCACGTACCTGTTTACGGTCAGCTGTAGACAAGTTTAACTCTCTTTGAACGATATTCCCTTCTAAGCTCTGATCAAAGCAGACAACGTATATTATAATGTTAATTATTCTTGACAGGCTTAAGGCATTCAAATTGGATTTGTAACCTATTCATTAAACTAAGGCCAATAATACAAATAATAATTAATATTATATATAAAAGCAAACAATGTATTCGTACATACCAGTTATATAGGTAGAATCAGGGGAGGGGAATAATTAGAATGGAGAGGGAACAAATACGATCGAAAGATCATTAGAGATCACCTCGATCATCAAGATAGAACGTATAAACATTATTATATACATATATTATACATTATATCTATATTACATACATTATTTGCTCTTCCATTCTGTATTCAGGAACGATTCCCGACCAAAGGGTAGGTACTACAGGTAAATAATTGAAGTAGAGTGGATTTGGATGAGTAACAACGAACTTCTGGGAATCCTGTGTTATTAATAGTACCGTTATTATTGCCTTATAAAAGGCAGATTGTAATTATTGCACAATAAAGTTCTATATATAATAGTACCGTTACAATAATGGTAATGATAAATTAATTTTATTGTACTCATATTCATGAAAAGGAATGTAGATTTCAAAACTGGAAGCTGAGCTACGTTACATTTTGTTTATTTCGCATAAAACAAACATTGATGTTCCATTTGCGTGAAGTAAAGTTAAATGGAAAAATGCAATGATGACAAACGTTCATGTCATGTATGCATCGAATAACATTTTTTTTCTTTTCTATGGCATCAAAGCATGCACAGACTATGCATATTTGCTCAATTCGTTTAAATTTTAAAACAGGAAGAGAACTATTAAGCTTTATTTTCAGTCAAGTTGTTAAGTTCTTATTAGTTATAAGAAAAATTGCTCATTATGTACATTAAATTTGTCTGTAAAATGAATTTTATTTTCGTCTCCATATATCAGTGGAGTTGAGATTTTGCTGATATTACAACAAAATTATATCTACTTTCATGAAACCATTTAATGGTAAATATGACAAACTGTTCCTATACTGATACATAGGTGGTATGGTAAGAGATTTTAATTTTAACATACGTATTTTTTTTTCAATTTTATCAGGTTAATTTACTTATTTTCAAAACCTTGTTTGCTTTATTTTCTGTGGAATATTTTGTTTTGATTTATTTATTGTCCAAGCAAGATAAGTATCAATGGAATACTAAATGCATTCTCTAATGGCACAATTCTAGTAAGCTAGTAGTAAAATATCTATGACGTATGAGTGAATTAATTAGTTTTAGGGTAATAACAATTCAAGTCCTTCAACTTTCACATCACTTTCATCCTCCAACCATCCCATGCTTGGGTTTGATGTAAACATACACAATATGTCGAAACGTTTTACATTAATAAACCTGATGGAAGTCATGTTTCTTTTATCCCCAATATCCTGACTAAGTCATCGATGAAATTCAAGCAGTCAAATATAAATAAACATGGCCAACAATCAACTTCCAGTGTAAGAAGTGAATTATGTAAATAAATATACTTATCACTCTATCTAGCTTCGAAAACTCGCTTTCGACCTGTGCACTAAGCACCACTCCACTCCTTGCACGAACAAAGAGAACGCCTACAGGTGTCTGTTGGAATGACTCGAAACGACGGGGTGTCAGATAAGTACAGAATAGAATGTGAGTGTTATGTTGGAAGAAAATATAGGAAACCGAACATAATATGCATAGAACACGTTCGACAAACGACAATCTGGCTCTGACGCCACACATATGAAAACACAGAGATGCTTCACACTTGAGTATTAATATGAGGCCAATAAATAAGCTTGAGAGCAATGAAATCCGTTATTTCAGAGAATCTGAACCCAAAGACGAAATAACATTATCATGGAAAAACAGTTTGGTTCATTGTAAAACGTTTGTTGTAAATCATAGGATGTTTTATTTCAGAATATAACGAAGACAGCGTATAAAATTATCAGCTATAACGTCAGGAAAAAACGTAGTGAAGACGAACTGTATTTCCCAACCTACCTCGCAGTACTTACAGTCCTCTCATTAACCTAATTACACAAGTAAGTATCATCGTATTGTCACAAAGTATTTTTAGATTAGACAATCAATATCCATGTTGGCCAATTTATCTACCCCCCTCCCAAAAAAAACAAAAACGATTGCGCAATGGAAAAATGTTTATTCTTCAGTGAGCCTGAAATATAGAAATAACTGTTGCTCGAGGTGTTATTAGGAGCATATGCTACTAAGTGTGCATTGCCAATGACCCCACACAACATCCACAAGGCAGACAACATGATCGAGCGTTACAAGACGTATAGCGGTGGTTAGTTAATAGATAAGGGCCGGTGTTATGGCAGCGTGGCACGTACACGCCAGATTTATAGAGCCCGATTGAAAAAGCTCACGAGGGCTCTGCACGCAAATTGATAACAGAGCCATCGCCTGTCCCCTATATACGATAGCTCCTTGGTACAGGTTAGAGTCGTCTAGAAGTTTTCTCTGAGATAGAGATTCATTCTCTTATATATTTTCCTAATCACCTCGTTTACGTTAGGCCCACTGCATCGCAAGATTGGATCACGAATGACTGTTTCCGCATTGACTTCTCTCGGCTTTTAGTAAGCCTCACGCTCTAACATTGCTATACATATCGATCCGACAACATTCGGATAATAACACCTGATCTGTTTGAAAGATTGTACAGACAAAAAAAAACTTTAAACAATACCAATTTACAATCAAGTAAACTTTAAACTTGCAACTTTACAAACTGTAAAATATTCCCAAAAAAATAATATCTAAAAGTATTTGAGATGATAAATAAATGTAATAATGAGGCATATCAGACTATTTTATTATAAATAATTTTATTACTAATATTATTCATCATATCATTAGGTAAGTAGTAAGCCCAAATAAAAGTGTCCACTTTCGTTTAATAGACTTTTCTAAAATTGCAAAAAAAAAACTAATGTTAAATGGTTTTCCATTCTGTTTGTGCCCTGTAAATAAAAACGATTAACTTATAAAAATGATGGTTAAATCAGATAATCTCATACATGGTACTGTTACAGGTGTTTTGTTGTTTTTATTTATTTAAGGGCAAGAACAAATTTAAGAAGCAAAGTCCGAATGACAAGCAAGGTTGAAAGAGCTCAATGTGATTCGAATAATTAAAACTTGAATAAAAACAAATTTTATCTTTTTTTACGGCGTGTTTTTACTAACGTAATAAATAGGAACTAGACAACTAAAGTGGTTTCTGCGTATTTATCTAACAAATAAGAAGGAACTTTTTTATATCTGGATAGATAATAAACATCTCAGATATAGTATTAGAGGTGGTTCTTTTGTTTATTTTCTCTTTACTTTCGTTTTTTGGTTTCACCTTTCTTTTTATATATTATTATCATGTTTTTTTTTTCTTTTTTTGTTTTTGAGAATAAATAGAACAAAACAGAATAACCGAAGGTGCGCTTAAAAAAAGATAATAAACATCTATCATGATGATTTATGGTTTCGTGATCGTGTTATTACTAGTTTAACTAATAACTTATTATGCACATCATTTAACCTAACTAAATTCGAACCTATCAGGGTGATTATTTAAAGATAATTCAATTAAAAAAAGTGAGTGGTATCAGTAAATTGAGAAGTAGTAAAACAAAACGGTGGTTCGACCACCGATGTTCCCAGTAAAACGGAATATAAATAATTTATCCTTAATAGCGTTTGGTACAGCATATTTCCGCGTAAGATTTCAAAAGTGCGTTCTATTCAAAAAACTTTTCAATAGCAGCTCTCAAAAGCGGAATTTTGACATTTTCCCTCTCGGGATATAAGTTTCTCAGTGAATCTGGCGTCTGCCAGAAACATTTTTCGTCTGAATTGGCGTTCAATATAAAGGATTGGATTTCACTGTGATCAGGCGTGACCAAAACCTTTAAAGAAAAATCGCGCACAAATGATTTCGAAACTTCAATCCTATAATATCAAAAGCAGGGAGTACCTTGTTGGAGAGCTTAACAGCATAAAATCAAATTAAAAGAATTTAAAATCACTTTTAAGGTAACGATGATAGTATTTTACTTAAATATTGGTGTGATAGAGAAACGTCCACACGAATCTACTACTGTCTAGTACAAAAACACAAAATATCAGGATGCCACACACATTTGTCTTTGATATTTCATTCAGCAGCAGTTCTACAGGGCCATGTCCTGGATCCCCTCTACCCCCAATACCTTCTTGGCCACATTTGCAGATGACACTGCAGTCCTGTCATCCCACCTAGACCCCGATACAGCAGCCCATAACCTCCAAAATACCTTGATGAGTATTGGTTTAACAAATGGCGGATAAAATTTAATGAAGCAAAATATGCCCACGTTACCTTTATCCTCTCCCGCAAGAACTGTCAACTATTTTTCCATATTCCTTTATCCAAGACAATACGGTATTTAGACTTTCATCCCAACAAAAGACTGAAGAAACCACACACGAGGCTGAAAAGACAAGAACTAAACAGACGCTTTGGAAAACTGTACAGACTACTTCTAAGGACATCCCATCTCTCAATAGAAAACAAATTACTAATCTAAGAAGGTATACTTAAGCCAATCTAGACATTCGGAATAAAGCTATGGGGGACAGCAAAATAGTTGTATCCAATCCTTTAAATCAAAAGTCCTCAGAACAATAGTGAATGCCCCTTATTACGTCAGCAACAAAACCCTTCATAACGATCTTAGTATTCCCTACATTCATGAACTCATACCTTTCAAGAAAATCAATTAACATTTTGTATAGCATATATAAACTTAAATCCACTCACATTCGACAATATTGGCAGAAGTCAATCCTAATAACAACCCTTTTTCAACTGCCTCATTATTTGTAGAAATAACTTTTTTTTAACGTTTTACACTATTAATTAGGCGAAGTTTTTATTTTACTATACATAGAAAAGAACTACTAAGCAATGGTCCTTTATTGACTTAATAAATATTATGTGAAATTAAATATTTTTAACAGATGTTTTATTTATAGATATGTGTTGTATATTGTTTTACTTTTACGAAGTGATTTTGTTAGTCTCCTAAGTCAAATCAGTATTTTTTATCGTTTGCCTTTTATTTTAGTAACTTAAGATGATAGTTTATATCCGCTGTATAAGTTCTTTAATAATGAACTATATTTTGAAGAGAAAGAGGAGTTTTTAACAAAATTATTCAACGGAAATAATTATTGTTCCATAAGATTTAATAATAACTACAAATCAAATCAATTCCATATTTTTCAAGGCGAAAGGAGTAATTATGTTACTATAACCTGTTAATTTTTAAATGGGATACATTGTCAGAGGTAACGAATTTCAACAACAGTTTATTTATCTCACTGAAATACTTGTGCAAATAGTCACGAACTCTCTAGACATATAAGGGTGGAATATGAGGGAGAAGTTGTAAGGAAGAGGCTATGAATATATGTATCTAGAAGCTTTCATGGCAAATAGAGCATAATGCAATAATCGCAAGGGTGGAATTATAACAGACCCCATGAGAGACCACTTTCAGTGGAAAATTGCTTTAAAATCATAAAACTTTCTGTCCACCATTTATTAACATTTGTGATTGTAATTAAAATTGACCCTTAGTTGGCAGGATATTCTTGTATATGACGAATTGGATGTATTTTCCTCGATGTGTATGTTATACGGTACTAAAAATGATTCATTTCATCCGAAAGTTGTTACTATGTATTTTCAGCTGCTGGTTAAAATATCTTAACAGTTTAACTAATTTTTCTCAAGTCCCCAGTTTTATATGATCTCAAGTTATGATTTATTGTCATGGTTACCAACGTAAATCATTCAGAAATGAGTTTTGGGAGCCAACAATAAAAATCGTTTTTAAAATACGTTTCGTGCACTATAATTTTATTTTTTTTCAATAAAGTCACTTGCATTGACTAAGGTGATATAAAAAAAAAATTGTGTTTTTTTTTTTAAACAATACCTTCCAGTTTTTCACTCATACCTTCACAGGAGGGATAAATAAAAGAGACAGTCTGTATTCAACCGTTTTAAACATAAATCATTATTTAAATTGTACTCTTAGATTTTAATTTAGAATAATATAAAGATATCCTATTTTTCTTCACTTTCTGTGCTAAACCATAAGAAAAGCCACATGGAATAAGCGAGTCATTAGCATTTTGACTATATAGCGTTATTGCGTGTTTTGTTTAGAGATATATCGTGTATTTACTCCACCCTTCAGCACATGAGTATATTTTTTATATTATTGCATGCGTTACTATTTCAGATTTAGGGAAAGCTGAGGTGGGCCCTGAATTATCAGTTTATTTCCAAGTTTGCATAAGCACGTGGACTTAAAAATAAATTTATTTATTTACTTCGGAAGAGGGCCAAACTCAAATACACGGTATCCATGAGGGTATCAAATACAGTCCTAATCAAAACTCACCGATAAACAGCATTTCTGAATCTAGAGCAAGGACTTACCTGAAACAGAAGAGCAATTATTTAATAAGAGAGGCATTCAACATGATATTACCTGTATTTTAGGTTCATTATAAAGTGAATAGCTGATTTATAAACGGATTCGACAATAGTAGAAAATTGATTAATACCTAATTTGACCTGAACGTGCAATATTGTACCTCGTATATGGTTAAGTTCCCTTGGGGTATTAATTTTTTTTTTAAAGATTTCCCTTATGAATAACATCATATGATACAAATTGACAGATAAAATCATGGCTGGTATATAGTACTTCGCCGAATGAACTCATCCACCGTCGGCAACTCAAAAACTTCGAGGACCTCACTGTTCCTCCGCTGCTGAAAAGAAGTATGTCGGACCAATTTCATGAGTATCCCGTTTTGAAATTGTTAGAGTAGCTTCCGTCAGATGATTAAAAGCCAGAGAATGCGCTTCTAAATCATCAGCTTGAGGCGCAGAGATACGTTGGGGGAGGTCAGTAAGAGTGTAAGGCGGAAAGACTTAGCGCGTCTTTGTTTCAACTTTCTCGCAAAATGGTCACTAAAACGGAGGTGTCCGTCCATTTTGATGCCCAAATATACGAGGCTGTTTGCTGCTGAGTTCTGTTGCGTCCTCAGACCCTTCTATGTACCTTAACCTCTGGAAGGAGAAAGGAGAGAGAGTTTACAATTTTGTTTTTGGCGTGGCCTTGGGTAGCAGCTGCTTGGCATCTACCGAAATTGTATTATTGGTCTATTCTGGCACTTGGAAAAATCCTAAAATGCCCAGAAAAACCGATCTAATAATGTGCTCGTGATTTGTCAGCCAATTTTTTTTTTTTTTTTAATTTTGTGAGATTAATTTTGGTGTAGTAACAACATAAAATGTTTTTTGTAACACGTTTGATTGTTTTTAATGGTTAAATATAATATATATTAAAGCATAAGTATAATATAAATAAATGCTTAGAAGAACTCGATGAGAATTAGTCAGAATGTTGAAAAGGCTGGTGCAGATTATTATATTAAATTACTCTAAGATCAAACTTGCAGGTCCAGATTATACAAATCAGTGAGCTTCACATCTAGCATCATATGATCCTTATTCCAAGTTGTAATGGAGCTCGAGAATTGACTACCTACATACGGATCAGAACTTCTCAACTAGTTCAAGTCATTATGGCCCATGAATGGTTTCAGATAGTCAATCCTCTACTGGAGTTTGATTTAGCTCGTCTGCTCTTTGAGGACACCAAATCAATGGTCCACAAACAAAAACGTAATGACGGAATGAATTCATCCTGGGATCGCAATCGTGGGACAGGTTAAAATCCTAAACGCGGGAACGTTTTTTAGTTTAAATATACCAACTCTTTATTAAAAAATGATTCAATCGTCGAAATTAGTTTAATGCAAGCTAAACTTTTGAAAGCCCTTCTTACTAAGAATATCTACCTTCAAATCCCAAATCAAACTAAAAACGAGTATTTAAAAAACCTAATTTGGAATTAAAAACTTAATTAATAACGCACAATGTGCTACAACTGCTAGATATTTATAATTTTTTTTTTTTGAATAACAAGCGTATATAAATATTGTTTATCTACTGAGACCCAAAATATTATATATCGTGTTATAGGTGTTCTAAACATATACACATGTTTATGTTTACGAGGAGTAAATATGCCTGACCCATGTTTACTTCACTTACTCCATTAGACCTGGCCTAAGCTAGCAGGAGCACTCCGTCTATTGTAACACAGAACAATAATGGTAACTAAATCCCAAACTATTACTATTAGCTTTTTTTCCCTAATAAACCGGATGTGGAAAACTGAAGAGCGGAAACCTGAAACTACTATTTAGTGAAAAAAACTAACAGGAAAATGGGGAGGGGAGTCAGTTAATAGAAAGATGTCTGCCACAGAACCGAATGAAGGGGTACCACGAAGTCTTGGTCAGTAAGTAGTCGAAGGAAACTCTGTTCATGGAAAATACTAACGAATCAATTTTAAAACACACTCAAAACCTAAAGGAAGTGGTATTATTACTACCACTTGTTATTAATAAAAACAAATTCAAATGAATAATTGTTTTTATATTTGATGAAAAGTTAGTGACCAGGGAAGTTTAACTTAAAAGGTAGTTTATATTACCTTAACAGCAGTTTATTAAGTGGTAAACAAATAAATCGTTAATAAATATTTTTATGTGGAATGGATTTCTATGTCCAAACTAGGAGAAACCAACAAAAGTTTCGAAATACTTTTTCACCTCAGGGACAATTGTTCTTGAACAATACAACAAAAGAAAGTGATCTGCACAACGAAACTTGAAACTATTTGGTCGTACGGAATTGAAGTCTGGGAGAGTGCCAAGCATCCAGGCATCTGCAATTCAGAATCCAGCCCAACAACAACCCATTCAAGGCTGATCTTAACATCTCATTCATTCAAGATCTAGCTAGTCACCTCCTACTATCAGAATATCAATTTCCCCCTCCATGGCCATCCTAATCCGTATGTTAGTGTTCTATGTTTCTATCTCATCCTTGGCAACCCAAAGTGATGCCAAAGGTGGAGGTAGCCTTGTGAGTTACTTCAAACTGTGAGCTTCGTAGAGTGGTGATTAATATAGGGCCATTAAAATGACCCTTTTGAACCCTTTGAACAATCTTTTTTGTTTCATATTCCCTTAAAATACAATTATAAAATAGAATATAGATTCTGACAATCTAATATATTTACACTTGGTCATTATTTGTCCGGGAGTTTGCCTACATTTATCATTTTTTTTTTTAAATGTCTATATCTATGGAATTTACTATAGATTCTGCAAACTAATCTATTTACAATCTATCATTATATTTCCAGTAGCTTGGACATTTTATACTAATTCTGTTTTCTATCAATAGCTTTCAACATCTCTTGGCCACATCAGCACAAGTTATTTTATTGTTTTTTTTTCCTGGCATGGGTTTTAATCTCACCCAGCCTACATATTTTTCCTTCGGTTAACAATTATGAAATGAGTAGGACTGCATACGAAAACTAGTAATTAATAATGTTCTGAATTTGTTTGTTCCCTTTTTGTTCTGCTCACTACCACAGGAAGATAGATGTTAGATCTAGTGGGCAACATTGACTGGAGTCAGTGCAGCGCTAACTAATGAGAAATCGACTGGCGAACTGTCACATCCGGACCGCTCTACCCGGAGGGAATCAGGTGACACATTGGAGTTTCCAAGTCGGTGCTGGCAACAAAAGGATCCGGGATTAATTATAGAGAGGACAATGGGTGGCTAATTGGAAGCGACCGTCTCCTCCCTCCCTTCCCGACTGGAATCAGGACCGGGATCGATCCGGGGAAAAATTGCTGTCTATAAAGGGACTGTATAGGGAAACTAGGGATAGGGCAATCTAATAGCTCGTTTTCGGCCAATTTCCTAAGCACGTGTCCACACAACCAATATATATAATTAATGTTTAAAATACCGTAGATGTAGACATTTTGAATATTGACTGTGTGAATAATAGAAATACAAGAAATTATACAATGGTTTCTATATTCAAACATTGTTTCAATTAACCACCAAGCCCAAAAGGAGAGGCTATACTTTCATGAAGGTCCGACATGAATGTCTTTGGTCTGTCTGTATGAGCTACGATAGTAGCGGTAAAAATGTAGCATCCTAAAATATGCCGATTAAGCGTAGGCCTAATTAAATATAAAGAAAGTGTGTCTCATTTTGGTAAGTTTTATGAAATATTAGGCACAGCTCAGAAGCTAGTTAAGGTTTAAGCTCTTAGTAGTATTAAACCCGGTTATCAGAACAGAAATTAAAAAAAAAAAAAAAAATTCAGACATATTCCAGTAAATGAAGTTTCTGGCGATAACAATAAATTTGAATTTGACACGGTCAAAAAGATTTAATACTAGTTTTTGGGTCAATAGTTCAGCAATATGTTATATGTATTTTTAGATATCGTCCCTTCCATTTCTACAGCCAGCCTATGTTTCGTTTATATATATTTAAAAAAATACAATTTGTTACACAAGAGTAGAAAAAAAAATTAGTTTATAAAAATTTAAAAAAAGTTGCTTTTTAGTAAAGAAATAAATATACAAAAAAATTGTTCCTTGGATCAGTGTACTGAATAATATCCATAGATATGTTACAGAAAAAAAATGGAAGACAGTTTAGAGAAACTCAAATTGAAGCACAATATAAAGCCTAAACTAAGGAAATGTGTTTAAGTACGCTAATTAGGCACATACCGGGGATTTAAAAAACGAACGTTTATTTTCCCAATGACTCCGCTGTGCACTGATCTGGTACAAATCTACAATCTTCCTTTGTGAGTTCATATTCTCATCGAAGTATCACTGTATGTTGAGGAGTGCAATTTTGGAAGCACGATAAAGACACGTCTGTCTACCAACATGTTATGTTTTTATAATATTTTACGAATTCGAAGAAATACTGCATTGTAAGAATATATTGTGACAATAATTCTCAATTGGTGTACTCCCCTAGTTAAAACATAACTTTTTTATTATTAAGTGTAAAAATATGTATTATGTGCCATAACTATGGTTACGGGTTTGAATTGAGCAAATAACACGTCCTATTTTTGTCATTGATTCCTTTTTACCACCGCTTTCTGTAGTCATTACTGCCACTCTTAAGTGCTCACAATGCTACTAATCTAATCGGCATGCAACTGTCTTCTGGTCATGTATTTTTCAATTACTAATGTTATGTTAATAATTGGGATTAAGTTTAATCAAACTGTGCTCTAATAATTGTACTTCAGTGTAACGCTACCAGAATGTGTGGCTTACTAATGCATCAACTCTTCTACAGACCGTGCAAGAGGGGCGCTGTGACTGGAAGCAGTGGCAATAATGACACAAAATAACCGACAAAGCTACCTCGACAAAGACAGACAGATTAAACAAGAGAGAAGAAAGATGCGGTGGTGAAAAGGCAACGCCAGACAGCACAAGGACACTTGAGGGTGTCGTTAGGGCCTGCCTATGCTATAAAGGACTCACTAACGCCGGCCACATACGCCCTTTCATAGGGCCATATATACCAGCCCTCCGTCTCACCGAGGGAAAATTATAAATGTCTGTATGTATGCTCTTGGAGAGGGGGGGGGGGCTGGCTTCTCAACACTTCTGTCACGGCAAATTTTAATTTTAAATCCTCGCTCGACAACTTTCACTCTTTTCCAAGTCGGAGAGCCTCCCCGCTTCGGGAACTTCCAGCCGACAGAAAAGTTGCCACTGCTCATAAATTTTGGGCTGGAAGCAGAGAATAAGGTTTCTCCATTATATATATGGTGGATGTCACATATACTGGATCATGGTGAGCACTAATATGTTATCGACAGTGTGCGAATTACTACCAGGCATCCCTGTAAACTGTTTAGTTTACAAAAGAAGTAAGCTCTCATTAAATGATTAAACCTTAATTACAAAATTGTATTCCTTTAAGTATATCTCGTCTCCTCCATGAGTGTACGATCTTCCCAATATGAATCTTCCTTAGATAAGCTCTCACAGGAACTCGACCGTTTATTACTTAATATAAGTTTCCGAGAGCTTGATTACCAACGTTAATCAATATAAAGCAATATGAAAGTATAAAATACCTGTATTGAAATATATATATATTTAAATATATATATATATATATAGTTTTAGTCGTTATTATTAATGATTAATAATAATAGCCAATAGCTAGCAAAAAAAAACAATGTTACTGAGGTAGTTCAATTAGGGAACTCCCTGGCTTAAGTCCTAAACGTGGTGCAGAATATTTTTTCTTTTGATAGACATAGTTAAGAATAGGGGGATTTATATGACGCTTAAACTCGTAAACAAATTATTCTAGAAGTTTTTTTAATTTGCTCAGAAACAAAAATACCATCTATTTTTAAATATTGAGGTAAAAAAACCTCATATGGGTTTCATTAGTTACGTAAGATGGTTTCCGATAACAATCAAAGGATAGCTTTGTAATCCCAAAACGGTGTTTACACATCGCAGATACGCTTTCTGTTATTCGCAAAAACATTATTTTAATTTCTGTAATGCTATCTTACCAAGTACCTATGAGGATCTTCCAATGATACTAATAAAGGAGGATATTGGTCTATATTAAGAGTTCATGATCTATACGTCACAGGGTACCTTAAAATTATATTCTAATCAAATATTCTAATGCATTGAGGGAAGAATATAATTTTAATTTCGCTAAATGAATTTCATGTATTATTTCTTTCACTCCTCATTACTGTTTTCAAGTGTTAAAACCTTTTTTTTTGTCATAATTAAATATTAAACTTTAAACAAACATTTTCAACGCATACATTCATACACCCAGGGATGGACGGATTCCCCGGCGAGTTAGTAAATACGCCAATCGCATATTTGGAATATTATTGATTAAATTATTTTAATTACCGATTAAACACATAGCTTTGAATAAATAAATTTATCTCCAATATTTACATAACAAAAATCATCATACGCTTATATGAAATGAATCTATTTTAAACAAACTAACATAATTGCTGTTGATTATATAAATATGGTCCCTATTAATGTATGCAAAAATATTAGTTTAGAGAAAAACATAAATTAATAAAAATACTAGGTGCTAATAGAAAAAAATGTTTTCATTATGCATTAAGTCATAATTCTTTATGTTTTGGTAAATTATCCATGTTAGCAATTTTATGTAGTAATTGATTCTCACTAAATTTATATTTATTTAAAAATTGTGGCCATTACTTTTAAATTTTCTGGGGTGTAACCAGCTTTGGAGACGTCGTGAAATTTAAAACTATTGTAGTGACGAAACTGTGCGAGATTTAATTAATCAAGATCGCCTACTGATACCGTAGCCAATATGATTGAAAACCATTTATTTGTTTTTCAATTAGGAGTCAGACTGACTGATATTGGAGTGATAACGTTAGCATTTCCGCAGTAAAAATATGGTGCTACAGAAACTTGCAATTTTAAAAGCTGGGTCAAATGTTCAAAACTTCACCTGAATAGAATTGAGCGGAACGATAAAATTTTAAGGAGAAGCTCCGTCAACTCCAATTATGCTCATTAATGCACTTAACAATAGCGACCCCACCTGACACCAAATGAACTTTTCTGCCTTTTGTTGAAAATATCGAGTTAGGTGTTATTTAGATTTGAAAAGTCACCTCACCGCGTTAAATATAACCGTCCCCTGACAGCCGTTGTCACCAAATGACAGCGTAAATTGTCGCTTACTGGTGATATTAATGCTGACAGTACAATATAGAAGGGTCACTTTTAGAGTAACAGTACCATTTCATGCATTGTCCCGTATCCTCCAATCGATGTAAGAATCCATTAATACTGAATATATTTGGTAGCAATATATTTGAATATTAGTGATTCATTTAAAAACAGAATTGCCACACGCCCACCAAGATTATATCTTTATTTCTTCATATTAAAAAGAAAATCATGAAGAATTAATGAGTGCATAGTTAAACCGAAGCCATCAGACAACGTCACATTAAGTTCTTCGACTCGATGAAGCACAGTCTAAACCCTCTGTTCCGAGACATGACACCACCACCGCTACCGGCACGATGGCAACTCACAAGATCGAGTAAAGCAGAAGCTATGGTTGACATAACGGCGCTTGGCCCACCAACAACAAGCCTCTAAGGGGCACCCTCACTGATATCAGACTAACTACGGTTATATATTTAGCAATTAGTGGTTTGGTTGGTAACATTAATGAAACCATTTTAGAAATAAAAATTTTATGTCCACGGTATAAATCTTTTCAATTTCAGTAAGTGATCATTAATTGACAAATTGAAACTTACTGGTTATTAAAAACCTATTAGGTTTATTTTGGTACGTAACCATTGGTAAGTCATCAACGCCATGGCTTAGTTCATTTAAACTAATTTGGACATTCCACTAATGCAGGGAGGGTGTGGACGAAAACCATGCATAACATAATATCTAACATAAACCCTTTAGTACATTTTACTAATGTCTGCGTTTCATAAATATGGAAAAGTCCAAATCCCCCCATCAGGACCTCGGAACTACCAATTTCTGCGACCCAGCCTCAGAATGTTGCTAATATTAGCGATGTCAGACTTACTTCTTAAGTAGTTCTAGAGCTTCTGAAACTTGTTTGTTATGAAACTAATGTTGTTACTTTTATATGTTGTAAATAAATATCATTATAGCTTTAAATTGTTGTTCTTGTATAATGTTAGCTGTTTTTAACGGTTTTAGAGAAAAAACAAGTAATAAACTACATTGGTATAGTCGCTCCAACTGGCGACAATTGACTCGATGTGCCCACATCATGAGAAATAGGGAAACCCCGTTTTGGAATAACTATCAGTTTTTAAAAGTTCTGTTATTATTTTATGTTATCAAGTAAAATAACCACTTGAGGTTTCATACGTCTATACTGTTTCCAAGCTTAGGTTTCAATTGTCAGAACAAACTAAAGTACGGACAAACGAACTAAAACGTAAGGTTTCCTGGTTTTGAAAAACCAACTGGAGCATAAAAAGGGGACACTACCAAAGAGTTGATACCCGCCTCTGCGGGAGCGGATCAAAGGAATTGTTTCGAAGAAATAGATCCTATTGAACCTCTTCCATAACTGATGTGTCGGCAATAAGAAGATTTAAAATAAGGTCTGCCACTCCCCCACCAAATCCTCAGAATATGTATCCGAGCTGACTAGGGGGAACAGCCAATTTGGGGGGGATCCCACACCTGCCTTCACCCAACCCCCCCACGTCTCCTTTTTAATATTTCCATTCCTTTCATCCCAGGCTTTCAGCTCAGCTGTAATTCCACCTTCTATACTCGTCTTCACAAATGGATACCCAGGTCGTAATGAGTCGTGAGTATTCCGTCCACGGAAATTCTATACATACACACGTTTATCGATCAGGGGCAAAAAGGGTTAGAATGATTATACTCGGTTAAAAAAAAATCCTGGTAGCTACCATACCTCTTTAACTACGCATAAATCTCTTTTATTTAGAATAATATATGGTTATATAATTCATATCTATATTTCGCTAACTTAAAAACATTTTGAGGATATAAGTCCAAAATATGCACGAAGAGACAATTGAGGCCATTTCTTTGAAAGGTTTGGATTTACCTAGCATTTCAAAATGTTCCTGTCCGTCAGATTTGTCGACTGTTTGTCCAAATTGGTTTTATCAAGGGTAGATCGTTCTCTTTGGAGTGGGAGAGAGAGGGATTTATTTTGTAATAAACATGATGTATGCATTCCAAGTATTGAAAGGGGTTCCATGTAACACTTGAGGAATCTAATATATCAAACTGTATTGTATGTGAAAAGTGTTAGCAAATTGATATAGATGGTCGATCAGAAGGAACGTCGAAGGGACTATGTTTATAAACGCTTTGAACTTGTTGCGCCATTGACTGAACTTAAATCATTGTGAGATGACTTTGAAGGTTCCTGGGCTGTGTTTTGACGGTAGGGGTTGTAGTGTAGAGGGCATACATAATATAAATAATAAAATATAAATACAGCTTCGTAGACCTATGGAGTAACATTTAAGTTATTTAGAATTCAGTACATGCGAACTTACAAGAAATTTTGTTTAGAAAGCTATGAAATATTATAAAACATATTAACACAATATGATTAAATTTACCGATATATTTGAAACGACCAATTATGTGTAGTTACGCATCAGAATAGACTTGGAGAGATATGGTGGAGGTTGAATTAAATGGCAACCACATATTGAAAATATAGTCAATTTTCGAATAATATAAAACAATTTCCTACTCAAACGTGACCAACTAATTTGTAATATGCAAAAAAAAATATTATTTTCTATAGCTCACTTATGGAGAGAAATCACACAAGAAGATCTTCTTAAAACAAATAACTCCAGAGTGAGACTAAAAATAACTAAGGGCAAGCCCGGACTAGAAAGGGTCTATTATGAATTGTAATAAATGTACCGGATACCTTTCTCTCAAAATCAGTTAACTTTTATATTTTTCAGAAACATAGTTTATAGTTTTAACAGTGCCTATTGTACAGTGTAAATTGTTTTGCTTACATATTGGCTTGATGTTTGTAAATTTCAAAGGTTCTTTCTTCTCAAAAGTAGTATAGCTAAGCTTGTCAAAGTAATAATGAGTAAGATATTATCATATGGGTGATGATATTTTTCTAAACCATATTAGGCTTGCTTAAATATTCTGAAAATAAACTTTCCCTTAGAATTTTACGACGTTTGATGTGTAAACTCTGAAAAAATCGCTAGGACTACTTTATAATATACTTTACTTTATAAAAAAAAAGGCAGATTACAGCCCAGAACTAGTAATTATTAATAATTTACGTTATAATCTGCGTGTATAAGTGCACTTAAAATCCTAATAATTATAATCTAGAAATTGGAAATCAATGGTTTCTCTCCATTATTTCCAGAATTATTACAGCTTAGTTTTACATTAGAGCTTAATTATTACTAATCTAGAACTGTTAGATCGTGAAGAACAATTTATTGTTGTATTTATAGAGGACATTTAAGATGTTTTGCCTAAGATTATATTTTAGACTAGATTTTCATCAAGTTGATGGCGTTTCGAAATAATCTGTATGTCTTCATCAGGTGCTAGTCTGAGACAGCCAGATGATGGAAGTATCAAGTCTACTCACCGTATTATTATGTACAGAAATTTTTCTAGCCGATGTCGCAACTGATTAAATACTCTACTCAGATTGAAATTTGAGGCGAACAAAGAGAACTACCAGCTTAATGTAGGACATTAAATGTATTGGAAATATTTGTTCGATACATATAACAGCTTGAGATATGTAAATAAAAGTTTATGTTGACTGGCAGAAGTTTAATTTAAAATTTAATATGTAGTGTGTTGAATACATACAATTTCACGTCAGTCAAAAACAAATAAAATTGAATGCTTACCAACATATCAGCTGTACCATTATTTTCTTACGCTTTCACAGACTTATAATCCTACTTGACAATCGTCAGCCTACAGGATTATTGATCTCATCGCGTTAGTGGAATTAAAACAGTTGGTAAACTTAACGTCAGGGCTACCAACTTTAACTCCCTGCCTCCCCTTACCCCTTCTTCTGAAATACTACATAATGGGAGAGCTAAGGGTAAGTGACAACCTGTCCAACTTAAAAATTAATTAAATCCTAGGCTGAAGGGAAAGTTTTATGGAGACTCCAAGTTATTTTCTTTCAGGGCGGGGACATATAACTGCATCGGTTAATGATTGCTTTTATCATAAAAACACCAAAAATATTCATTTGGTTAAATTTCGAGTTTACACTAGAGTTTAAATATCGGTAGTTTGTTTGGGAGAAATAAAAAAAACTACAGAACAAAATTTTCTGTAGGTGATGTAGCTTTGTTGAAACGAATTTTTATTATATGAATAAACATGCTCTTTGTAGATCATTGGGCTCGGTTCTCAGAAGCTTTTATTTCTGACGAGTCTGCTTTATGTTCACACATCGTCAGGAAAACTAGCAGCTGCTCAAAGAATGAGAAAGTGAAGCTGTCATGAAAAAAATAAGTAATGGTTTTGTGAGTAATTATTGTTACAACACTTTTGATCTCAGATACTAACTATCTACGGTGGGGAAATCTTCATGTCTCGTCTCTCCCAGAGATTTCAACCGTAGGTTTTTTTTAATTTTAATTTTTAAAGCAAACACTTATCCAGATGTTTATATGGTACATTTCACATTGACTAAATCGAAGCATAATCCATTAAAAATAAATTTTTAAAATAAATTAAAAAAATAACGTAATAAATACGCAGGCATTTACACTTCATTTTTAAACTGTACAATATATCAAATTAATTATGGTAATACATACACCATGCAACAGCCTATGCTCAATTATACCTGAGCGGAAATAATTACGAGACATTTACGTTTTTCATGAATATTTAATGTGTGTAATTAATACATGGCGAAGGTCGTTAGTGTAACAGGAGAGCTTCGAAGCCGATAAAGCACCTCCGCGTTGCTAAGTCCCCCTGTAATAAGCAGCCGCGAGTCTAGGCTTATTTGCAGCACGGCATAGCCTTGTGTATGTTTAAAAATAAAAACATGGATAATTACTTGGTTTCTGATCCAACAGGTCTACTACTCACTCATTCTACATCTAAAACCAGATGGCGCAAAAGATTAGGGAATTTAGAAACAGCATGAGCATGAGGACTTTGTTTATTAATTTGAAAACACTGTCCAATATAGTACTACAGAAATAGCACGACACCACGAGAGAAATGGTCGCTTAAGCAGTTCATTATAGTTACCATGTGACACAGTCAGACAACTGTAAGTGAATAGTTTGAGAAGTGAAGCCTTTGATGCTGACGAAGGGCACATTCAAGGGGGATACTCTAATTCGTCCTACATCGTACAATGGAACATACATAGTGCATATGTGTGCTGAACTGTAACTAAAATCTTCACTAGCTAATTGTCCTGGCAGGAGACACTAATGCTATCATGGGACTATTACAAGAGCTCGGAGAATGAGACTTCATGGAAATGATGACAAAACAAATGAAGAAATTTGTTCAACTACATAGGCTCGCTAGCGATTGACTAAGAGTGCGCCACTAGCCCATGATATATATGAATATGGATGATGATAAAGAGAAGCAGATTGATGTCCACCAATTATTTATAAATCTATAACCTCCATGAACAAGATTTTAAGGTATCCAAGCATAAGAATTTACAAGACTATTGACAAATATGGAAGCCGTATGCCTGGGGGTAAATAAGGGTTCGGTTTTGATATTGTTGAGAAAATATCTGGGCGAGTCTTGAACTGTAAGGATACTATACTATGGATACTATACTACAGATTCTATGGATACTATACTACAGATACTATGGATACTATACTACAGATAATAGTGTTTCCAATGACATAATTAAAACCAAGTTAAAGTGTAGCTGGCTGACATGACTTGCTAAAAGCTTGAGCAGGCGAGTTGTACCATCAAGACAAATAAAAATGTATACTCAACATTGATCCAGGATTTTATATGAATTATGTTTATGCACAAGTCGCACTGTACTATGTTTTAGGCTGAAAGTTAATTCATGAAACCACCAAAAATTAAAGCGAGCAGTATTTCATTTTTCTAGATGGACGAGCTTCAAAGAAGAACACTAAAAACCTAGCACCGCATTCGCTGACCGAAATTGACTCGGTACAACTAGTAGATACCTGGGCCAGGTGTGCAATTGCCTGTTCCAGCGTAAGATTACTTGAATGTTGGCCGATGTTGGCGAGTAGACCAAAATATTTTATTAGTAATGAAATTAATGAGTGTGAGTGTAGGCCAACTTAAATGCAGGTGAAGAAGATAAATGAAGATGATCTTGCTCTCCTTATATTAGGTTTGAGCGAATAAAGTGATAACGGAAATAACCTAGTGCCGCTCCCTTAAATGATCTACTAACGTGAGATTTTGAAATGGACTGAAACCCCCCCGAAAAAAGGAACGAATAAAAAACAAACAAAAAGAGAAAGTGATCCCACCATTATTATACATAGAGGCCGAGCTCGGGTAGTCTTTGAGGCGGCCATTATAAGTTAAGTAAGGAGAAGAGAAGTTGCAAGACTTAGTTTTCCGCGGTAAAGTGTGTAATTGGTCTTGGCGCTGGTCCTTGTGGCAGCCTCCCTGCGTCCTCCAGCCAATTCCTCCCTAACAGCCCCTTGGAGCCCGGCCCTTTTTAACTTTATACGGTATCCTCCACCACCCCTAGCCCTCCAGCCTCCCGTTGTAATTACCGTCTTAGTCCCGGTTCTCTACTTCCCTGCTTCAAATGAAATAACGGCGCGGCCCCCTCCGGCGAAAATTCGGTTTTAATTTGATCTGCTACACTGGATTTTCGGGGTATGAAGAAGTGACCCTTCAGTGAAAGCAATCTTGATCAATGCTATTACAGTTGAGACCCTTTGCATATTATGTAATCTGTTTGAAATGACATGATAAAAATGTTTAAGTCTTTGCTGTTTCTATTGATTGATAGCTATGCATTTATGGATAAGGGGATGAATTTGCTGGGATATCGTCTTAGGCTGATAAAAGAGAGATGTCAGATATTTAATTATTTATGGACAACGTTTCCATATAACGTCTATGTCTGCATCAGGTCCTATTAACAAGGGAAGAAAAGCAAGTGCCTGACAATAGTTATAACAAGAGGTTAATAGGTGTAACTGTACATTCAATAAGGGGTCCAAATAAGGGCAAATCATCAAATTATGTAAATATGAAAGAATTGATCCATCTGAATTTAAAGAAAGTGAACAATAGATATAACACTAAACATAAGAATGTTTACTAACCCAATTTATTTTTTTTATATTATCACAATATTTTCAACAACGGAAAGGTCATGTTTTCATGGTTTTATCTACAGTCTCCGATTAGAGTTCGTATCCTATAAAACACTATCTATGGCCTAGGATATCTCCTGGGCTGTGGGGAGCCTGGGTTCTGCTCTTTTCTACTCTCTGGCTTATTAGTTAATTAATTTTAATATACAAACAATGATTTTTCTTACTGTAAATAAAACACTTCAGTGGAAATCCAATAGTTTTCCCCCTAAAAATGAACTTATCCGTGTAATAGCTTCTACAGATTAATATTCATATTCCCATCTAACTTACTGCAGGCTTCCTACGTGGAATAATTCACAAGGAATGAAGAAACATTTCATAGAAACAGAAAATGAATAAAGCATTTTTTAAATGATTTTCATCTAGGTCCCAGTTGAATTGAACTTCTTTTAAAATATTTTGATAGACCAAATGAAAATTGACAAGTTTTCAACAACAAAGTTAATCAGCTCCAACATTGATTGCCAGTGTTGCACATGTGGCGGACATGTTGGTGGTGACGAATGGCACTGGCTCAATGAAACACCGGTGAAAAGTTCTTCGACATAATAAATCTCATATGAGTTATAACGGGCAGTGAGACCCCGCAGGGAGAGAATTCAATTAACACTTGGCCATTCATCCGGGCACATCAGTTATACAGGGGGATCCTGGGGTCCTTCTGCCATCCCCCTCCCCCCGGGATCCGATGGACACAATTAAAAATTCCGGCCATAAGTCCACGGTCCTTTTCCCGAGGGCACGGGAGGAGCAGCAGGTATCAGTTAGCTCCTGGCTAAGCGAATTAGTTCGTGAGGGGGTGGATTCATAAAAATTCACCATTAGCCGCGTCATGAGGGAAATCCATGGAGTCGCGCGGTCCCTGGGGGTTGGCTCGGACCGCCGCAAAGCCCCAGGGTACGAAGGGTCGTATAGTAATCTAGCAGTGCCTCGGCCCAGATTGTCTTTGTCACCGCTCATATTATACTCTAATATCTTTATAATAACTTCTTCTGAATTATATCAATATATTGGAAAGGAGGGGGGGGGGCGGGCTTATGGACCCAGTGAAGGTATGAAGCCGGAAATAATGAGCTTACTTCCAGCTTAGCACTAATTAATTTAACATTGAAATTTCCATTACATTCTAATAAATCGTATTATATGATGGAGGTACAGGCGAAGGGATTTAACTGAGAATTCATTGTAGCACTGGCCAAATAATTGTTTTTTTTTGTGGGATCTGGATTCGTTCCCGGAACCTCCCCGCAGGGTACTAGATCTCTTCAGATTTCTTCTCGGACCCATGAAAGTAATTAAATCAACGATCAGTGGAGTTCGGCAAACGGGGCCTAGCATGGCTTGAATATAGGAGTTAGTTTTCCACTGTCCAGAATTATTTGTACTTAATATTAAATATTGAATAATTCATCTCTATGAATAGTATACCGACCAAAACTAATTCATAGCAATGTACTTCGTAGCAAAACTAACATTTTTAGTAATACAGTTACAACAGTTAATGTAAAGCAGTATTAATAGTGATAAATAAAGAAAACGAAACATTTTAAACGTATTTCTAATTTTCTTCACACTCTTTCCTCATGTTAATTTTTCTTATCCTAAATAAAAGTGATAGGGCCAGACGACTAAGTACCACTACTAAGCATTTTAATACATTTACATTACATATATATATATATATATATACTCATATGCGAATTATCATATTTTTGTAGTATAGGATTACTTCATATTTAATTTTTCCGGTATTTCCCCAGTCTTAATAGAATTTTAATCCAATTCTCACAAAAAGGTCATGACTCAATTCAAAAACTAAAAGAGAGATATTTTCCACTAAAGCAGTTATATTAGGTAATGAACGAGGCACCCGCATATCCACGACCTAATGCAACAGACACAGATATCGATAAGGTCACTTATCATGTTAAATTTAGCAGGGCATTTCGGCACAGCAGTAGTTAGCTTACGTGCATTAATAGTTATATACTAGTCATTTTTAAAGACTTTTGAAATTCAAAACTTACTTTAGTAAATTACAACACAATATTTTTACTTAGGTGAACTCACTATATTCTGAATGCTGTAAATTCTCTTCCTAAGCTTTTTTGCAATAAAATGTAAGATTCAATAATAATAGTTCTCTGCAACTTACCTGAAAAAAAAAATTATACCAATTAGTATTAACTCACTGTCGTAAATGTTTAAATTTAATAATTTATGGATTCTTGACTGGGGTCTAGGGGGAATTTCTGAGCCATTGAAAATGGTTCATGACTTAGTTTCGAAGTGATTGAATCTAGGTAATAACTTATGCCTTCAATGAACATTTCAAAATAACGCTTTTAGGCATGATTTGTTCAAAGTATAATGAAAGAGGCATTCGATTTTTTTTGTTTTCATTAATAATCATTATTCCCAAAAATATTTAATTGGTTACTATTTTTAATAATAGTTAATTTATGTGTACTATAAGACCCTCTTTTTTTTTTTTTTATTACAATATCCTATGGGTGGTTATATAAGTGCAATTTTGTTATTTACAAGTGCGTTCCCACCGTTTGTCACCTATTAGCATTTCTGGTATTAATGCGTTTCTTGATCTTCCTTACATAAGGTTGAAATTTAAGAGAACAAAGGGAGGAAATATTCTTTGAAACCAGGTAATTTCGTGTTATGCCTTTTGTTTGTTTGCCAGTCTGTTATGTTCAGAAACCGATCTGACATTGTTAAAGGAAACAACGAAAATGGGGATTATAAAAATAAACAGAGCTGTTTCTGATTCATCAATATCAAATGACCGCACAAGAGCTAAATGTGATTTAAAATTTTGATTTTCTGTCTTTAGTGACAGTAAAGAAACATTGATTTCGAATCTACCGTAATAAATAATGGTTTTCGAGAGAGTGGAATATATAGAAATAGCTTATATACTATCTTCCAATAAGATTTTATTAAGATACTATGTTTTAGCTATTCCATCATTTTTTTTTTTGTTTCATCTATTGGTTACTTGTTGTTCCAAGTAAATTTAGGTAAAAATATCTAGAAGTCTGTTTTACAAATCTTATAATACAAGTATTCCAAAAAACTTCATGTGCTGATCCCTTCTCGAAATAGGTTTATTTTTTTTCATTTGACATATATTATTTATTTATTGAAACTACTTTATTGTGCTAAAATTAAAATCTTCCTTATTAGTCAATAAGTAATCGTGATAAATGTTCTCATTCATACCATATTTACAATTTTCATTCACTTACTCATTCATACAATGTTCACAAACAGTGAATTAGAAATTAATTAATTACTTTAATTAATTAAATTAAATAGAAATTTAATACGATGGGGGACGAGAAAATAAGAAAGGACTTTCAGGTAGTACTGATATACTGCACGGGGGAAATAAATAAATAAAGTAACATACATCCTAGGATAAATTAGTTGTTATTTAACCAGCTTTTGGAATTAAAAGATAGGATGTTATTAGGGTGCCGAAATATTGTTTAAATTATCAACAAGAAAATATTTCAACACCTAAACGATTGTGAGATATTATGGGTGAATCTATAATATGAGGTCTTAAGATTGAAACCAGCTCGATCCATTTTCAGAAATTTACAGGTGAGAAAAAAAAAAAAATCTCTGAACTGCATTTGATACAAAAATGCACTTCTGAAGTCTTTATTCAACGCGGTGAGACTGGGTTTCATCAGAATAATGAAGAATATTTTAGAAAAGACCTGTAGGTACTTAGTGTCAATGAAAAAAAAATCAACCTACATTTCATATTAAAACTATTCATTTTCGGGGCTTCGTCATTCCTCCATGGCAACAGCTAGAATATTCTTCCTCTTGCTTCCAAAATACAATTAGACAAATGTCACAGCTCTAACTTCTCAAATAATAGAAATATAAAGGCCGGCTGGACAATAAAGACTCTTTCGATCACGGCCCGAACAGATACCTAAGTACTATGGAGCCAAGTGATAAGAGATAAATGAAGGAGAAGAATAGAAAGGCGGAGGCGGAAGATAAGAAGGTGGAAGACAAAAGGGAGCGAAGAAGTTGGAAGGCTGGAGACAGGATGCTAGATCCTCACCGCACCCAGCACTTCTTCTCTGACCATGTTTCTTGAGTTCCGGTATGTTTTTATATGTTTTTATATCCATGGTGGATACAATAAAGATTACAGAGGAAGTCCCAATTGTTAAGATTAATTTACTCCCGCATGTCGCCTTCATCCCGAGTTTTGTTCCCAAGGGACAATTTCATTGAATACGCTCGTTTGGATAATCAAATGAAATTAAAAACGAAGGTCATTCGTATGTAAAATCTAATCCTGTTGAACCGACGATGCCGTCTTAAGCGAAAATATGGCAAATTAATATAGCGATCAATCCTCAAGTATGTGTCACAAACATGGGCGATGCGGCTTTACCTATACTCTAGCCATATTCATAGCTATATTCCAAATTATAGTCAATTAAGATGGCCTGTTAGAGATCTCAACAAATAAGATTACAGCTTATATAATAGGAAATAAAAACTGCATATATGCATTGCAGGACGATATCATCCAAAAGCTCATCATAGGCGTGTTTTAGACGGGGAGCATAGGTAGAATATAAACGAAGAGGTAGATTCAGGTTATAGAGGGCTCAGGAAGCTCAAAAGGAGATATACGGAATGAGGCAAACAGGAGGTTAATCGGGATCTGGGTTTTATGGGTCAACTCGTATGAATAAAATAAGTATAAATATAGAATAGTTTGTCAACTGAAACCTTTTCTGTCTCAAGTATACCCTGGTGAGTGACCCAACATCCTTAGGATTATAACAGAAATATTATGCTAGGTTTGTTTATTCGCTGAAAATAACTTTAAAACTATTGTCTCCCTATGATATATCAACTCTCAACTCCTCCTTTTTAACATGAATGAATGTTTTGTTCTGGAACCGGTTTGGTTTCCAAACCAAATGGAACCAAACCGGTTTGGGTTCCAAATATGGTTCGAAATATGTCTAGCCCTTAAGTCACAGTATAATATTTTTTATTTTTTATTCAATTGGAATTACTTACTGTCTCAGAGGATCTACCTTGGAGATTATCATTCATATTCATTTGGAATTATTAATGAATAAATGATTTTTCTCTAAACACAGATCGAAATAGATTTTTACATAAAAACCCACAGAAAATGACACCAAGAGCACTTGAAACGCCTAGAAAACCCGCGGCACCCCCCCCCCCCTCCCACGATGAGACTAGTGCCACCATAGATGTTTTAAACCGCATTAGACAAGTCTTCTTTATCAAAGTAGCTACTCATTTTCCCTTACATAGACTATGATGTTATCAGAGTTATATTTTTAATAACAAATCATTAGGATGGAAACCAGGAATTGAATCCGGATTTCCTTAAGTCCAGTTGACGGCTTAACGAAACTATACAAAATCACGTTCTGTTGGATAGAAATACGTCCTTTATTTTTTAGAAGACACAAACCACAGGCTTATTATAAAGTGGGATTTTACTACTGAATCCACACTGATTTCTTTGAGAGACGAATTCGATTTTAAAAGTTTTTAGTTTATTCTCTCGTCAGTTCCTTGGCTTCATTGTCACCACGGAGACAGGCCGTAGAACTGGGTGGCTTTATTATTTATTGCCAGTAGTTGGCCGAGAGGGGAAACGCAGTTTGGGCAAAACTAGGTTCTAGGGTAGACAGTAAGCTACGGCCGACTGCTGGAGAGGACGGCCTGGATAACAATGGAAGCCCTCCATAGAGCTGAGCGGAGACACCCCCGCCGTATGATCAACTACACAGGCAGCCTCCAGGATTAAGCGACCAAGTTGGGAGCAGCAGCTCCTGGATAATATCGGACCTATTCATTACCTAGCCTTTGCCACTAACCGATCCGAGATAATTGACAATATATCCTATCGGAATTAATTAGACCGAGGCAACCGATCCGAGGAATTAATGCTTAATGTTTCCGGCCTGGAAACTCAATCGCAACGGAATCTGCTGACCTCCACAGCCCAAAGTCTGAGGCGGCATATCTCTGCGTTCTATTCCATTCCAGGTTCCTTCCCCCACTCCACTACAAACCTGAGAAAAGTGATTTTCCGGGTTACGATGATTTTTTTTCAAAATGAGAAAATTTATTGATGAGACGAAGTGCTCGTCCGACGATTGGTGAAAAAGAGGTATTATGCTTTCACAATAAGTAACGTTTATGGACTACGAACTGAAGGGTCCCACATTTACTTGAGAAAATCTTGTAAAGTTTCCGATGACTCCATACTTTATAGAATCATCTCACAATTTAACACCCTATGCTTAATATGTAGTGCGTAAGTTAAAATGTTTTATTCCCTTGTTACCTTGTAACTACCTTTTTTCTTATTGTTTTCGCTTGTGAGTTCGTCCGTCCAGTGCTGCGCTCTTTGGGGAAAATTCGAGGCTATTTCCTTAAACACTCATGCAAGAGTCACGTAAGCAACCTTATTAGGTTATTCCGTACGTTTGATGAATTTTCTTTTGGTTTTAAATGGGAGTTACTTGACATTTTTATTTGTTTGGCAATGAACTAGCCAAGTGTGATTTGTTTTTGTATTTTTTTTACTCATGGTGCTACGTTGACGTTAAGCTGTTACTCCTTTTTAAAATATCTTTTTGTTCACACATAAAGAAAATATACTTATTCGCTTTTGAGGCATATCGAGTTTCATTTTCTTTGAACTTTAAGGACCTCTGGACCTAAACCTTATTCTCACCACAACCTGAAGATGACTGCTAAGCATAGTTGGAAAATAATTAAGGCGTTGTTAGGATACAACTATTGTTATTAATACAATCCACAACCTACATCAAACTACTTATAAACATTGGTTGTGTCATACATAGTAATAATATATGTATTTCCTGCTTAGAATATTACTGTTGGCAAAATGTAATTGTTTATTCAACGATGGGTTAGGTTAAATTTCAAATATTCCACATTTATTGCATAATTTATTGCGTCGTGAGTCGTAACGCTATGAGATAAAATGAATGTCTGTATCTAGTCCTACCTAGTATGAGGTGGATTGATGATGTGAGTAAAGTGTTATGATATTAGGAAGTTTAAGATACCTAGTGGTATAGTTTTAACATTTGATTCCAAATCAATTTTTTGGTGAAGAGCTCATTTTCCATTGATTCACTAATAGCGGCAATTGGAAATTTTTTTGATGTATTCGTTGGAATATCGGATTTCGTTGGTGAAAGGAAGATGTTGGATTTTCATCAATTTTATCTACCTATTGATAGTTGTGTCAGTCCTTATTTGAAATAAAAATATGCCTACGCCTACTACACCTTGGGGCACTGTGCCAAAATGTTATAGCAATTTTTTCCAATAACGAAACATTTTGTACATGGGTGTTATAGTACTGCATTAGGCTAGCTTGACACATATTTTGGAAACCGTGTTGAGTCTGTAGTTATTGATACATTGAAGTTAATGAGCTATCATTTAAAATAGGAAGGTATAGATGTCGAAACAGTTTGACCGGAATCAAAACCGTACTAATTAGTCTTAAAATGCAAAGATAAGCTTAACACATATTTAAGATTAGCCAATCCTGAAATCCCAGTATACTCATTTATAAAATAATAAATTCATTAATTACAATGAACTCCTAATATTGTTTTAATTAAATTATTTTGTTTGATTACTTATTATTAGTGTTTTCGGAAATGTAATATAACAGAATGATAGAACAGAATGATAGATTCAAATCAATATTTATTTCAGACTGAATACCTTGTTAGTTTTTTTTCTCGCAAATTGGTGACAGGAAATTGGTAGCCAGTGTTAAGTGACGACACGGCTACTTCACCGCTCTGGTACTCCGGAGCCAAGGATTTGAATCAAAGATACTGACAGAAACGTCAGCAAAGCCGGAACGCGCAGGAGGTCTCGTCTTACCGACATGTCATACATGCCGCTCTTGCTCCCCCCAAGTCATGCTCATTCCACTCTGCTCTATCGCAAAATTAACAGTTTCTTTAACCTTTCTGTCTTTATTTGATTTTGTTCCGGAATTCCCTTTATGGGGAGCATTCGCTTTCTTAATTTTTTTAATTTCAGGTTTCTTCGATTTTCCTTCAGTCTTTTTTTTAGGCTGCTTCGATTGTTCCTGTTTAGTGGTCTGTGACTGTTTGTTCCTTTGTGACTGTTGTAGTTCATTGTTGTTTGATTGTTCATTTTGTTGGATAATTTGTGACTGTTGTATTTCATTGTTGTTTGATTGTTCATTTTGTTGGATAATTTGTGGATCGACAATATCCTTGGGTAGGGTATTTACAATGACGTCAGATAGATCATTGTCAGATCTCTTGTGATATTCCAAACCTGATTCGAAGTCTCCTTCCCAGAACCCTTGGTCCGAAATTATTTTGACTAAGCTAAATTCACCTCGGGAGAAGTGAACTGCCCTTTGTTTTTTACACACCGCACAATCGGGAAACGTGCTATACAAACCAAAAATTAAATCCTTCTGCGTTAAATGTTCTAACGACAGGCTGGGGTCGATTTTAGTCTTTCTTTCTTTGTTTTCCAACTTTAAACCTTCTTCTTTACAAATGCATGGTAAATCATTCGGTTTGCTGCCAGATATCTTCTTACTGGCTACACATTCACAAGGAATCATATGACTTCCTTTAGATATGATATCCCACAGCACTATTTTTTCTAATTTGTGCTGTTTTTTCTTCAATATCTTTTGGCGTCCTACACCTTTTTGTAATAAATGCGCATATTTTTCAAATTGCGTGGTCAGTGGTCCAACAACAGGCTCGTCAGTATCAGAGGATGTTTCATTTAACATTTTTTGTGTTATCATCATTTTCAAAACATACAGTATTCTTTTACGAAAATATTTTGCAAATGGATCTTTCTTTTCAGCCAGCCTTCTCATTTTCTTTTGGTTATTGTAATATTTCTGATATTGTTCGCAGGTGCATTTTCGATCGACCATGAATACTTTGTAGTCAAAGCCTTCCCATGAAGACAAATCGTCATATGGAGGTGGAACTACCTCATTTTCGCTAGGCTCCGTTGGGCTGAGTAAGTCTTTAATATCTACATCTTTGACATCACCTCCACTTTTATCTATAAGTATTGCAAGTTTTTCATAAAAGTCCATTGAATTCCATGTTTTTATGGGTTCTTCATTGACTTGTGCCATTGACGACTCATCGTTCTTGAAGCTTCCATCTTTTTTCGATCCTCTATCTATCCTAATTTCACTATCCTCATTTAGATCCGTTATTTTTTCCTCATGTGGGATCTTTAATATAGAAGAAATAGGCGATTCCGTATCGATATTATTTTCAACACGTTCTTCAAATACACCTTTCCCACATTTACAATTATACAATCCACACGTGCAATAATAACTTGCTATCACTTCATCTTCACTTCCCTGTGGAATGAAATATTCAGCTATAAACTGTTTGACTTTCTGGTTGTATTCCTCATCACAATTATCAATATTATCAGCTTTCTTCTCCCTGTAACGTCGTCTTTTCCTCTTCCTGTGTTTTACCTGATACAGCTTATACTTGAGGTAGTCTCTGTACTGGCCGCACCCACAACACTCCTTGTGGCAGTGACACTTCCTCACAATAGAACAGTTAGAACTGGATGTGGAGCTCACTTCTGTGCAACTTTCTGATGACACAGGTGACAAACTGTCCCGCTTCTCGAAGTCGTCATATCTAACACCTTTACTTACTTCCCCCCTTTTTTGTTCTGATTTAAGCATTTTTAACTTTAGATCTCTTTCCTGTTTCTTATACGAAAATTTCATGAACCTGGCATACTCGTTGCATGAGCACTCATTCGAACAGTTGCAGCACGCTTCTGTATCTGTCTCGCTCGGGCATGAAATGCTTTCCCTACTGCTGCATCGTATCTCCTCACTCATTTCACCTTTAGATTCAATTGCCTCTACTACTTTTTTAGATAAGTCAGGAAGACTAGTTTCCATTTCAGTCACTTTCATTTCTTTATCGTCAGGAAATTCACCTTTCAAATCTTGCTTTTCTTGCTTTGTTATCGGCCGTTTTAACTTGACATGAAAAATGTTTTTGTGTACCGTTGGTTTTTTTACATGTTTTTTTCTCATTCTATTAATTAACTCTTTTTGTTTGGCCACGATCAGTGCTTTTTTCCTTCTATTGTCTAAATAATAGTCTATTTGTTCTAAAATAAAATTTTCGTCCAATAGTTTTTTGTCATTCTTAAGTTTTATTGATTCTTTTAAACGAAATATTCCCGATGGATGTTTTCCAGTAAAAACTTCTTCCAATACTTTCGACAAGTTACTTTGTTCTTCTGGCATTTTAAACTGGTAAGATTTTTTTGATTTTATTGAACTGTACTCTCCCAAGATCTCTGTGTCCTCAACATCACCGGTACCTGCTGGGACATTTTTTTTCATTTTAGACGGTACCGTTCCCGTTTCAGAGCCTCCATTTGTATTTTTCAATTCCCCTCGACTGGCATCTGAATTAATTGTTTTATTTGTTGTTTGGTCATTTAAGAGTTTAATGCTACCTTGATCAACTCCATCGAAACTTAAACGCCCGAAATTATCAAAATTAAAATAATTATTAATTTTTGAAATTATCGTGGTATTTTTTTTGTTTCTATGCTCACATTTTTTATGAGATTTAATTAGCCCATTCATGTTTGTAAGTTATAAGTGTGTAAGCCTCTCGGCGGAAAATAAGAATAAATAGGTCTTCACCACAACAAATGGCATCGATACCAGCTGTTTTTAGATGTCTAACTATTTGATTTTAATGAGTCTTCTGCTTAATAAACTTATCCCTTTTCTCTTAGAACAAAACCTGGACCATGCCGATACTTGACATTACCCTCTTGTTTTTTCTTCGCCTGAAATAAAAACGAATAAGGTGATTTACTCATATTTTTTTTATAACAATCTTAAATGTCACTTTAGGATAATACAGTAGGCTACGTCAACGCAATGGAATGAAATTAAAAATATCAACATCAAAGAAATCCAACGTTAGTTATCAGTAAACGATATTGAATGTACTAGTGTTGGGAAAATTGTTTTTTTATGATTTTAATTTAGGTGACAGTTTTGGTGACCTGTTGAAAGTACGTTTCACTGTTATATGCTGTGATTTAAAGAGTGAGAGAGAGAGAGACATGTGTTTTTGAGTAAATTTAAGATGAAGATGATTTAACTTTAAGTTCAGTGGCTCATGAAGAAAATATTGTTGTTTTTAATTGCCCTCATTGATGGTTCAGAAAGACGTAACAGATGCGAAGAAGCAATTCAAACATAACAGTTTGAAAGATTACTTTGGGAACTTAATGAGAGAAACAAATAAATACTTGGAATGATAGTGAAAAATTATTTGATTTAGTAATAAGTGCTGAATGAAAATCAATATAGTCAAATGTAAATAGGTCAGGATAGAGGATCTGTCGAAAAGGAACTTTGGACAGAAGGCCCCTTAATCAAAATGCAATTTAATCCACTCCGGATGAATGTAAGTGAAAGAATCTAGGCAGTCTAGAGTAAAATAGAATCAGTCAATCTTCCGATCATATTTACAAGTAGTCGACGCTAGGTGAGCTCCAGAGAGACTCAGGGGAAAAACATTCCCAAAAGATTAGGTCATCCCGATGAACTATAGGTGGAAATGGAGAGAAAATAATCAGAACAATGCTGGGAAAATTGTTAGTATCGCATAACCGAGCTGTAACATCCTTCAGTTCAAACATCAGACAATGTTTTTGTCCAGCTCAACAAAGTTAGCATTTAAAAGAGGCAATGAAAAAGTGACTGAGTGGCTTACGAAGTAAAATTAACGGGCTATCGTCGAAATAGGTGAAGAACTCCGAAGTAATAAGAAGTTTTAAAAGCTATAACTTACAAATGCAATTCTATTTTCGTACGTGTCTGTTGTATGCGAAAATTTTCTGTTCGTTTGTATAATTTAACCAGTTTTGTTTGATTAAGGGAAGTAATTACTGTATGATTTTGGTAGAAATTTACTGCTAAAAATGTCAGTTCATCACAATTTAGATTCAGGTGGTTGATGTAGACATGATGACATATGTTTTGCAGGTAAGCACCAGCAATCTGCATTGTTGTGTTGTGATGAAAGTATCGAGACATGTGTTCTTGAACAAGCTAAACAAGTAGTATTTTTAAACTATATTTGATCTGTGATATAGTTTGATTGAAACTCTTTTTAGGTTTGTTCAAATTGTACACTTGTTGTTTAAATTTTAAATATTTTCTGAAGAAGTATAATGGTATAAAGCTGCGAACCTATTAAATTTAACATCTGACAGTTTAATTTCTTAACGTTGCCTGCAAGATATAAGAGATTTGTAGAATAAGCAGACTTACAAAGTATTTTGTATATACTCAACATTGCTTCCATAAGACGTATTTTATTGCATAGAATCTATTAGTATAATTGAACTAAACATTCAGGGCTGAGGGTGGACTGGGCACATGTTTTTTGGGCAGCATTTAATACAAATAAATAACCTTTGTAATCAGAATCAATAATAAAAGTAAGTATGGAATTTAATCCAAATACGTAACAAACCCGCTGGGCCGACTGGACCTTGAAGTTTACGCTTAATCAGTAAAAAAATAAAACTCGTGCACGTGAATTTTAAATTGGCGTTGGCCACATAAAGTTACGTAATAAATAATTTTGTTTAGTAATTTTTAATACCCTATCTTACTTTTATAGCCTCAGAAAAGTAAGCAATTTGGGGACAACCCCAGGCGAGAAAAGCTCACATTTCCAGTAGCTCATGTCGTCATTGCTTAAAGGAGAAATAGCGCACTAATATTATCGACTACCTCTTTTATTGTAAATAAAATACATACAAAAAAAAATTATTAGAAGGCTACTGGGCCGTTCTGATCAGACAAGTTTCAACAGCTATCAAACGAAGACAAAATAACTGTCCGATCACTAAAGAAATTCACTGTATCATATTGATAGAATCTGTAAATTGATAAGGCTGGCAGTAGACTACATTTAATACAGTTAGTGGTTCTTCTACGAAGGGAATCTCTGCGAAGACTTGCCTAGTCGAAGCACGTGCTCACTGATCTTAATTTAATGCGCCTGCAATAAAGCTTCAAGTACTTTTATAAGCCCACTCTTCAGCCTATGTTTCTTAAATACAGAATTAGCATAGTTCACCCTTGCAGCCCCCATTTGAATTTTTTAAAACGGCTCCCTATTTAACTTCTGCTTAACTAAATTGAACTAGTTAAAACAACTACTTGCTATTAAGAGGGAAACTACTTTTCTTGCAGAATCTTAACCGGACTGTTTAAACATCACTTCCAATCAAGATAAGACTGAAGAACAATCCTGTAGAGAAGAAGCACGGACTAGCATGTACATGGGTTCAAATCCACTCCTTTGGAGGGAAGCAAAATATCCGGAGGCCCAGTAAGCAAAGGAATTAATAAGAATCCGACTTGGCGCTGATTCGGTGGTGCCGTTTACAAGTTTGAAAACTCGGTAACCGGAGAAACTCCGAATCATGAAGTCAATTCCGCTATCTGGGGCTTCATGTTCAAAATTGAACTTGTTTCCTCGGACAGAAACTTGAATACGAGCCGAGATAGCTTTGAAGCCTCATCGCCGAGACGGGTAAGATCATATTTAATTAGCTATTTGCTTGCACAATTTTGATTTCGGACCTGTCCTTGAAGTAAGAAATCATTGTATGACACAAAAAAAAAAAATAATGCGGATAAGTTGGAACATTTTTTCTATTGATAATATGTAGTCTTGATAATGACAAGCTGATCCATGTATCCTTAGGTTTGTACTCAACCGAGCATAAAATTGCTAAAAGACTAACAATTTATTTTTGTCATCAATCAAGTCTATACTAGCTTCACTGGGGGAATCCTTAGTGGTATGGGGGCTCCTGTCCAGATTTTGTATGTACATATTGTACGAATGTTGTTATTAGTTGTATATACTAACTCCTGATTTCTATTTTCTCTGTCTGCCTCGGGTCTGTCCAAAATAAAAAAAAACATATTCGGTAGAAAAATTCGTTGTTAAGATTGTACTCCTAGCAATGTTCCAGAATTATATAATAAATTTTGTAGACAATATATTAAGTGAAGGAGAGAGGGCTTTTTACCTACACTATTCTAACTGCCCATCCTCTTCTCTTTAAAAACTAGGCGTTTAGACTGCTATTCTCCTCAACAGTATAAACTATTCGATTCGCCTGTCTTAGAGCTGCAATATTGCACCAAAACCACAAAGTCGAAAAAACGGAGTTATAACGTGGCTCCTTCATATATTCTACCTCCCTTTTCTAACTTTTTTTATTTAAATGATTAACTAAAAGTGATAATTCTATTCCATTTTGTTCCTTTTACCGTACACGCTTCAATAATTTTATTAAAAACTGTTATGTTATGTTGTTTTTTTTGGAAGAGGCGTGTATAACATAACCACACAATATTAAAAACAGACTCACTGTGGACTTTGCATGAATTCTATGAACTCAGTATACCGTAACGATATACAGTGACAATCGGTCAAGAAGTTGGAGAGACGCTGATGCCTTAGGACTGGTACTCAAGAGACAGGGCAGAAGAAGGTAAGGCATGCGGGGCCCTTCAGTGGCTATTTCCATAGGCCATAACTCAGAGAGGGCCTTCTATTGCAGCTCCGCCGTCCCATGCCTTATTTATTGGCAGAGGTATCTGTGTCAGGCCCTTTAGCTGTGTCATTAGGGCCATGCTACACGGGCCCACTCTACATCATATCTTGTCTCCGCAGAAATAGATCTTAGATTTCACAGTGGGTGTGAGACCTGATCGGATATCCATGGCCCGAACAGGTAAACAATATTTGAGAGGGGGGATGTGTTCAACACTAGAGATATAAGTCGTTGACTGGGTATGTTTGTTCAGAGGATTACTTTGAGCCGAAAGGAAATGAAATGAAAACTAATATTAAACTTAATATTTAAGGAAAGGTTAAACAATTCTGTACTGTATAATAGGGTAGTTCATGAATTGAATATATACACTGCCAGTAACCCACAATGAAATATATACATTCACACAAAATACATAGTAAAAAACGAAAAGAAAATACCCATTTATGGTATGAACAATTAATATTAAGACTAATAAAACTAACCTAGTAAGAATCAACTAAAAATTATAAATATTAAAAATTTAAAGTGTTTAATTCAAGGAATAAAATATATTCAATAACATAGATGGAGAGGTGAGTTGGATATTATTTTGGTTCATCCGGAACTTGATGAGTTAAATCGGCCCACAGACCGAGAGGAGTCACCTAGGACGAGGTACTCCTCTATGCAGGACTGCCTTTTTTTTTCTTTTTTTTTTTTCTTTCTTTCAAAACCTCTTTATTGATAGTATATATACAATTAAAAAAATAAATAAATAAATTTGGAATTACAGCTGTCTCCTTGTGCTGCATTCGCAGATGCATATTAAGGAGTGCATAAAATATAATACTTTCAGATTGTTGTTAATAAGTCCAATACACATACACTCACTAGGTGATGAGGCTCACCTTCAGCTTGCGACCGTAGAAAACACTAACACTAAAACCTAAACCTAGAACCTAAGACTAAAGCGTTCCAGCCGCGACAGCGTCCTGCCATCGATGGGGGAACGGAGCGGGGGTTATCGTGTTAAACACCGGGTTTGTCAAGTATTGCAGGGAGTCGAAAAATTTGATATGTCTACGTTATATGAATTTATCCACTGTAGGCAGCTCAAAGATCTCGTGAAGCTCACTGTTGCTCCGCTGCTCGAATGAAGTACCTCTGACCACTTTCATTAGTATACCGTTTTGGAATTGATGGAGTCGCCGAGCTGTCATATACGTCAGATAACGAAAAAGCGGTGCACCATACAGCAGTGTAGGCCTGAGTATACTCTTGTAGACCAGTAGCTTGAGACGTAGAGATAGATTGGGGGAAGTCAATAAGTGCGTGAGCCGGTGAGACTTCGTGCGAGTATGCTTCAACTTCTTCGTAAAGTGGTTACTAAAATGGAGGTGTCTGTCCATTTTAATTCCCAGATATACTAGGTCGTTGGCTGGTGAATTTTCCTCCGTTCCTACTATGTAACTAGTAGGTAGTGGGCTTTTTCCCTTTTGGAACGAGAAAATTACGTCGTGATGAACTCAATGAAGAGTGAAAAGACGAATTAGCAGGCTGAGATGGTCTTTGTATGGCCGTCTTGATTCTTTCCGGGCACGCCAAGAAACAAAACTCATGTCAAGCACGTACACAATTCCCACATATAAAACATAATATACATAAACATAAATAAAGAGAAATTTGAACTAAACAGGAATTATGAGAGTCGTCAACAGCATACCTGAAAAATGTTCAAAATTTAATCGATTGGCGTGTTTCTTGAAAGCAAAAGCTAACAGGAATTAAAAAAAATAGCGATATTTTTAGGATTAGGTTTACGACGTCAAAGTGTAGTATCTGTTCTTATCAGCTTAATCTCTGGTACGACTTCCATCGGGGGTCCAGAAGATTAAACTGATTTTTGGGAAATGACGGAGTGCTAGGGGCTTGCTCCACCTTTGTCGCGGGTTGACCCGGTATTGCAGTACCTCCGGGAACGGCCCGTATAAATGAAATCACTGACTCAATTAATTAATTTAATTGATTTAATAAACGAAATAAATGACTGTAATATGGGCCGTTTCCGGACAGAGGTCGAGGTGGAGCACAACAAAGCTTTTATTTTAGCTGTTATTTCACTAGCTTTTATTTATTTTATTATCATTTTCATGTTGAGGTCGGAAACTTTTCAGACCACCTGTGTAGGTAGTAAAGCTCAATTTCAACAACAACTAAGCAATTTTATGCGAGTTTGAATTTGTAGCAACAGTAGTAGAGTACATCAGGAATAATGGGTGTTACCTTAGTCCAGGGGTGCCCAAACCAAAGCACGCGTGCCATAATGTGGCGAATGCAATAATATCAATGTCTGAAAGGCTGAAATAGCTTCGAGTTAATGGAAATGATCACTCCTAACATACATTTTTACGGAGGAAGTACAGCTGTGGCATGCCTCAATATGGTAAACACTTGGTAGTAGCAGGCGTTAAAAAATGGTTGGGTACCCCTATCCAAGGAGTTTGCCATTCCTGCGTTCAGCAGACTTGGGAAGTAGTTTTTCAATGTCAGCTAATAAGCTTCTAGTATATTTTCTCTTTTAACGTACCAGTCAGTTGTTCCCAAGCTTTTGGACCAGTAGTGTCACATGTATTATAATGTGTAGCTGAAGTAAAATATTTAGTGATATTAAATAGAGCTAGATGTATCAATAGATATCACAAACAAAAAACGTTCTGAAGAACAATAACAGTCGATTCCTTCGTCGATCCACTCCTAGCCTTGATTATCGATACGCCTAACACTACCAATATAATTTCAAGATAGTTGGTGTATAACCTGGGAGTGATAAATAGAGAAACAATTTGTCATTTGTCTTGTTGGACTTGAGGCTATCTTGTACCTGGAGAAGGTATGCCCTGACTAGAAATGAACGCTACTTTATTTAACTCGTGTGTTTTATACTTGAATTGTCCCCCCCCCCCTGTATTATATGTGAAAATAGTTCAAAGTACCCAGCACTTTCCGAAGCAAATAACGTTTTGTACTTAATGTGAACCGTTCCTCAGTTGAAGCAGAAACCTCCGCCCCACTCTGAATTGTAGAGAACATGAGGGCGTAAAAATATATACCAAGGCCCCTCTGCAATGGCAAAGTACAACATGGTTAGTGTTGAGAGCCGATCCAGGGCCACTAACTGTGTTGTTTACAGTCGCTCGGTTGCTAGGAGACCAAGACCAGGGGATTAATTGGGTAAGGGGCCCCCCGCACCCTAATCCCAACTTATTGCTCGTGTCCTGTCGGTACGTATAGATATTTATTAGTGTGCGTGGCTCTATTGGCGTTTATCGTCCTCCTGTTATTGGCCACTAAGTCCTGAGGGACCGTCTTTGCCTTTATGGTTTTCTCGTCTTTTGAAGCAGCTTTATAGGGGTGCCTTGTTTTATCGTGTTTCTTGTCCTTTGTTTTATTACAATTTTAAAAGAACGTTTCAACTAGTGTAAGTTAATAGCCAAATGCAATTTAAGTAGTTTAATGTTTAGACACAAATCAGGCTGAGGAGATCATCATTACAAATTATTTTTTTCATCAGTATTTGCCTAAAAGTAACATTTTGTTCTTATAACAACTATTTTGAATATTATGAACTCTAAATAAAGATAGAAAATAGTTCAAGGTCCACCCACTTCTATTAATGGAAGTTAAATAAAATTACTATCATTTTGAGATAAGCCTTCATGAAATATAACCACAAAAGCTGAAGTTTTGTTCATCCACAGACTCCTGCCCATGTGTCATAACTCCCACCATTCTTTATCAATCATCTTCATTTAGCTTGTTATCAAAGAGACTGCTGTTGTAATAAGGTATGGTATAAAAAAGGATATGTGTGAGCTTATTATGTATAATTTAAGGACAATTACAAACTATTCACAGTAATAACACTAGGATAACTTTTTCTGCGAGTCCTTAAACCGAAATATCTTCCTCTAAAACTTTTTTCATCATAATCTAGGTCTTCCTTGTGTTTCAGAAAGAAGCCAGTGTTGCAGAATTTTCAGGGAACGCTTCGGTGATACCTTCTTACTGTTTCGAATATTGTTGGGTTTGCGGCCATTATTGCGATGATTTCATTTTCGACATCGTCAAAGTCAAGCCTTGCTTTCAGAACTTTTAATTTTACTGAAGAAGTAAAGAAGAATCAATGGAATGGAGAGCTCTGGCAAAATAGATTTTTTCAAAGCGAAGACGTAAAGGTATAACGTGCTTTACTCAGTAATTTTAAACGTTACAAATGCTAATTAATTTCATAATATGAAATTAAAAATGAAACTACAGATTGTGATTTTATAAACGAATGAATGTTGAATGCTAAAGTTCTTCATCAGGAAAGTTCTTTCCGTGCCTTCCCATACAGAAGAAAAAAAGATGAAAGAAGAGTCATTACCGTCAGATTCTCAAATTAATGCACGAAGGAAAAATAAGAAGAAAAAAAAAACAACATAAAAGAAATGACGCATGTACTTAACAACCGTGGGTTTATTACACCGCAGTGAAAGCTCGGATTGTTTCCGAAGTAAAATCGAGCAAAGAGGAATAACCAGGCTGTAAAACATGGCTGACACGGCAAAAAGTCTCGGTGGACTTGACAAACTTAATACGCCTAACAAGGTGGACTTGAAGCGAGTGAAAAAATACTCTTGTGCTTACACCTTGGTCATTAAACCCACACTTGACCCCGACAGAGCCAAGTTATAATTTGATCAAACACATTCGCTGTTACACAGATTCCGTATATTCAACCGTTAATTCTAAGAGCAGCTTTAGCACCTCGTACATTAGAAAACATTGAGTAGTACTCCGGTGTAAAATTCTGCAGCACATCTAATTCTCCAATGTACATTCAATCTTTTAGATAAACAATTTTCTGATTTAAATCATCAGAGTATTGCAACTAATAGATTAATGAATGAAAAATATAGATGAGGGGCCAGTTTGCAAAGTGACAATGACTTTCTAACTAACTATTTAAATATCGCTAAATTTAAATGTCTCATAAAATAATCATTTTAAAAATATTTAGTATGTGAGTAAACTTTAAAAACTAGTTAATAACATTAAAACAATTAAACAGTGAGAGTTGGACGATTCAAAACGATATTTTTCACATGACAATACATTATGTAAATTTTCACATTTCCCCTGAAAGTAACAGTTTATGAAATATCTTCCGCGAAATTAGAAACAGTTTCATAATTTCGCTGTTCTACCTTAACCGAACCAAATGAAACAAAGGACATTCAATAATGAGTCTGGTCCTAGTTAACGAAGGCACAGAGTCCTCATCGGAGCTTTAATATGTAATAAAATGTGGCAATATCTCATTTGGTACAACTAAGGTCAGAATTACTTGGCCACTGTTTTTATTCATCCGTTTGCATGTGACACATCATAAAATACATCAACGTAGCTTTACTAGCCTCGAGGTACATTCCAAGATTCATATCCTTTAAATGTAATATATGGGTTTCTTGATTAGTAAATAATAATTATAAGGTTATTTGTCCGTAATAACAGTGATTACGACACAATATTCCCTTCTACAGTACACTCCTTGAGCCTTTTGTCCCATTAAAGTACCGGAGGTTTAATAATAACTAAGGGCTTACTGTTTATTAAGGCAATGCACTTGGACAACGTTGAAGAATTTTATCCTGTAAAAAAACTCTTATTGCTAGTTTCGAAAATGGGTACAGATTTAAAGTAACCACGATAATTTGTATAATTCACAGCTTTCACGTATATTTATCTATTTTTGGGAAAATTTCAGCATAAAACAATTCATGGAAAACTCTTTTGCAGGGTAATTTCAAGATAAAAACGCAATTAAAAAAAAAAGTTACTTTCATATATTTTGTAAACATCTTAGCTCTATGTGTCACTTTATTTGTGGTAAGATAGGTATGTAAACAAGAAAGGGTAGAATTGCGAAGCTTTTACACTATCACATGTTACTTTCCAATAAACTAACAAAACACACAAATTATTGGAAATGACCTTAAAATGTTTACAGCCCTATTTTGTTTGTAGAATGAACCGGAAAAAGATTTATTAATACTAAAGGCAATGCAACGATTTTGTTTAAAAAAAACTAAAACGTTCCAACCAGAATAATAAAGGGCTTGCCCAAATAAATCAGAAGCTTCACGCACCCCTAAAACAGCCCTGTCGGCACCGAAAGAGTAACCAATAGCGTACAGCTGACCACCGGTGAGATAATATTCAAACGAGGCAGAAATGATCTATTTATCCGATGTAGAAAATTGCTGGAGATTTGTAACCGATCCAGTGAGTGGCGAGAGCACTACATAATTGCCCTGATCACGCGAGCGCACAATCACTCAATGGGCGACTATCGCTGGAGATAATTCTAGTAGAACCCCCCTCTTATTATGGGCTTACTGGAATACATTAATTCCATATTCAGGTCGGGAAATATCTGATGTATCGTCTAATACTGGATGCCAATCAATTTAAAAGCACAATGTATTTGTTTTCTACCACAAATTATACTAAATCATATTTTTTTGAGGTGAGAAAGACCAACGCAATTATTGTACACATAATGCAATACTCTTTAATCTAAATATTAATAGCCTCAGTACTTTTTTTTCTATAATTTAGAGTATTTGTACATAATAAAATGTGTTGCTTATTTAAGGTTTTGATGTAAGGTTTTTACAATTAAAAACAACATTATTATGATAAAATTACAATCTGCCTCATTGGGCAATAAGTAATTATGAAAATTTATCTAATTCATAAAATATTTACAATTTTCACTCATTTGTTGATTCATAGAGTATTTATAAACAGCCCAGAGACTTCCCTTGTCCACATGGTTGTCACCTCCCTCACATGCGAAAGAGGAAGCGGAGTCTTGGGAAGTCCCCCACGCTCCTCCGTCAGCCGCGTGTCGAATAACACCAATTAGTTTCTCTTCTTATGCTTTTATTTAATTGCCGAGGGCTTTCTGACAGCCCGTGCTAAAACTTATGGAGAACTCCAGTATAAGTTCTCTTGTAATGGTCGACTGAATGAACAGACATTGGCTGTGAGAAAGCTTATGAAAAGATTCGAACATCAATTTTTTTTAAAACCAAAATTATATCACATCATTCAATCTAATAAATTATTTTATATTGTTTTGTAACTACCTAAACATCGCTGTTTCAAAAAAAAAAATCTATACGAAAAACCCTGTTTAAATTAGAAAATCATGTTGCAATTAAAAAATTGTTTTGTTCATAACTGACATAAATTTATTTTTTACCATGATAAACATCTAATGAGCAGCATACTTCAGAATACACTTTTATAATTTAAGATCGATTATATCATTTTGACCATCTTTATCAAACAACATACTAATATGCATATAGATGCATACATTACCGATACCTAGTCATGTGGGTAGATTTAACGGCATTGTACGGTATGAGAATTACAAGGCCAAAGAAAAAGCTAGATACGGTGTCCGTACCGACGGGGAGATATGCACTGACAATTCAACTCGGAAAGAACGAAGGGCTACAGTTGGCGGTCGGTCCCTTGAGTCCCTCGGGAAGGGCTATTCGCACTCCCCCGCCAGCCTGACAACTTGCTCTGTTGCACCTTATTGCCCAACTTGGTGCGTCTCTGTGAAACGCTATTTCTACCCGTAGGCTGTTTCAGTTTAATTTTCTCTACCGACCCTCCTTCGGAATGAGCAGGGTTCGCTGCTTGCCTTTAGAACCAAGTGCACTTTAAACTGTCCTCCGGGGTAACCAATCCGGTTGGATGAAGTGGGACTGCGTAAGAGAGTTCGTTCTAGTCAAAGAATTATAACGACTGAAGTGAAGTGTTCGCCCTTTTTTTTGTTTTAAGTAATGGCAAACATAAATTATGCCGAATTTGGGAAAACGCAATATGACATATAACATATGAATGTATTAATCTAGGTATTCTAGTAGCATAGTTCTTAATACGCCAAATTCTTTGAGTCTCGATGCTCATTACGATGAAATTTAAATTCGCTTATCTAAAATATAGACATTTCCTTGACATTAAAATGCAAATCAATTATATTTAACATGACAACTTGTCGATACTCATCTGAGCTCTGAAACCGCCGAAATGTAAAACAATGCGATACGTCATTAAAATAAATAATGATCAGCCGATATAGGGGTCGTACGTATACAACGTATTAAACCAGTGCTGCCATTACATGAGAAGGTTATATCTGAAATTTACCTGAACTCGTGAGGTAACACTATACCAATTACCGTACAAAGGCCTATCGTTAGAATATGATCCCTCCTCTCCCGAGATAGTCCGAAAATTGGAAATATGAGATCGAGCCCCGTTGCTGTAATAAGCCATTCTGTTATAATATAGCCCTGTTTTAGGGTGGCATTGCCATTCAGGGTGCGTTTTGTACTTACGTACGTTAGCCTAATGGACTTTAGTTATGATACAGTTATGCGATTCGATGTAGGGCATACTACTTACCAACAACTATAACTAGTATGTAGCTCTCTGATGATAACAGTCCATGAAATCGCTGGTGAAAAGCAGCATTTAGTAAATGTCGAACCTAGGCCGGTCTTCAGACATACTCTTCATGTTTATACTACAATGTATATAGTATCGTCTAACAATGTTGTCACATACGAGGCTAAAAAGATAAAAACTAAACGGACGCTTTGGACAACTGTACAGACTACCTTGAAAGACATTCCATCTCTCAGTTGAATTACTAATCTACAAAATTATGCTAAAGCCAAACATACGGAATATAGCTTTGGGGGCAGCAAAATAGTCAAACTCAAAATCAAAAGTCCTGAGAACAATAGTCAATGCCCCTTTTTACATTAGCAACAAAACCCTTCATAACGATCTAAATATACCCTACATTCTTGAGCTCATCCCTTCCAAGTTCATGAAATTCCATAGTAATCTATACAACCACCCAAAGTGGGAGTCCTGGCAATGACCAGTTTCTCCAATGTCCTGACCGTTTGTGGCTCTCGCGTTCTACGTCAGCCTCCACTGGCTCTTATCCTACGCCCACAATACACAGTCCTACGCCCTACCAATACCTTAATATTATGCTATAATGTTTATTGTTGTGGACATGAATGTTATTTTTATTTTACTATTCCTTAATATTGGTAATATTAAGTATTTTTGCATATTTTTACTTGAATAAATGCATTTTTGTATATGTGTACTTATATTATTTTGAATGCGAGAGAGGTGGCCACCACGTGGATTTCCGAGTTGTTTGTAAATACTGTATGAATGAACGAGTGAATGAAAATTGTAAATATTGCATGAATGAGAACATTTATCACAATTACTTATTGCCCAATAAGGCAGATTATAATTTTTTTACAATGAAGTTTTTGAATATAAAAAAACAAAACAGTGTTGTTACAGTAAAACAGTGAGTAGTTCTTGTGCCCCGATAATTTAATAAATATTGAGTGAGGCTTTACATTCAGTCAGGTGTTCGTCTTTTGATAGTCGTCTTTCGTCTGTAATTCAGTCTGTATGCTAAACGATAGTGATTGTAAAAATGATACAATTGATCTCTGTATACTCCACATCATCTTAAAATAGAATGGATAAGTTCATCCTCCAACTCAAATCAGCCATCCTTAATGCCAGTAGTTCCATTCTCACAAATTTACATCCTTTGACCGTTCATTTCTTATTCTTGTCACAAACCTTTGGAACTCTATTCCTGTCGATATTCGTCCTTCGTCGATTCTCCCGATGTTTAAATCCAGATTTTCCCAGTTCCTTATCCTCCTCCAAAATAAGAATTCATAACTGGTAATTATTACTCTTTTTATTTTATTTCCATTTCCTATTTGAATGCACCTTAACAACTATTAATGCTCTTAACCCCGTTTAATAACTTTTTATTTTTACATCTTTAATTATTCAAGTTTTTTGCAGTTGAAACAATTGTAATGTTACGTAATCTTTTTCTTTTTTTTTGTCAGCTAGACATAATAATTTTATTCAGTTTTGATAGTCTTAGGAGACAATGTCCCAGAATAAAGTGTTTTTCATATCATTTCAAAATTATAAGGGACTAATACGATGTCAATGAATAATTTATTTGTGTATATAACAGTCATTTGTTTTCTTATAGGGCATAGCCTCAAGATAATATCTCTATTATTATTGCTATTACGAAGAGATTGGATGTCAAGATGCCGGACTGAGATCACAGTGCAGTTATGGACGGAATCAGTATTGTCCGGACACAATAAGACCGGCCTGCGGATGGAAGTGCGGCTCGCCTGGAATGGACTCGAATCCACCGAGAAGATGAGATGTTCGATCGATCTGCCCATTTCGTCCGCTCCATCTGTGACACAGGCCGTTCTGTTTTTCCAGACGTCTATTGGATCTGGTCTGTCGGTCAACAATGGGGATTGCCCTCCCCACATGGGGTACCTCCCCCCCTTTCCAGTTTATAACTTAACAAAAAATAAATAAATAAAATAAATAGTTGGTTGTTGTTATGTTGACATACCCCCTATCTTATTGTTTATTACCCTGTCTGACTCTTGTAAAACCTATTAATGAAAATTATTTTTTTTGTTCCTTTTCTTTACTTATCAGTTTGTATTTATTATTAAAGTGCTAACGTCAGTGTTGATTTTTATTTAATTCTTTGGTTCGTTCCTTGGTAGGGTTTTTTTTAACGTAACCTCAAATTTTTAATCTACAAAAGTCCTCGGAAATTGGCAGTTTTCAATCTGGGAATCGCAAAAAACGACAATTTAATAATGTACTAAAAAGGTATGACAAGCCCTTTGCTTTCCACTTGAACCATAATTTAGGAATCATAAGGTAATTTGATAAAAAACATTGGCCTACGAAAATATTGGGCCGTTTTGCGAGAGACCCCACCCCAATCATGCCAAAATAACGAGAGTATAAAAATTTATTCACAACCAGTGGACAATCACACAGTTAAATAAATGTTAATGCAATCAAATGGTCATACTGCCTACAATTTTCATGGGCAGTTTTCACAGTCCTGCGCCCTACCAATACCTTAATATTATGCTATAATGTTTATTGTTATGGACATGAATGTTATTTTTATTTTACTATTCCTTAATATTGGTAATATTAAGTATTTTTACTTGAATAAATGCATTTTTGTATATGTGTACTTATATTATTTTGCAAACAGGTCATTGTATAATTTTCTTCCATTTTTTTTACATTGATTTCATTTCCTATTTTTAATTTTCTATGAAAAAAGTTTCATTTTTACATGCACATTTGTTCTTTATTTTATTTTTTCTTCTCTTATTTAATTTTGGTATTTGATATTTTATTTTACGGATTGTAAACTTAGTGGATGCTATGATATTCTGTTAAAGAATAACACTTTATCTAAAAGGAACGTATGTTCTGAAGAACGTAGTCCCTGGATTATAATGATTTAGTATAAACAACAAGTAATAAAATAATAATAAAAAAAAATAAAATAAAAAATCAAACAATACTCAGTTAACTTAATTGTCAATTACTCTACTCCCTAAGTTTTATTTTATCCTACCCATACTCTGATATTTAATTGTTTATAATTATTTTTTAGTTAGACTTACGGAACAGATTTTTCATTCTAGGAGAACAAAAATCGATTTATTACAACAATTCAAGCAAAGCGTAATGTTTCCGTTTATACTAATCTTTTTTAAAATTATTTATCAAGTCGTTAATATGGTAGGGAAATCTTTATTTCCTTATTGGCAAGTAGGTAAAACTTATTCGTGTGTTTTTCTGGCGTTACGACATAAAGTAGGATCTCTATGTGAAATGTGTTCAAATATAATAAACAGAAAGTAAAGGCAGAAACTGGGGAAAAACGTTAAGAGTTTCTGGTTTAGAAAAAAACATCCAAACGGTACCTTACCGAAACCGAAACATTTCCGGGAATGGTAAAAATTCCGTCCTTTTTCATCTATGTACTTGAGTTGCACTCTGCTTAATTTCGTTAAATGAAACAAAGGTCATAAATATTAAGAATAAATTATCTTAAGGTCATCGGTGTATTAGAAAATTGCTTCTGCTAATTTTTATTATTTTTGTTTGATCCGACAATGAAGAACTTGACAGGGTAATTTTCTATCTACGTACATTATTTATAAATAAGAGGCAAGAGCCACAGACAAGCAGGGGAAATTGATTGCTTTCATTAGATAAATCCATTAGACTAATAAGGCTTTATCTGATTATGCAATCGATTTTTCTTTCGGAATGATAATCCTTATTAAGTTAATTGAAAAAAAAAAAACTGAATAAGACTCTAGCCCTATGGCTATGTTGCCAGCAATCATGTCTGAATGACACATTTCCTTAATGAATAAACCTTTTTATAAATAAATGAGGTAGGTCACGCTGACATACTGAGAGCTGACAAGCTAAACATATAAATCAAAAGTATCGAGGGACCAATAGTTTTTTAAAACTCATTATAAGATTGTGTAAAAAATATATTATATTATAACACATCTACATATTAATGGGGTGTATGGATAACAATTCATATTAAACAGCATACACCCAGCTGTTGAGAAATCTTAAAATAGTTTCCTAAGTGAGACTGAAATCTTTACATTTACTTTCTATTGTATTTTTACTAAAACTAATATTTCGAGGTTCGGAGCTTACATTGAAGTTTTCAGATGAATAATTTTTACGAACTACACCAAAGACAAATCTTGTGGTTTAATGTCTGGTTGGGGGTTAAGATTATTTTTTCCGTAGAGTAGCATTTCTTTAATTTTGATTAATGAACCCTTAATTTTGAAATTAATTTGCCTACTCGAAATTTACGCAGTAAAGGCTGCTGAAAGCACTTCTGAGTTGCCATTGCCGCATATATGGCATTGTGCCTATATAGTCACTACTCGAATGTAGAATTATAATAGAATTTACATGTTTAGGAAAATAAATATCTTATTTATTTATGTCCAACGACTCATTGCACACGTTTTGTAATATAATTAAAAAATGTCTAAAAACTAGTGGATGGGGTACGTGGCCTATGTATGAATTCATTCAATAACAACTTTATTATGATGAAATTACAATCTGCCTACTTAAAAGGCAATAAATAATTGAGATAAGTGTTTTCATTCATACCATATTTACAATTCATCATTCGTTCGCACATTCATACAATATTTACAAACAGCCCAGGGGCCCCCCAAGTCCACACGCTGTTGCCTCCCTCGCAAGCGAAAGAGGAAGTGGAGTCTCGGGAAGTCCCCCACGCTCCCCACCAGCCACGTCGCCGGATACGAGCCAGCGGAGGCTGACGAAGAGCGCGAGAGCCACATACGCTCAGGACATGATTGGAGAAACTGGCCATTGCCAGGACTCCCACTGTGCGCATTTATAGTAGGTCACGAGGCCACTGCCGTTTCAGTCTCCGGGGAGGATTATAGGGATGAGTGGAGCAGTGCAATGACTGTGCTACGGGATTAGGGTGGTTGGATAGGTTACTATGGAATTTCATGAATTCGGAAGGGATGAGTTCAAGAATGTAGGGTATATTAAGATCATTATGAAGGGTTTTGTTGGTGACGTAATAGGGGGCATTTACTATTGTTCTCAGGACTTTTGATTGAAAGGATTGGATGCGCTTGATGTTCGACTTTTTTGCTGTCCCCCATAGCTCTATTCCGTATGTCCAGATTGGCTTAAGTATAACTTTGTAAATAAGTAGTTTATTTTCTATTGAGAGATGGGATGTCCTTCGAAGTAGTCTGTACAGTAGTCCAAAGCGTCTGTTTAGTTCTTGTCTTTTTAGCCTCGTGTGTGGGTTCCATGTAAGTCTTTTGTCGAGATGGAAGCCTAAATACCTTACTGTCTCACTCTGTTGACACGGGGAGAGGAATCGAATTGAAAAATACTAGCGGACAGGACTTGCGGCAGAGGGTAAAGGTTATGTAGGAACATTTTGCTTCATTGTGATTCGCCATTGGTTGCACCAATACTCGATCTCATCAAGGTGTTTTTGAAGGTTTTAGGATGCTATATCAGGGTCTGAGTGGGATGACAAGACTGCAGTGTCATCTGCAAATGTTGCCAAGAAGGTATTGGGGGTAGAGGGGACATCAGCGGTATATAGGTTATAGAGGATGGGACCCAGGACGCTGCCCTGTGGAACTCCTGCTTTTATGGGATAGTAGTTAGAATATTCTAAACCACAGCGGACTTGGAAGAAGCGGTTTGAAAGGTAGGACTTTAGGATTAGAAAAAGGGTCTGTGGTAAATGTGTTTTGAGCTTGTGAAGCAAACCTGCGTGCCAAACCCTGTCAAAAGCTTGAGCTATGTCCAGAAATGCAGCAGTGCAATGCTGTTTGGATTCAAGGGCTGAGGAAATGTGATCAACAACGCGAAGGCCTTGTTGAGTAGTGGAATGTTGTTGACGGAAGCCAAACTGATGTATAGGAAAAAGGTTTTTGGATTCAACAATTGGAAGTAGACGTTTTAAGAGGAGTTTCTCAAATATTTTTGAGAGGATAGGGAGTAGGCTAATTGGACGGTAAGATGAGGCGTCGTTGGGTGGTTTTCCGGGTTAGGTGAATAGAACAATAATGGAGTGTTTCCAGAGGAGAGGAAAGTGCGTAGTTCGGATAATGCAATTATAGATGTAGGTTAGGAAGATTATGGCTTTATGAGGAAGCTATTTGAGAATTTGAGGAGTAAGAAGATCATATCCAGGGGATTTTCTGTAAGGTAAGTTTTTCAGAAGGTATTTGACCTCAGAGGGGTTAACGGCTTTTGGTGGAAGTGAGAGAGGTATAGGTGAAGTGAGGTAATCTTCTACGGTTGTGCTATGAGTATGGTTTTGATGAGAAAGGTGAGGTGTGAAAGTATGGGTAAGATGCAGAGCAAATTCCTCCGACCTATCTCCATCCGAAGCCGCCCAGGGCCCATCATCATGACGGAGTGGGTGTGAAACAGGATGATACTTTAGGATTTTTTTAGTTACATTCCACAGAGAGTTATCCCTGGTAGAAAGAGAGGAGAGGTGGGAATCGAAGGAATCGGAACGGAAGGACGCCAATTGCCGCTTTACCAATCTGCAGTACTGATTGTATGAGCGGCGATCAGCAGGATGTCGGGATCTTTGCCATACTGTTCTGGAACGGCGTTTGGATTGGATTAGGTCTTTGAGATGCTGAGGCAAACGATTATGATTGTAGATTTTTGTGTGAAGATGGGGTGACGATGCCTCCCAAGCCGACCTCTGGACCAGAGTAGTGAAAGAATGCACTGCATCATCTAGGTCTTGGGATGTTTTCAGGGACACTTTGAGGTGAATGGAGTCTGTAAGAAGCTGGTGGAAGTGGTCCCAATCGACTGGGCCCCTAATAAATGAAGGAGGAGGTAGTTTGTGAATTGGTTTTAGGGAAATGGTTAATAATAAAGGGCTATGATCGGAGGAGAGGTCATCGAGGCGCTTGAGTGAATAGTTTAGTGTTCCTAAACTATTGTAGAAGAAGAAGTCTAGGAGATCTGGATTTCGGTTGGGATCTGATGGCCAATAGGTGGCTGTGTCAGGAGAGATCGTGAAGCAATGTTTCCGTGTGAGTGCAGACAGCAAAGCACGTCCGCGTGTATTCGTAGATCTTGACCCCCAGTGTTGGTGCTTCGCATTAAAGTCCCCACCCACAAGGAAACAATGTCCTATGGAGTCTAGAAAGGAGATGAATTGGGAATTGGAAATGGATTCATTGGGAGGGCAGTACACTGATGCTAGAGTAAAGGGGAAAGTGAAGGTGCTGATTGACACTGCAGTGGACTGAAGGAAATCATGTGCTACCAAAGGAACTATGTGATGAAAAATGGAATTATGAACAATGACAGCGGTTCCTGCATGAGCTCTTATGGTACTGTCGAACCGTAAATGGTCGTTCACTAGTAAGTCTTGTTTCAGTAATGAGAGCTACGTCGATGTTCTTGTTGTGGAGTAGTGCTGTCAGTTCGTTAGTGTGGGTGCGAACACCATTCGCATTCCAAAGGAGAATGGATAAGGAGTCGGAAGGATCCACTTGGATTTTGTTTAACGGGGATAAGGTAGGAGACAAGATTTGTAAGTAGGAAAATGAGAGGAGTAATTAGGGTTCTGAACTCTGTAAGAAATGAGGTTAAAAGGCTAGTGAGAGCCGAAGAACTTGAAGGTGGAGGAATGTACGGGATGTGTGGCTGAGGATGGGATAGAGTTTGTGGGTTGACGGGATGAACGGAATGCTGGGAAAGGTGATCTTGTGTACAGGGGGTGGGCGGTGCCTGTGACTGCTTTCTGTTGCGAACGGCATCGGCGAAAGGGACAGTAGGCCTCAAGTTTCTGGCTGGGCCGCTTCTTGCTGCAAGTTTTTCCACTTCTGGCTGACGGCGTTGTTCGGTCCTCGACTTCAGTGTTCTGTAAGCCTCGCAGCCCTTGTAGTTGGCCGGATGGCCTTGCTTGCAAAGTACGCATACCGCAGGCGATTTTAGGGGCTTTTTGCACAATTCGCTTTTGTGCTGCCCACTACATTTTACACATCTGGGAGGGTGGTGGCAGTAAGATTTCGTGTGCCCATATCCCTGACAGTTATGGCACTGGACGATGTCTCGTTTGGGGAACGGTTTTTCAACCTGTACCCTTGTATAGTACAGGTGTGTTAGTTCATAAATCTTCTCTACTCCAGGTGTTCGCTCGAGATCGACGAAGAACAGTGGTAACGCCGTTTTTATTGATCCCTCTTGTTGTTTATCCTCATGTAACACGTTCGTTATTTGGCGAACTTTGAATCCAAGAGCATAGAGTTCATCTTCGATTTCGTCAGCTGGTGTGGTCGGGTGCAAGTTTCTAATTACTACTCCGAGCGAGCGTTCTTGTTTCAGCTGATAGGTGAGAAAGTCAGCATTGGTTTCGTCCAAATATTTGATAATTGCCCGATAAGTATCGGGAGTGTCCGGAGATATTTTCGTGTCTCGAGAGCGATTTAGACACGTATATTTTCCGGTACCAACAATTTTGCTCATTTGTGATTGCTGAGTAATAATGTTGCGTACAAATATAGGAGGTGGCTGGGGCTGTGTTGGAGTTTTGTTGACTTCCATTTCTTCTGCTGGGATATTTTTCAACGCCTCAAAGGTGTTTGGCGTGAAGAAAGGTGACTCTATGGCGGGAACATTATTGGATGTGCTGGCCTGTGGAGGTATCTCTTCCATGGAACTAGCCGCAGAAGAGGTTATTTGTACGTTCCTGGTTGAACGTCTCGGTTTACGCTTTACAGGCGACGTTGTCGGGGTTGGACCTAGTGACCTAGATCTTTTTTTTTTATTTTGAGAAATTATTTGTTGATGAAATTTCATTTTATCATAACAACGGTTTTTTGTTTGTAAGGAAAAAAGTACGTAGCGCCAGTGGGAATCAAGCTCACAACCTCCAGTGGCGAGTCACGGGTCTTGGCTCTGAGCCACAAGACCGACTGGCTCAGAAACAATTGCACGACGTTAGTGAACGATCCGAATGGTGCTAATGTCTAATGGCAATATGGCCGACTTCTCCTCCGATTTCACTTTCACTTTTGTTCTGCACAAATGTAATAAGCGATTCACTTACGTGTTGAGGGCTTCCTCGTGACCAGCTCACGTAAGTTGCCTGGTGGAACAATTTTTTTGATGTGCTGTGGCCTAAAAACGGTAGAATAAAGTGTTTGAAGGACGAGCGAAGTTGAGAGGTGTTTCAGGATGTAGCGCATGCGCAAAAACTTATGTATGAATAAAGAACTTATGGGAAGTGAGTTTTTTATTATTATTATTTTTTTTTTTTTTCCCCTTCATAGCCCCTTTTAATTTACATTAGATAATTATATATAATTATAGATCCTCTGGCGAATCTATTTACAAATTATTTTGTATTTCCTGTAGCATCACTACATTATATACAGGTTTTGTTATTTTATAGAAATTATATAATGAATAAACAAGTATAATGATATACATTCTACATGACTTGACTGAACTGACTATGTTTTTTATTACCATAGAATAAAAGTATAAATAGGCTAATCAGATCAGTTGGTTAAGTACAGAAAAACAACAACGCGACGGAACGAAGAAATCAGCTAAAAAATCAAGAGCTCCCACAGACAAAAAGCTGATTAAAAGCAATAACATCTGCAAGTGTTTATCAAAGTAGTCGAGGCGAGTGTGTAAACGAAAGAGGAGCATTGAGAGTGGAGATCGAGTGAGATTAGAATCTAGAGCGCCATTAAACTACATCAAGCCGCCCTCGTTTATAGTAGGGGTGGGGGGGCGGAGGTTTTTTTGCGAACGGCACCCCATCTCTGTGTGCACTTCTTATGCAAATTCGGGGGGACAGAAGCACCGCATCTTCATGGATGTGCCGAGTCGGATACATTAGTTACACGAAGCCGTGTTTAAAATTCCATCCTCCCCCCTTCCTTTTTCCGGACCATTTCTGGGGGTCCGGGAAAATTTTAAATTAATGGGAGGGGGCTGGTTGGCAGACCGGTAGCGCAAGCTTAGAGAGAGGAAAGTGAACTGAAAAAAAAAAAAAACACGCCATAAAAACAAAACAAAAAAAACTGGAAGGTAAAATTATTTTCAAAATAAAAAGAAAGGGTTTATAAAACACTTCTACACTGGTTTGAAGTAGAAGCAACGGGTTAGTCAGGGAGGGGGTATAAATAGGGCGTATAAAGGTTTATGTAGTGCTCGTCATCTTTCTCGTCGAGGAACCATAAAATAAATGAATCCCCTTCTACCAGCGGGTCGGCGCATTTCCAGAATTATTTCAATATGCGCTCGGCAGTATATTTGCAACCGGGATACTTATGCAGATAGTTGGGGTATATATAGCGGCGTTATATATTGCGGTGTTTATGTCGTTAGGGGGGGGGTCTGTGCACCCCCGTGCCCAGTTACACACCCCATTATGTAAATGTAGAACACAGGTTCTAGGACTTATCTAGAAACATAGCAGCTGATAATTTATTTTATCTTTTATTCTCTTCACGTAGCTGTAATAACACCGGCCGACCAAGTTTAGCTAACAGTGAAAATATTAAAAACAGCAACTGCTCCGCCGATGGATTTAAGTATCTTAGCAACTGAAACTTAGTCACAATAATATGTATAAGGCATATATAATATGTATAGGGATAAGGTTGATTCCAAGGGATTGGGTTTTCGGTTGAAATCAATTATACAGAGTGTTGTACGACAAGGTTTAACAAGAAATGTCAGATACCTAATTCATGCAACTACTCAATTTTGCCCATGGAGTGTAGGGTGAATCGCACATACCACCTGAGAAGTAAGAAGTTTGTAAATTTTAAGCTCCAGTCTCTCATAGTAACGGAACAGGTGATAACGATCAATCAATCCGAATAACATTGGTTATGTTTCAGTTGAAATATAATTACGGAAAGTGTAAGAAAAAAAAATATATACATCATTAAGTCTAACTTTTAAAGCTATTCTAGATTTCAATTATTTCCCCAAATTTAATGATTTAATTACGTGTCCATAACTTATATCGTGTAAATGGACGTTTAGTGGACCTCCACAGATTTTGTTTCTGCAAAATAACCTACTCACCTTTTTTTGTGTTTAAAAAGCCTATGTTCCATGACTGAGATGGTGTGGCAAACGAAGTGAAGTATTGTTGTTTAAAAAAAAAAAAAAACCAAATAGCTTATTTACGAGTAATCAATAAGCTTTATAAAACCGCAACATACAAATCGCAACCCGCCTTTACATTTAACGAGATTTATTTTGCGTAAATACAAATTGAGCTCATCTTTGATTTAACAACAAGGCGATGCGAATATCTTTAATCTAAATGGTAGTGATACATTTATCGATTAAGCAAGACTACTTGAGTGCAGTAGCGTATAAATACAAAAGCTTACATTAATTCTGGCTTCTCTTTTCGGGATGTTAGCATTTAGGGTTTCGTTAATTTTCTTCAAATAAAGTTTTTCAACCTGTGTGTCACACGACGAAATAAAAAATATCTTCTACTATTCAATAGATAGCGAAGGTGTATTGATTGATTATTTATATGTCAATAAAACAATCTATCAAAATCATTATGTGTATTTTTTGTGTGTTATATTTGAACTGTAATTACACAAAAAAGAAAAGCAATCCTATCAAAGTGCATATTGTGTAGGGTACCAGTTGAAGATTTTGACCTGATGTTAAAGGATAAGTATAATACGTTAGGGGCGTAGGGGACTGTCGGGTCGTCATGAGGGGGTGCCTAGTTACCCTAGCCCTGGTGACAAAGTGAGGGTTGTTTGAGTTTATAACCTGGACAATCGTTTCATGACGGCTTTACTATCTGACTCCATTTTTTTGATAGGTATAGGCCCTGACAATGCACTATGTTCGGAAGAAGAGGTATAGGGTAGGTAGGTAGGTAGTTTGTGTGGTCTTGGAATGACTACGAATTCACACTCGGTATCTAAGGGTAGGCGAAAACCGTCCTGATCCCAAAAGTGAGTATGAACCGGAGAGAGGCAGAATGGATTGCCGTGGGAGACGCTACTAGGTAAAGTTTGTAGGGCCACGGCAACCATCGTCCGCTAGGGAGAGGTCTCTCCCAAGGACGTACTAGTTTTAGGCATGGCAGAGATTCCCACTAGGAAGGTGTGGGATCTGACAACGCCGGACTAAAACATAGCGAGGTTAGGAGAGAGAGATGCAGAGGTAGTTGAATGAGAAGTCCATGGTTTTGAGTAGAGCAGGAGGCGCCAGTGCAGAGAGAGAGAGAGAGAGAGAGAGAGAGAGAGAGAGAGAGAGAGAGAGAGAGAGAGAGAGAGAGAGAGAGAGAGAGAGAGAGAGAGAGAGAGAGAGAGAGAGAGAGCTTCAAGGTGCCGGTTTGTTACTTTCTGATTTTTACCCTCTAGGGCGTTTCTTATATAGTAGCCAGGCTAGTCACCCACTCTCCGACTGACGTCATAAGCTCTATTAAAGATATGGAAACAGTGATAGATATGATCTGATCGAGAAGAGAGTGACTTATAATTATTTGTAATTAAGAGCTGGGCACAACGGGGACTATAACTATAAACTCATAAAACTGAATTAATGATATTTTATTCGTATTAAACAGCTGTGGCTGAGGGGAGAAATTCTCATGCACAGTTCCAATCAATAGGGCGTGTTTAAGAAACTGAACTGCTTTTGAATGTGTATTCTCACGAAAATAATTCAATAAAACTTAAGGAATCAATCAACAGTGAGTAATCAGTTGCCATAATGAAGTGTGTATGTAATGTATAAACACCTCCTCTGTTTTTACGGCTTTTAAATAAGAGTAATTACATTTCATGTCTACCACATTATGATCGTCAATCAAGATCTGACGATTAATTTTCTGACAACCTCACGAAAGTCCAGTCTTTCTCCAGCCATTGCTTGATTCCCATTCACATTATTGGTGGTGTTTTATTTGATAGTAATTAGCTAAATCATTCTTAATATTGTGATACTACACTTCACACTTCACTGCATAAACATCCTCTATTCCAGGGAGATATACATCGTACAATTCTGAAAAAATACAACTTCTTAGCGGTAAGCACATTGTTGCCTTAACATTATAGATAAAGTACAATAGCTGATGATCATTACCGGTCAGTAGTAGTATAGTAGTTTGCTTCTTGATGATCAGGCGATGTCCTTCGATCGAGAACTGAGGCTAGTTAAGTCTCTGCAGGACGTCGTCATCCCTGATCCGAGAACAACGATGACCCTTCGACACAACGACCTGAAGGGAGCGAAGGGTGGTCATTACCTGGGACGGGGATCTATTCGCAGACCCTTGACCTGGCTGAATGAGGGCGGTTAGCCTCGGATTGCGGCTTCGTTATCGCCCGGCATTAGCTCTCTCTCTCTCTCTCTCTCTCTCTCTCTCTCTCTCTCTCTCTCTCTCTCTCTCTCTCTCTCTCTCTCTCTCTCTCTCTCTCTCTCTCTCTCTCTCTCTCTCTCTCTCTCTCTCTCTCTCTCCCTCTCCCTCTCCCCTCCTCATTCTATATATCTCTCTGCCAGGCATTCGCCATTCGCAGCTCCACGAATAGTTGGGCACAGTCGCGAATAGGAGGAATGTAGGCTATGAAACGGCAAGTGCTTCTATCTCCGAAGTGACACAGTGAGAGGTTATGTGCTCCAAAGGGCGCAAATAGCAGATATCTACTAGAGTCATTTTACACTCCTTGTTGCTTAGCCTTAAGGCCAGGATATTTTCTTTTGCTTATTTTATTGTTGTTAACAAGGGGACGAGGCACATCTAGGTTTTGTTTGATTATTTTATACACATCCATGGGAATCATTGGTAACCAGACCACTTACAGGTAACTACTCAATACAATGAATGAATCATTATATGAATAATAGATTTCAGTAGTCTCTGATCTCCCTTCATATTCAATACATTATCTTCTAAGCATAATTTATACCCCAGGAGTACGGGAAAGAAGCATATTAATAATTATTTAATTAACGCCAGTTAATTTATTATGCAAATTAAATCCCAACCTGCAAAATTTTGGCCACCTCACAGTATTTTATTAAAACTTTTTACCGGGCGTCAATCAGCCTTGTGGTTAATGCCCATAAAAAAATACCATGCACTGTTCTGCTGTATAGAAACGAAAGGATAGTAAACTAAAAATTTCTGTTGACGCCGGCTATTACGTGGTTTTTATTTTTCAATAACTCTCTCTTTATGGTTAGTTTACCGTGTCATTAAATTTTTGGAATTTATGCGCTAAAATTTGCATCTGAAGCAAACCTAGAATAAAGATAGTACAATAAACAATAATGATTGGATTAAAGGACACGCTTCTAGTACGTTTAATCGTGGACTTTCATGCAAGAAACATGCGGTCAAAAGAATTAAGCACCCAGCAGAAGAAGGTACATCCAATCTTGCGTGCACTCAAATACCCTTTTGGACGTGTAATGTTTAAAATTGTTACGAACGTGAGTGGGTTGAAACCTAGGAACACCTCCTTGCGTGCGGACAAGCCGCCAATCAAAAGGGTATCACGAAGAAACGTACGTGTGAAATTCTGTGTGTTACATGGAGTTGATGAAACTCCTCAACGGCGCTTTAAATAAAACTTTTTTTATGGTGAAGAGAACATTACCGGTGACTAAAAACTTTCATAACAGAAAAAAAAAAAAGTTATGATGATTCTTTCTTTTCTTGCTGTTAGTATCCATAAATTGCCTCATCCGGATATACTTTTGTAGTGAATATTTCTTCTGGGATATCTACATTTAAGTGATACTACTTGATTCCAACTCCACAATGGTCCAACCCACTCGGGGGACTGTCAAGAGAGGACCACTGTTAAGAGAGAAAACGATTCGATACCGTCATTGATGTCCTCCTCTGCCAGTAAGCGACGTTTCGAAAATTTTATTTATAAGATGCAAAGTATCCGCGGTTGAATTTTGAAAAGCTATCCTATACTCTAGGGACAGGAGAGGATAATTGACAGGATAGAGGGATGGAAGGACGAGGTGTCACTCTGACAGGGCAGAGGGTGTCAGTCCTGTGACGGGACCTGCGGGCCTAACCCGTCATTCGTCACATATCCGACTGTCGCGTCAACTTTCATATTTAATCGTCAAACCATCCTTGCCATTGCCACATATATGGCATTGTGCCTACATAGTCACTACGTAAATGATAGAATAATAATACAATTTACACGTTTAGGAAAATAAATATCTTATTTATTAATCTCAAACGACTCATTACACACGTTTTGTAATAAAATGAATGAATGTTTAAAAACTAGTGGATGGGGTACGTGGCCTATGTACACGGGAACTAAAGGAATTCATTAATGTTAAGTAGGAGTAAAAAAACGAATAATGACTGCTAAGATTGCAGGGTTTTGAAAAACAATTCTTTTAGATAAATATAAATTATGTAGACTATTCGCTGAAATTCAGGCATCCTCCGGACTAAAACGAATTAGACCAAGGGCATTTAACAGATGGCACAAGACTATTATTTTTTATCATACCACGCAATATTAATGACATTAGTGTCGACATCAAAAGGTCACGTTTATTAAAATTAGGTGATTGATAACTTTCGGCATGCAGTTCTTAAAAATAAAACACATATTTAACAAGTGGAAAAAAATAACGAAAAATCTATCTCGTGAAAAATTTATATTTTGACAAAATAGGAAGGATACTGCTTGCCAAGCTGGATAAATTTTTTATTATATTTTTAATAACCCACAATAAAAATTCACTTCAAAGGAACGGTTTGTTAAAATTGTATCGTATTTTGTGTACACTTTTCAAAAACCAAAAAAGAAAACAGCCCATGTATTATAACTTAATCATGTTCACTACCATTAATCAAATTATATTAAATTTTCTTTATTAAGTGTAAATGGTACTTAATTAAGAAGTCCCATTTATATGTATGTTTGTGCACCTTTACATAACAAGCATGCATACTGTACAGGCTGAAACATTTATGAGGTTATTGATCAAATATTGTATCTGCTGTTTGCATTACACGTAGTTAATTCAACTGTGTATAATTTATCATAACTATTCCCCAAACGATATTGCATGTAACTTATTTCCACTGATACCATTGCTTTATATTTTTATATATCCAGGTATCCCCTCCAGGTAAAATAAATTGTAAAGATTAATATAGTTTTGCGATGCAAAGGCAGAAAGAACAGCCAACAGGACAGAAAGGGCTCATCAAATTAGTTAGTCTTAATAATTGTACTTTCGTCCTTTACACCACAACATATAACCTGGTTTCTATTTGTAGTTTTAATATCACATAATTTATGAAACATGTCGACATCTCTGAAGCGCATAAACGTGATGCTTCCCCAGCAAAGGCGGATTGCTCGATTCATTCAGACGCTAAATTGGTTTATCAGTTAAGCCTCGAGCTAATGAGATTGAAGCCTTATTAGCGTTCGTTTCAGTTACCCCGTGGCGTCAGATGTTTGCTTGTAACTTTTGAAAGCTGGTAAACATCGGCATATGGCCAACGTCATTGGTGAGCCTAGAGGCCTGTCTGTCCGTCTGTCAGCTATTCAATGACATCAGAAGCAACGATTCCAGACGCTTGTTTAGTTTGACCTATTGAATGAACGGTATTAAAACAAAATCATAGAAATTCATCATGACCTGTTCTGATTCAACGACCTGATTGGCCTAATTTATAAACGGGTTAATTCAGCACGTGAGTTTCAGGCTATATAATATACCAAGGCATCACCTTTGACAATAATCTCAGTATTGTCACTCTGGCTGTGCTTGCTATTTTACTAATTATAGCCCTACTAATAATAAGTTAAGCTAATATTGGACTAAATTTTATGACTAATGATGACTTCTGCTTTAGCTGAGACTCTCCACCCCTCATTAAAAGACCAGAAGTTTACAGCGAAAAAAAATCCAACTGAAGCATCATATTTTCCATAATTAGTTACGGTAATTATCTCAGTGGAGTCACTAATTATTTTTTTTATCCTGAAATTTATTACGTCTTTTCACGGAATTATTAGTAACCGAATGACGCAAAAAACTCCAAATTTCAATCGACTAAAGGTTCATAACTGAAGAATTGTAGATTGTTGAAATCGTATTTCTGAATAATCTAAAGATTATATGAACCGGCTCCACACAATAAATACATATTTACGGGGTTTTTTCATAATTTTTTGGTGTTTTGATATAGATCGTTTGCAGGAGAATTATTGTTAACTTGAATAGCATTGAACAATTTCTCTGTCTACCCCCAAACAGAAATGTTCAATGTTTCAACATAACTAACAAACACTTTACATCAATCCGGCCGTCATAAAGTGAATTAGATTTGTTTGACGTAGACTTTTGACAAGAGGGTCAGCTGCTAGACATGGCAACAGCCTGATTTGTGTGCCAGCCAGGAAGGGCCCTTCGAATCTGCAAATTGGCAAAGTTGTGAGAGCAGAACCACAGCCATCCATATTTGACAGAGTCGATCTATCAAATCCCTCGCTCTTTGATACCCCGCCAATTTAATTAATTAACTGCAAACTAATCGGCGGGCTCTTGAGCAAACTGACCGCCCGGGCCAATTACACACGCTCAGTGCGGGTTTTATACCAGAGCCAGAGAAGCTCTGATTTTGTATCAACAGACCAAAAAAAAAATACTACGTTAGGTGGAAGCCGCACTCGAAGGTATAATTTTGGTTTTGACCTATACAACTAGCAAATGTGGTTCAGTTAATAATAAAAGGTTATTTTTTAGAGACCTAAATCATTAGATGTATAGGTCATTACATATATAGTGACCCCAAATTGAACACTAGGTACTTGTAATGTTACAAATTTGATGATAATTACGAATAGCCCCATCATGTGGTTCAAGATGTCTTGTGAACATTCTTGACAAGCTAAAACATAAGGCAATGAACAAGAGATCTTGAGACTGATCAGCCTCTATATTGTTAGAAATCTTATATTGGCAGAACGTAAAGAAAATTATAAATATCAAGAAGATCTTCAAACCAAGTCAAACGTTATACAATATAATGGATACAAGATGAGTAAATAAATTGGAGTGTCAAAATGGGACTAGATTCTTTTAGCGCATAGTAAAACGCGTGATCAAGAAAACAAATAATTATGAATTCGGCGATGGTAATAGAACGGCTCCCTGTTCTCCCTACAGACAGATCCAGTGACCGTTTGCAAACCGTTGAGTTATCACCCAACATATCATTTCGTGATAGGAGAATTAGTATGGTCGAGTAAGAATACAATTGTAAAAAACTACCTTACTTATCAAGCTCATGATTTAGTTATTAGATCGGAATAGGTGATATATTTAGGTTTGAATGACTGTTAAGGAAAACACTATTTGTTGTGTAGTGGCCATCATTTTGAAAGGAAATGTTATGGACTATATCAAGAATCACTGCATCCAAAACGGAGTCGAAAAAATAAGTGATGGCTAAATAATAATGGCATCATTCAATAGTGTAAAACAAGTGTGCTGCGAACTATTCAAGGTTAGAGGTTGGTAATCAAAGGTAATTGTTTTCGAATTTTACAGGATATTTACAAACAAAGGTATTTTGACAAACAAATGTAGGAGTAAAGAGATATTTTAAGAGAATATGAATTATTACATTTAGCTGACATACGATTAAGGGTACGAATAGTAAATGAGAAAGGTTATTACAAAAAGATAAATATAAGAGAAAATTGTGAAATAAGAGAGACTTATAGCGTCTTAAACTCCTAATTAATTTGCGTGCCAAAGTGTATATTTGCGTTTGTATGTTTCTGTCCTAAAGATAACATTATGACAGGATATGACTTACCAGGATAGGCTTTTTCGAAGTGGATATGATCAAATGGAAATGGAAAACTGTTCGGCGATGATAGCGTGCTGGTATGAAGCCGCAAAAGCATACGGGCAGATACTACAGTGAGATTATGAACTCCCGTCCAGTGCGGGATTACTAAGAAGCAATATTACGGTCAACTGGCCGCCGATCCCCAATCAGCCCCTCTGCTCCCTATCCCATCATGTCTGCTATGGCAATCCCATAACTTGGGATTTTGGGACATCTGCCACGGGCAGTTGTCCTGTCGTGTGTCATCAAGGTGGGTCTTCGACTGGCGAGTTGAAAAAACGGTCCCTCGACCTCGCAAATTCTACTTGAGGAAGAATCTTCTCCCCCAAGCGCACACTTAGAAGCTCGATGCTGACTCAGCGGCAGCTACTCAAGAGGGAACACCCGTAACGACCTAATTCTGCAGAAAGTCCAACTGCCGATTATTGGATTAGGAAGTAAGTTAAGAACACGCGCACAAGGCTTGGTGATTGGTTCGCGTGAGGGCTGCTTCTGAGCCCAACCCTTCTCTGCCCTTCCCGTATCAGTAGGAAGTGAAATGTCACTGTCAATATTTTTTGCATATGTTAGTTTTACATTTTTAATTAATTAGTTTTTACATTGAGTTTAGTTTTAACTCAAGTGAGAAAAAAAAGACACACTGCTAATTAGTTCATTATTATGTACAATATGGCAATACATTTGCGACAGACTAGGGATCAGTAATTTGATAGTATGTGTGGATCTTCTTCTATTAGTACCCTGGCATTAAAAATTTTTAACCTAAACTGAAGTGATATGGTTTTCAAAATTTTCAAAAACACAAAGAAAGGAAGAGCTGTCGGTGAACTTGCCATGGTGATAAAAACAAGGAAGGTTATTATTTGTGTAATAAAGAAATCACATTTTCTATTGATTATTTGACTTTTGTTCAGAGCACAACAAATTAGAACGATGTGATATTTTCCAAACAACTTATTTAAACATTGAACGGACATAGACAAATATTCCTGAAACTAAAGGTATTGTTTGGTCTACATTTATAGAATTGGACCCACTTAAGTATACATTATTTACTCATTTCTAATCAATTGTTTCTGGAGTTTTGTTCTTTCATGTTTCTTAAGAATATCTTCGATCTTTATTATTCCTCTTCATGACAAACCCATTTCAACGTCTACCAGAGCAACTGAATTTCCTATGCCTTATTATATAAGCACTCACTTGCCTAGCTTGTTAAGAGAATTTAACGCAAAACTTTTGGGACCCAACACGGCTATATAAAAGGGTGTACCACAGTCAGCTTTAAATTGAGAGCTTGAATCTCTGGTGTTAAATCGAATCGTCTTTAAATCGACACTGATAGTGATACTAATTCTACTAACAAAATACAAATATCTTTTCAACATATCCGTCACTGATAATATCCTGTGATATGAGGTCACTCCATCGAACGTATAATATTTGTCTCAATGATAAGATAACATAATCTATACTTGGCTAGTACATAAACATGTTTGTACTTTATACTATACATTTCTCATTTGGATCAATTACTACGCAAGTAATGACAATGTACAGTTGTCTATATCAATATCATATGAAATTTCTCAAGTAGAAATTTCTGTTATGGTGTAGCTGAATCAATTAGTTTTTGCCTATCGTATCACTAAAACTTCTCAATGTCATTTGACTGATTTAGGGATTGTGAATGCAATGAGCCTACTAATGTACAGACAGTGTTAAAAGTTAATATTTCTTATATTATTTATAATAGTTATTTAACTTGCACAATATGTCAAAATAAAATTCGTCATGAGCTGAAGATGGTAGCCTTAAGTTCAAAAACTTAAAGACCTTTGTTCACGGTCTAGTAATTCGTGTATAGTTAAAATTGTCTTTTGAGATGTTTATGAACTTTAACTATTTCAGTCTTTTATTCAGTATGCGAGGTATTATTGACTCTTAGAAATACACAACTATTTTTCCTCGATTTCTTGTTTAGAAAACGCCTCAGAAAACTGTTTCTTTATCAAAATGAACTAAGAAAAACTTCGAGGTAAGGTATCAAATCCAAAAAAAAGGGTAGCCTTCCAAGTTTGCTACCACTGCCTTCATGGAACCCCCAACTGCAGGCCTGTACCAAACTAGAAATTCCGTTATCCAGTGACATCCGATGCCCTACTCTCGCTTGTAGCTTTCCTATCAGATTTGCAACCTTAACTGTCCTAGATTGATGATTATTTTCAATCCAACTTACAAGATCAAACCACTTCGTCTCTTCTCAAGGCAATGATCTTCTACATGTAATAATATACCTCATAATATTGGCCTATTTGATTCAAGAAGTTTGGGACTCATTTATCATTTTATAGTTACGTGTTTCTTCTTCAATACTACATTATTTCCCATTACAAACCACGTGAATATAGTCTGCCGGGCCAGCTTAGTGTCCAGCTTTTATGTACGAGCTTGTAAGTACGCCACACCAATCTAACACTCCATGCAGGAGGTTTGCAACAGAATTTGAAATTATCACAAATGCAGTGATTGGAATTGTCCATATTTGTAAAAGTGTAAACATTGATGAATTGTACTGATGTATCTAAGCTAGCTAGGTGGTTTACATGGTTTTCATCTTCCGATCATACTGGTCATATAAAACACTGCCTACAACCACCGCCTGACACGTTGGGCTGGGGTGCCTCCTGAGCCTTGGCCGGCTTTCGTCCTCTATACCGAGTTCTATGAAGCTCTTGTATAATGATATTGTTATCTAATTTTAAATGGAGTTAAAATATTCAAACTATGGCCTCGATGATTTTCGGAATTCGCGCCGAATGAAACTGCAAAAATGAAACTACATCAACTGCACAGTGATTGCTCCCAGATTGGACTATCCCTCTGAGCCAATTATTCTCGAGGACTCTTAGAGAGAAACATATGTGAAGGACAAGGATGAATAAGGGGACCTGAACCGTGATACCCCTCGGTGATGAGCACAGATGAGCCTCATCAACATATTAAATCAACCATTATTGTTGCTCGCTGAATGAGCAGAGATTGAGGCCCCAGATGGCGCGTAGTTGACCCCCGCCGAAGTCTAACTGGATTCCGGATTCTAAGAGGACTGTTTTCGGCTTTGCTGGTCACAAGCGGGAATTAACTCTATTCAATTTTATACCGTATTCAAGCGACCGATCTAATTTAGCCGTTTGTTGTTTAGCGCTAATTGTCAACCATTCTTGTGTCTTAATCAATTTCTAGTTTGCAACATTCGCAAGTAGAGCACAACAGTCAAACAAAGCGATGTAACATACTATGGCAGCGTACTTAACAATGCCTGGTCAGCAGTCATTTACTGATAGCCCTTCTATTCTAACTGAGGGCTTCCTTTCCGAAGGGCAGGGTGATTATTCTGTTTGTAGCTCAATATATGAGTAGTTATTGTTGGATCGAGCTGTGATAGTATATAATTTTATTTCTCATTGAATTTGTTTTCTCACTCAGTGTTGTATAGTTAACGTTCGAGTTTTGACAACCTGAAGCTTGGTTACACATTACAAATATGGAAAATAATGCAAATATAAGTTATTGATTATGTGATATTAGTATAAAATTAATTTACCATATCTTGTATTTTACATGTACAAGTAGTAGCATTTAAAAACAATTAAAATTGTAGCTGTGGTTTAACTGTACTATTGCCATGCAGACCTTTTGAATTGCAATAAGCACTAAAAGCCTTTAAACGATGTCGTTTTTATAATTTATAACTACATTGTAAGCACTACTTACCATGAAAATAAGTGCTTTTGAAATATTGTGCTTTTTCGTAAAAAGAGGTAACCTGTTATAATCACGATTCCTATTTATAATACACCGCTTTAAGTTTTTATGGATCCTCAAATATTACTAATAAACATGTAGTAAGTTACCGTCAATGATTAAATTTAAGTTTAAATGATTCTAACATTTTCTCTTTTACAATTTACTTTCCATTTAAAGGAAATATAGATCCCGTAACTTGAGGCAGAGATGACACGTTTGACCAGCTCTGGCCAACATGCGGCCGGTCACGGAATCGGAACTTTGGTTTCTTGTTTTATATATATATATATACAAAAAATGTTAAATAAATGAAAATGTGATTGAGTTGTTGCTATAATGCGCAAATGAGACTATGACCTCCAGATTTATATTTGATATCCACAAACGCCAAATGTTAGTGAAAGATTCGGTTTCGTTAGGCAACTAGAGATAACGTTCGTCTGTGATTTGAATCGAGTCACGCAATAAAGAACCAATCTACACATTTTTGCTCTTAGTAATGTAAGAGAGTGTAATAATGAAGTAGATCAGTAGTCAATGAGGGACCGTCGCACTGCTGTTTTGTGAAACATACGAGAGAGGTGTAGGGCAGGAACGCGAACGTAGAGCGCGTGCGTCACCAATACAATTCATTTTAACTGTAGTTTTATTTCTAAAAAAAAAACAAATAAATATAAATTGTCCTACAGTAATTGAGGTTTAAATAACAATCGGTTCCCTGTGCGCTGGAATGTTGTAAATAACTTGCTCAATTTTTCTCTGTATGTTAGTGCGTTTGCAGATAACATAAAAAATGAAAATTATTTTGGTTTGAGTGGTTTCGTTCACTATTGCATCTTGCTTCTACCCTTGAACATAAAGAATTGAGAACAGCGAACAGAACTTTGAATCTCCCATGAACAGTGAATTAGCTCGGAACCCACAGTTCTTTATTTTTTTGCAGTGCGACCACCCTAAAAACCACTAAAAAAACCTAAAAATCATCAGCACACGTTTGGGTGCTTTCTCCACTACACGATCGAAAAGATTATTATTTCAAAGGAATCTCTGTTTATTTGTTAGGTTTGGTTATGATTTACCGGCGTGTCTACTTAGTTAGTTGCGTTAGGTTCTGATAGTTGAATAAAAGTGACATTTTTTTCCCCGAAGCAATTCTGAAATTTATTCAAATGAATACATGTTTAATAATGCAAGTTAAATTAAAAATTTAGTAAACTGGTCATTTGATAAAATTTACAATAAATGTCAAGTGATGACTATTTGCATCAGGGTTAAAGAAGTCATTAAACATTGGTCTATATGGATGCATAAAAATTTACAAAAATTAATTGAAAGAAAGGATAAACAAATATCTCATTAATTAAGACTCTACAGTTAATTATATTGAACCATAGTATAACAATAAATTTTTATTCATTTCGTATTTGTATTACATTTTTAAAAGCATGTTTATCATGTGGCCAGCTATAACGTTACGCGTCATCGAAGTGGCCCGTGAAACCATTTGGGTTGCTCAGGCCTGCGTTAGACCATCAGCTAAATATGATTTGATGAGATAAATGTTTGCTTTTTAATTTGGGTTAGATTAGTGGTGTGGATTTTTTTCTGCGTTAATGCCCATAGAATTAAAAAAACACTTTAATTTAATGTACATTTGATGTTGATTTTTGGTAACATTTTATATTTTGGGTATATTATAAGTTATTGGGACAACACCAAAAAATCCTCCAAAAAAAACCTCGTTCTGCCTGCAATCGAAACAGTAAAAAAATATGTAATTGTAAACACATTGTATTTCTGGTTTAAGTTTATGTAGAAGGTCTAAAGAGCTTTTTGGTCTATATTGTTGATGAAACCCTGAAACAAATACATTGAAAGACTCCCGAATAAAAAAAAAACAAATAGAAAATACAATATTATGACAGCGTACGTTGCGGATAAAACAAAACCGCCGACTTCCATTAAAGCTATTACCGAGCGTGTTTTCAATGCAAATATTCCTTCGGGTTAGCTTGGTGCTACAACAAAGTAACATTTTAAGTCGACCCTGTATGCCCAATGCCAGGGCTCTACGTACCCATGGTGAGCTCGGCAAAGAAACAAAATATTCAGAGATGTAATTTCATGATAACGATTAATCTAGAGATGCTTTGAACCGAATAAAAGACAAGTTTGTTTTTCACCAGAATGTGAATAAAATTTCGCTGACTTTGTATTTTTAAAATATTTTAACAAGAAAATTCTTTTTTTTTGATTCCATGCATAACAACATTCATTCTAAAGTTGTAGCAACATTTATAGTTGAGGAGTGCTTCAAACGATGGGTTCACAAGAATCACACACTCAAAAATCACCGGTTTTGATAAAGATAATTTTTTTAATAAGTGATTATTTTTGAACCGCCGCGGTCACTGAAAATGGCCTATTCCCATCCCCCCTCTCCTGAAAAAAACAACCTTTTTTTAATGTTGCAGCATTTGACCAAACGTCGATAAAACGTTCAGAATATTTTAAAAACTATTAAACCATCGGAATGAGGTGATTTCAATTGTAGTATTATTGATTTTTTCAGTTTTATTTCCCCATTTATTCCAAAATAGAGAAGGTAGACAGGACTTAACATCACGTGACTTGCAAGTAAAACTCATGAAACCGGAGTTTTATGTACTGCAATTCCTATCTTGTTATCGGGGGCTTGATGCATGTTTAGTATGTCGAATCGTTGTCATTTAAAACATTGATGATTATCTAACGCCTTCCTTTCATCATCCCAAGTGGATATCCTAACACGTTCATCGAATAAAGTGAATCCTCACAGATGACTACGAACTTCTAGTACATACTTAAATGGTTCCTGATGTGAATAATATATTTTCAAACCCCAAGCAATTGTTGTTCGATACACTTGCAGTTTCAGCTCTATATTTCAGTTCCTGTAGAATAGCACTCCTCATATCTAATTTTTTTTCTAATAGAAACCGATATATGATACAATTCGAGTTTTATCTTATGTATGTTTTGATATACATCGCAATGCATGTTATATTTCACGTTACCTACTAGGTTTTGTTAATCCTGTATAACAATATTTTTCTAACCATATTTCTCTTATCTGTAAATATTTTCAGCGCAATTTCAAATTATTAATTAAGATGTATGAGTATACTTAATCAAAATCATAACTGTGTACCAAACAAAAAAAATGCAAAATAGAATATAACAATGTAATGTGTGCGATGATGCACGTTAGAAATACTGGGGTATTTCTGAAACTGAAATATAGAGCTGAAACTGCAAGTGTATCGAACAACAATTGCTTGGGTTTTGAAAATATATTATTCACATCAGGAACCATTTAAGTATGTACTATAAGTTCGTAGTCATCTGTGAGGATACACCTTATTCGATGAACGTGTTAGGATATCCACTTGGGATGATGAAAGAAGGGCGTTAGATAATCATCAATGTTTTAAATGACAACGATTCGACATACTAAACATGCATCAAGCCCCCGATAACAAGACATGAAAATAAACGTTAAAAATATTGGTAATTATTAATAATAAAAGATAAGTACAAGACAGTATACACAAGAAGAAATACTGATACATGGTAATATCTGTTAATATGTAACTACTTACATCTAACTTTGTTTCACACCTAAATTTGGTTGTTGATTATAACCATTTTTTTTTTTTAGATTTACTTTTTTTATTTAATAAAAAGCCCTGATACAGACATGAATGGTATTAGAAACATTGAAAATAAATAAATTTCTCTTTCATCTGCACAACAAATTCATCTACTCAGTTAACCATGTGTTTCACTAAACATTAAATAAAAATCGCTCTTGAGTTTTCGATTAGAGGTAATTTGCTATCAACTCCTCTCTTATTTTAGATATTCTAACAATCACTAAATGAGGTCTCATATATTGGATTTTTTTGGAGTTGACATTGTGACGTTGGAGTTTAGTAGCATTGGCATAATCTTATACATTTTGGGAAAATCGAAGTGATGAACACCATAAGTAACGTAT